>JAMKYM010000198.1:0-600000 GCA_026541065.1 Canavalia ensiformis | reverse complement strand
AAAAAAGAGAGATAAAAAATGAAATAATGAAAAAAACCTATATGAAATACAATAAGATAATAAATATATAGTTAAAGTATATAATAATGAAAATGTTGATATTATATATGTGATTGTGGCTTCTCTTAACAAGATGTATATCTGCTTTAGATAGATACATTCAAAATATATTAACAGAAAAACTTACGATAAGCAAAGTAAAACATAAATAATAATAATAATAAATAAATAAATATATTTATCGTTATTATATTCTTCATAATTTAAAAAAATTTAAGAAATATTTTAATTCTTTTGTAATTATAATTTATAATTCTTTTTGTAAAATTACAGATATGTATTTATAATTCTTTTGTAAAATACAAAAAAAAATATTTTAAAAGTTAAAATACACATAATTTAAAAAATAACTGTAGGTATCCTTTCAAAGTGTTTATAAGAACTTTTAAGAAAAATTGTAAAATTAATAATATTAAATCTTCGTGTCTTTTTTATAATATTTTAATCATTAAAAATACTAAATATAATTATTTATATTCTTATGATAAGATATAATATATTTTTATTAATTTAATTAAAATATATCGATAGTAGAAAAAAATTATATTAATATTTAATGGTTAATTATTATATAACTTAACATTATTAATTGTTATCATAATTACTTTAAATGATATAACTTTTTATTGATAATGCAATTTTTTATATTAAAATTAAACTATTTTTTATTTAAAATATAATTTATAAAATAGTAAAAATTATTGGATGATTTGTTGGAAAATTCAAAACTATTAAAAAATAACTTGAAACTTTCGTAAATTTTTTTAAGTTATTTTAGTAAATTTTATGTTAAAATAAAATCTTTCAAATTATTTTAATAATTTACATCATATATCTTTATATTATAAATATTTATTAAATAAGTAACTAATAAATTTTATTTTTTTATTTTTTTAATATTTAAATCATATTATAATCTTTATTCTTTTAAAAAAAATAATATTAAGTATACATCTTTTTAATATCAGGATGATAATTCAATATATTAATAATCTTTTACATCAAGATATAAATGAAAAAAAAATCACATTATAAATTGTTTTGGAACTTACAAGTAGTAGTAGCTAACTTATAATTAGATATATTAAGGTTACTATTAACATGTGTAAAAAAATAAATTAAAAATAGTAACTAAATTTCAGTTTATAATATAGTTAGAAATATTTTCATAAAATCAATATAAATTTTAATGTTTAAAAACCTCTTATCTTTAGTTAATCAAAGTTTCTAACATAATGCAAGATATTCAGTTAGAGTAGCATCGAATATTTAATTTTTGTAGAAACTAGCAACAATTATTATCATAATATCAGATCTCGTTCCTTCGTTTCCATCCTAACTAGCATCTACATTTAAAATTATGCAATCATCTTGAGTATAAGATTAATATGATTAAATCTCAAGTTAAGAGTTAAAAAAAAATTCTTTCATAGATTTTCATCATTTCCATGAATTCAAAATCATAGAAACAATGTGAAAAGATTGTCTCAAAATATTATTGAATCTGATCATGTTCTTAGGCTTCCATATAACCCAGAGCTTTGTCATAGTTTCCCCCAAATCAAACCTCCCAAATGTGCTAATGATCTTACTAAACCAAGGAACATATGAATTATAGTGAACTCTCCCCAAAATCAATTGAGATGAAATAATATTTTACACCATGATAAATTAAAACAAAAATGATTCCAATCCTCAAGAGAATAATCATCATAGAACATTCATTTTTGTTCAATGAAAAATTTTCTGATTAGAAAATTGAAACCAGTAAACTATTCTAGATAAATATCATTAGGTTAGGAAGTTAATCTAGATAAGTTTAAGATTTTATTTAACTATAATATGTGTGATTCTTGTGAAGTTATAATTAGAAAAGATTTGGATTTAAGGTTGGATTCTCATAATAAATATATGGGGCTTCTAATGATTGTAGGTAAATCTAAACAAGTTATCTTCGTTAGAATGGTGGAAAGAGTATATAAAAAGTTGAAAGGTTAGAAGAAGAGATTTCTCTCTTAGGATGGAAAGAAAATTCTAGTAAATTTTATTGTCCAGGCTATTTCTACCTATATTATGAGATATTTTTAAACTTCCCTTGATCATTGGCACAAAAATCCATTCAATGTCAGCAAAATTTAATTTTGGTGGAGTCAAGTGAAATAAGAAAGGAAAATTCATTGGATAGTTAGAAATAAACTTTTCCTTTTTAAGGACAAAGGGAGAATTGATTTCATAGATATGCATTTGTTCAATAAGGCTATATTGGAAAAACAATATTATAGGTTGATCAAGGATGAACAGTGTTTTGTCGGTGATATTTCAAATTAAGTCAGTTCAAACACGGCGAAACCCCCCTCCCTTGCCCTCAATATTATCTATTATCCCATCAATAATCCCGAGTTAATATAGATAGTTTTCTCACATCTTGTAGAAACCACCAATATTATACAAATCTCAATTCTACAAAATAGTTATAAAGATATTTTAATGTGGAGATGGTCTAAAAGTAGAATTTACTTTAAGATCTGTTTATTACTTCTTAATGTAGCATAAAATTAATCACACCACTGAAAAATCCTTTGTGAGCATAATAAAGTGAAAAAACTTATGGAATGTTCATCTTCCACCAAAAGAGCATACATTTTATTAGGATAAGTATACTTAAAAAGTTAAAAATAAAAAGATAAGATAAATAATGTGATAGTAAGAAAGAAAAAATATTAAAAAAATTAAAATAAAATAGAAGAAAAATTGTATAATAATTTTTTATTATTTAAAATAAAATTGAAGAAAAAAATAATTAAAAAAAGTTAAAATTAAAAATAAAAAGAATATATTTTATTATTTGACAAAAGAAAAGAAAATTATATTAAACACAATTGTATTTCTTAAATAGAAAAAACATATAAAAACTATTAAAATAAAATATTTATTTGTTTAGTTAGTTTTTAGTAAAATTAAAAATCATTTATAATTATCTTTTTATTTAAAAAAAACAAAAAAAAGAAATTTAATTAATTTTTATTCTTCTTCTAAATAATAAAAAAAAAATTAGTTTTTTTTTTTAACTTTTTATCTCATTTTTGTTTTAGATTAAGTGTCCATTATATTATATAAGTAATTTTAATAAAATTTTTAATATATTATTTTATTTTAGTTCCTTTTCTATGATTTTAATCTTTCATATTATAAATATTATTAATTTTGATTTCGACTATTAAAAATATCTATTAAATACTAATATTGTTAAATTAAATATATAATTTAGTATTGATTAGATCATATTTAATTCTTTTCTCAAAAATGTGAGAAGAGTATATAAATAAAATTTTAAAAAAATTAATAAAAATAGAAAATAAAATAGACAAAATAATATAAATGACTAAAAATAAAAACAAATAAACAAATTTAAAAATCAAATTATAGGTATATTTTTATAAAAATGTTAATTAATACCTCTAAAACGAATATATTGTAATCGATACATTAAAATACATTTGAAAGGAAAAGAAATTAAAATATGAATAATTTAAATTTGAAAAGGATCAAAAATTTGAAAAATCATAAATATTAGTTTTTAATATATAAATTTAAAAGTTAAAGAATATACTAAAAGAGATTTTTAAATTATAAGACATATAATTTTTGAAAAATATGTTAATAGGTATTTAATAAAATAAAATAAATTAAATAATAATTCTAAATGAATTTAAATTTAAAAGTTGCAAAAAAATTACATGTGTTATTATGACTATAAGGGAGATTATGTACATTAAGTTCTTTAAAAAGAATAACTGATCTAATTAAACAAACAATCAAACTTTATTTTAATTTCAAGTTTAAGAACTATATTTATTAAATTGAAATAAATAAAAAAGATATTAACTTTTTAATTCATAATAGAATAGTCAAAATAAAATGCTAAGAGTGTATTTATTTTAAGCTTAGCAGAATTATTTCTAAGAATATATGGGAATATAGAATTTCTATATTTTTTTATAAGTTTTAATTTCTTATTTTAGGTATAGTTACTTTTTAAGAATGACTTACATTCATATTTTATAATTTGACTTTCTTCCAACGATAAAATGGTGAGAATATAACATTTCTATGAAAATATTGGAAGTGATCGTATATTTCAATTATTCTCATCGTTCCTTTTAACTTATTCATTGGAATAAATTAAAAATATAATTGATATTTATAATTTTATAAATTATTATTTATTATTTATTTTATTCTTTATAAGTTTTTCACTTTTAATTATCTTTCTTACTAATTGTAGGTGACTATGAGAGCATATTTAAAAAGTATATAATTAATATTCCCTTAAGACATATTTATATAGAAATAGTTTTTTTTCACAGTCAAAACATTTTAAAAAGAAAAAAAATGCCTTCTTTTCCTTCTTTTATTTCTTTTTCTATTATTTAAATATTAAAAAATTGGTAGAAGTATTAAATTATAAGAAAACATACTTTTTAATTTATTGAAAATAACATTTCCAACAACACTATTATTCTATCCTTGATGACATTATACAAATAAATTTTTACGTTGGTTTCGTTCGTATTTCTTTCCAAAGCCCCAAAAATTAAAACACAATTGTTAACCACTAGAGATTACAATACAATGACGCCCGTTCATTATAGATAAGGTAAAAAAGCGGTTTTTTTATTTATTTATAAAATTCTTATCTTATTTTTACTTTATTTTATATTTTCAAAATTATGTACAGAAAATAATAAAAATATTTTTATTGTTTATAAAAAATTATAAAAAATAAAAAATCATATTTTTATAAATAAAAAATATTTTTACAAATTAAACATCATTTAAAATTTAGAGTCTCATAGAAGAGGTAACTGGGGCACTGTAATAAAGAGATGGGATCGTTTTGTCGTCTTAGGGAATAGATAGGGTCGTTTTGATGGATAGGGGTTGCCGTTTGGTGTGAGGAGTTGTGAATGCAAACTTGTTGCATTGTTGAATAACGATCATTATGGTCACTGGGGACAAGAAAATGCGTTACATTGGTAGGTATATCATAAAACATGTGTCGTTATCTCTGAGAGATACATTAGGAAAGCAGTTAGATTTAAACTTTGAAGGCTTATTATTATTATTATTATTTTGGAAAGGAATATACCATATGCAATTATACATTAAGTTGTGATTTTTGAGTTAATTTTTTTTAAAATATATAGAGCTGTTTAGTAGAATTTATAGAAAATTTATTGAAAAAATAATTTATAATTTTTATAATTTTTGTAAACCTATTTTGTTTGATTTTTTATATAATATATTTAAATAAATTTTTAATTTATTTTAGAAAATTTTACAATCAAACTTTAATTATAAAATCTTATATAATAAAAAATAAAACAAATTTTTAATTAAATTGATTACTTAAAACATAGTTAGAATGATTATAAAAAAATATAAATAAAAGTTAGTTAATGTTTATGATATTAAATTATGAGTCAATTTTAATGAATTATTAATAGAAATGTAAGTAAATAAGATGGTGTGATAATAGTGTATGATTTAGTTTGGTTAAAGTTTAGTTTGTTTCATTTTATTTGATGAATAGATAAATTTAAATTTATTAAAAAAATTAAATAAACAAGTTAAGCTTAAATTTATAAAAAATTCTATTTAATCTATTTGAGATATATTTATCCTCATATATTATATACTTGCAAGTATTTTTATTTAATTGTTTATATATGTTCTTATTTTTTGGTTTTTTTAATGTAAACATTTAAATAAATTTATACCTTATAACTTTAAATCGAATCAGAACTTGATAAAAAAAATAAAAAATTCATTTTTTATGTTTTAAAATTTTTAAACAAATTAAACTTAAACATTTAAGGTTTAATTTATAATTTAGATGATCTACTTCTATCCCTAATTATTAATATATTTTTTATATTTTTATCAAATTATGTAATTTATTAAAAATTATTTAAATAACTAATCTATGTTTCTTATAGTGTAACATGTTAAATTATTTCATGCATATTATTTTTAAAGCCCTCCAATTTTGCAGCCTAATTTTTGTACGGTTCACCATGCATAATTCACATCTAATTTCCCTGTTCCCAAGTCAAATGATAGAGATCCAAGTTCTGTAGCGGTGAAATTTGTGTACCTAAGAGAGTGGTCCAAAGCAATGAACATTACCTTTCTCTTTGTCTTTTAAAAAAATGCTGTGTGAGAAAGAAAAGTGTGTCACACGCACAGTCTTTGTCACTCATCGACGTGTTTAAATCTTTCCTTACTTATAAAAAATAATCAAAAAATTGTATTTATCATATTTTTTAGATTAATTATTATTTTCTATTTTTATTTTTCTCCTTATATTTTTCAGCATTGTAAGCTGTTAAAACAAATGGGAATAAATGAGAAATCAATCTCAAGATTGCAGAAGAAAAATAGGAGATATTTTGCTTCAATGATAGGCCACATTCATAACTGACAGACGGTATTGTTCAAGTTGAAAATTGAAAACATTGACAAATCAATGTGTTGTTTGATCTGAGTACAAGGTTTGTTTTCTTGTTCTCTGGCTCCTCTTCAGTATTCATCAATCAATTCAATTGATCATTGTGTTATAATCAATCAAATGGAATTTCATGACTGAATGATCATTTTGCATGTGTTTTTTTACCATCTTCTATTGGTTGTTTCTGGATGTGCTCTAATACGCATTCTTGCACTTTTGTAACTTTTGCCTCTTAAACGTGTTTTTGGTGCAAAAGTTACAAAAGTGAAAACGATAGCATCTAAACCTTTTCACCATAACAGAGCTAACTGGTTTGAATTTAGTAAACTAGTGTAATGTAAGTTTAACTTGTGAGGGTTGTGTTGGTTAATCATGCAATTTAATGAGTCAATTTATGCTTATAATCGCTACTGAAAAGTAGGTAACAGGCGTCTGTAATAGGGTCTGTTCGTTTACCTGTTACCTAAACGTGACACATTATTTTACGAAAATAAAGGAAAGACAGATTTGTTTATACACAAATTTCAACCACTTTGAATGAATGAAAAATACTCCCTTTTACAGAATGAAGTTTAGGTTAATGGAAACTAAAAAACGAACAACCTCTTAATTAATTTGACTTTAGACAGTTTATTAAATAATTCATGATCATCCTCTACTCCCATGAGATTGTTGAAATTGGATTTTCAATTAATCAAATCAAGTATGATTTTCTTAAGTGAAATCAAAATACCATAATTTTAATTTATATTACCTTCTTGTCCTGTTAGCTTTTATCTTGTTTAATTTTTAATTTTAATTATTTCTACGTAGGTTGTTTAAATATGTTTATTAATTTCAGTTTTCTTTCATTTTAAATTACATACATAATATTTCAATAATTTCAAAAAATAGAAAGGACTATAATTACACCAATTTAAATTATACTAAATATTATATTATTTATTTTTTTATTAGATTATTTTATTCCAAATTCAACCGTAGAATCGAAAATTCCTATTATATAAATTATTTTTATAAAATTTTACATTAATTTAAATTTATTTAATATCTAATTCATGCAAATTAAAATTAGCATAATATATAATTTTAAAATATATAAAAATAAAAATATTTTAATTATATTTTTATAACTGTTCAATTTTTAATAAAAATAATATATATATATATATAAATATAATTTAATAGTTAAAAAAATTATATTTTATATAAAATTATTAATAATATAATATTTAGTGTAACTTAAACCGATATAAATTAATTTATTTTCTTAAAAAATAGTAGGTTAACATAATTTTTTGTAATCACTAACACTATTAATGATATGTTATTCCCTACTTTATATTACCTTTGGTATGCAGTTCTCCTTTGGCTACCCCATATAGTTCAACAGAGGTCACAACCAAACGCCCAAACTTCATGTTCAGAGTTACCCCCACAAGGAGAGTGCATCAAGTGACCCCAACCATTTTGAAGGAGAATGGGTCCCAAATGCTTTGGGTGTAAGTGGGAGAAAATAAATTGCATCCACAATTTTTCATCGGTTTACTAATAAGGGTAATTGGAAAATTTTGAAAGGTTTCGGAACTTGTTTGTTTTACCTTCAAAATTAATTTCTTTACCGTACACATCTTCCAAGACAAAATTGGTAGCTTAAATTATTTTGAACGTACACATTGCTTAAAAACAATTTTCATCCAATTTTCAATTAAATGGGCACTCATATGGTAACTAACACCATCCACATAAAGAGGTGCTACATCGGGGAATAAATAAGGCTTTCGTACCTGCATAATTTCTCCAAATTATGCGAGGAACATGAATGCATTTTAACTTTAACTAATTTAAAGATTAAATGTATGTTTGGATTAATTAACTAAAAAATATATTATTTTAATATTTAATTATATTTATAATCGAGTATTGTGATAATTGATTATATAAAATAGTTTTTGTGTTTGGATATATTAATAAAAAATAATTTTGAATAATTTATCTTATTTGAATTTTATAAAAAATAGTTTAATAGTAAAATTACAAAAATAAGTATAAAATTATTTGAAATAGTTAGTTTTGTATTTAAAGTAATCAACGGTTCAGGATAAAATATAAACATAAAATTTAACTAATTAAGTTGGAGAGCTTTTAATTTTAAGCTTCAAATTTATGTTTCTTTTTAAAAAGTGTTTCCTTTGTAAGCAAATAATCATTGGTTATAATTTTTTTTATACTATACCAAACATATAAACCGGAACTTTCTAAGTTTTTTTAATTTAAGATGTGTTTAACAAATTAACGGATAATATATAAACAAAAAATTTCTAAATTTTTTTAATTTAGAATGTGTTTAAAAAATTAGCAGATAAGTTAATTTAATTAAAAATAGATAATTATATTAAAAGTTAAAATTAAAATTAAAAAGTTAGTTAAAAATTAATAATAAAAATTAATACATTAAATTGAAAGTATTTAATAGAATTAATCATTAAACTAACTGATCAATATTAAATAAAAAATAAATATAAAATTAATTAATAAATTATAAGTTTAAAACTTGATAAATATGATATGTTTTTTAAAAATATATATTAAATTTTAATTAAATAAAATCTTATTTATTTAATATTAAAAATATTTATTTTTAATTTTTATATAATTAAATTTTAAATAATATTTTTTCAAAAAATAATTATTTTTATAATTTTATTTTGTTATCCGTAAAGACCAAATATTTTATATTAAAAATAAAAGTACTAATAAATAATTAAAATAAATAACATAATAAAATAATAATAATAATAATAATAATAATAATAATAAGTTAATATTTAATAAAATACAAAAAATATATTAAAGTTAGCAATATTATTATAAAAAATGAAAATATATTAGACTTAAGTAAATAGATAAATAAAAAATTAAATTATAAAAATATTAAAGATAAAATCTAAAAAATATTTCAATTGAGAGATGAAAAATTTTAACATTACTAAAAATATTAGTTGTAACATCCTAAAAATAAAATCCATTTTTATGTTTAAGTCGTATACATAATTCCATTATTAGACTGTTGTTTTATGATGCAGAATCTTTAGAAAATTAATATTAGTGAAAACATGATAGTTTATTTTATTAAAACTTCTTAATATAAAATCAAAGTTTCGTCGGAATAGTTATCACAACAAAAAATAAATAAACAGATGTATTTATTTCTATTTAAATCATTAATAATCAATGTTATTTTACTATTCCATACTTCCTTAATAAGTAGTAATGCAGCTAATCATAAATATAAATATGTTTAAAGTCATACAACTTATAATTATACAGTTTGTAATTATACATATTTAGTCTAGATAAATTAAGTAAGAAAATATATCTATATTTTTATACACATATGTACAATTATTACTACTATTTACATACATTACATACCTAACTATTAGTAATTAAAATATAGTCATCCAACTATTTACAACATGTGCATTATGGGCATAACTTTAACTTCTTCTTTAAACCAAACCATGCAAACACTTCAGGGTTGGTGGTGATAATGCTCCAACCATAAGCTCTCATCCAGGACAACGAAGGTCCTATCTGCCATCTCTTGAAATGCTTGGAATGGATATGACTTGGGGAATGAAGAATTACCCTAGGACAACCAGACATGTGATATGTTGTAGTAGTTGAATGGTGTCTGCGGGTTAGTCTCCCCTTCCGATGAGTTTAAATCTTTAACGGGTGCTGCTGGAGCTGCCTGGTAGCCAGGTGGGGGGTGGAAGGCTTTTAAGGGGATAGAAAACTATGTGATTGAGAAATCTAGGCTTATCATAGCATACACAAATAAATGATCCAATGATAAATATACTTGCACATTTGCTTGAGCGATGATGACTAGTCCATGAGCGTTTGCGGTCCAATTAACATTACTCAACTTCACGAAGACCATTGCGGTCGCGAATGACATTGGGAATATTTGGTAAGAAAATGGTGGAAGAGGCGAGAGGGGTGAGAAACTAAGTTTCTTAGTAGGATTCTATCCTAGGGTTAGTTTCATCCCACTCACTTTAGTTTATTAGAAAACATGTCATGTATACAAGTTTATTTTTAATCTTTATAAAAACTTTAACGGAAGTAAATTTCTTTTACATAAAGAAAATGAGATTCTAACTAAGCATACACTTTACATCAGTCTCATAAACCTTAGGGATCACATCATAGATATCATTTGATAATCGTTTCATCTATCTTAACATAATTATTTTCTTTTCTCTATCATTCTCTTAGTGATAATCTAAGACATAGGCATACAATACAACTTAGTCAAACAATATCTTTTCAATGGATTTGCTATTCTACCTTTTATTCTTAGGACATGAGCTCATTTCTTAATGGTCATCACCATCATAAACATTAAAGACCTGACGCTTCATAATAAAAGGATTTTTGGAGAACCATTTTGTCTCTATCTCAGAAGGACCTTTTGCCTTTTGAATGTGCACAAGACACATTAAAAGTAGTATTAACTTTTCACATAAGTTCTTTCTTTAATAATCTTTTAGTTAATTAGGTTCCTTTTAAAAGCTTCCTAATAGCATGCATGCTTAAAAAATTCAACCAATATGCTATGCACATTTAGTCTCTATCTTTAAATTACTTTCACATCATCATTTATACTTGAACATTACATAATATATTACTCTTTAAATAATTAAAAGTATTATCCATACACTTTACATATATCTTTGTGTACTCACAAAATAATACAACCAATTGGTATGATATTTCTAAATAAAAACTAATCTTCTAACCAAGACTTTCTTAATTAAGCTTGATGTTACTATCTTGGGTAGCATGTAAACTTACTCTCATAGCTTGTTCAACTTGCTTAAGTCATAGATTTGTGATGAATCATCCATAGGATCTTAGTCTACTCATTCGTCGAAGTTACCTCTCAAACTTTCTTTTTCTCAAAGATTAAGTTCTTCTCTATATTTTTCATGTAAGATTATGATATAGAATTTCTTTTCTAGATGGTTGAATGACCTTTTTAATTATTTACTCTTTTTGTTCGTTAAATTGAAAGTTTTATGCATAACTTACTTATTTTAAGTTTAAGTGTTATAAGTATTATGCATGTTGACTAATAACTTAACTAATTAAGTTTAATCCATTTAATGAACCTACTTACTTGCATCCTTACTCATTAATTTAAGGTTTGTTACTCATGTCTTATTTAGTTATCTTTAAACATCCAAAATAGCTTATTTTTCTTATTTATTACCTAGGTGGCTGAATTCACATCCTCTAGTCCTAGGGCCTTGTGGTTCAATTTTTCTTCCCTTAAAAAGGTGATATACACTAATTAAGATTTAGACTATTAATTAACACCAACCTTAGAAATTTTTAGAATTTTCCTTCCTTGGTTAGTGAGCATGGCCAAATGTTCATATTTTCACCTCTACTCCATAATTAATTTCTAATCGCCTCCTTAAACTCATTTAGACTCACTCTTAAATTCTAGTGAGGTTTTAACTTGTTCTTATCAATTTTGTTCAACATGGTTGAATGATATCCAACCATTACCAAATCTCTTTCAAATTTAAAATTTATTCCTTAAACTTTCTTAGGCTTCAATTTACACCTTAATTAAAATTTTAAACTCATATTTCCCTAGTTACATGGAAAGTGGCCGAATTCTCTAGGTGGCCAAAGTAAGGTTTTTTCTTTCTTAATTTATCCTCTCTTGATCTTAGTGTTATGGATTTTGGTTTTAGGTACATCACTTATCCTTATCTCCACCATGATTTTTCCTAACTTCAAACCTTCGATCATGGTCATGGAAGGTTTTAAGTGATTTGTTCAACTTTTGTTCCAAAGTTCCACCTTTACTCTTAGTAGTTTTTAAGTTCAAGTCCAAGTTAAGTTTATATATTTTATTACATAAAATTTCTTAGTATTTTAAGGCTTTTAACATATAAGTCCAGATATAGACTATTACCAAATTCAACTTCACGATTAAGGATTTTAAGAAGAAATATAAACAAGTCTTCAACTTTGAACACAAAGATCTTAAAAAAAGCATTTTTCCAGGCACATAAGTATAGATCTACTCCATGATCTATTCATCCCTTACTTTTATCATTTAAAAACCTTTCTCATAAACTCTCAAATATTTACTAAAGCATAAAAAATTAATTTTAAGAAATTTTAACCAATTAAATTGCTCCAAAGGTTACTAGGGACACTTTTATCCATCAAAAGTCCTTTTTAACTTCTAAAAATCATTAAAAACTTTTTGATGCTCATATTTAACCATCAAGAGAATCCTTGATATCCAACAAGTTAAAATAAAAGGGATCCATAGATCTTAGAGAGGGATCCACCAAAAAGAAGAAAATCAAACCATAAATACAAGATTAGAAGCTTAGAAAAACATATGGTAAAATCCTACTTGTTGAAGACTTTTATGATATTTTTGATGGGTGTTTATGACCAATATTCCTCCTCCTTGATGGTCCATACAATATCTCTCAGTGTTAGTGGTGGGGCTTCGTGAATTTGTCTTAATTTAACTTAAACCTCAAAGATGGGTTTTAGGAGTAGTTTGAGTTTAGAAAGAGTATAGAGGATTTTTCTAAATGTTTATAAGATGTAATATGAAGCAAATGATCCCTCCAAGGGTAAGATAGAGTTCAGCCACTTAAGAATGATTTGGAAATTAATTTTCCACTTAAGAATATTTTGGTATATTTACATGTAATTTTTATTTTATAAAATAAATGTAAATGCAAAGAACTATCCTTTTAGGATTAGATTAATGCTAATTATTTTTAATTTTTCACCAATCAAGATTAAATTATTTTAAGTATGGTTAATTTTAATTAAATAAGGTTAATTTACTTTAATCATAGTTAATTTTATCCGTCCTATTTAATGTTTTTTTCTTATATGGTGTTAATGAAGCGATGATTGATATGGTGAGTCACCACCCCATTTTCCATATTCTACTTTTGTGCATAAGGGGTGGAGCCCACTTCCTGACTTCTACTTTGCATTTTCTCATGTTATTAGCCTTTTAGGGTTTTTGGTAATTTTTTCTCAGCATTCCTTAGGAGGCTTCCAAATTGTTCCTACAATATTTCTAACACTTATTGGTTCGTTCCTAAATCATTATTATGCCATTTTCCATTTTTCAGTAACAGTTTAGCTCTTATGGAAGATAATACTTTCTAAGGACGATTTAGACAGTTTCAAAGTTTTCTGATGACTTTTTCATCCTCTTCTTATTCCTATTCTTTTCTTATAAATTTCTAATCATCCTTAATGTATTCTAATTCCTTGAAATGTATTTTAACCTTTTGTTATATGGCTCGTCCCTTAATATCATATCCTTGCAAGTAATTTTAGTTATTTTGATGTAAATTTATCATTATATTAATAATTTTAGCATATCCCAATACCAAATGTTAATACTTTTGTCACATGGCTCGTGTCTAAATTTGTTATTGATGATAAAAAAAATTTCAAGCATTCAAGATAAAATGAATTTCAACATGATGAAGGTGTATATGAACTCTAGACATTTTATTGAGGTAATGGACATTTATATGGCTGCCAACATCTGGGAAAAAACATTTACTAGTAAAATTAGAATAGAAAACCTCACAAGGTGATGTGATGTGGGATGTAGATCACCTTGCACAAGTTTAGGCTTGAATATGATCATGAAAATAACACCAAATAACATAGAAATTGAAATAGAAAAGGAGAAACAAACTACAAAAAATTTTGGACTACTAGGCGCCAAAAAGTGGAGAAAATTTGAATGCCTTTTAGAGTAAGATTTGGATGGTTTTGATCAACTTTCCCCATTTAATTTGTGAAAATCATGAAGATTCATTATGTATGAAATAGATCAAGCCAAAATTCAACAAGAACATACAAAAATCACCATGGAAATGATGAACAAAAAATGAGAAAAAAAGACGATGGAGTAGAAGAGAAGATTATCAAATTTTAAAGAAGTTTGAGTTGGAATTTCATCTTCAAATGAATCAGACTCAAATGTCGCTTGATTTGATCTTAGATCTAGATCACCTTGGACATATCTAGAAAAATATTGTAACAACCTCTAGACTATCTACATTCTCTTAACCTTGTTCGCACATCATTCTTACATATACGTACTAATAATAAAATAATTATACGTTCATGATGTAAATAATTTACACTTTTATGATTTTGGTGACAAGATTGGTACATGCAAAATTAAGTTACTCTACTTAAACTAAAGACTACTTGATTCATTTCTTTTTTTCAAACTAGTACCCATCCTCATAGTTTTTGTTGGTGGTCATGGAGTGAGAGATCCATTATGTATCCTTTAAGCCAACAGTCACCTTAACATTGAGAAAAGGGTGATTAACGTTGCAGGCTCACTATGGAATCAAGTTACATATCAAGAAATATAATAGAGAGGAGTGAGATACTTCATTCAAGTAAAGATGGAAGTAATACATTAGATCATACTTTAAGATAAAAAAAAATAAGTTCATTGACCTCCTCAAAGAAATATAAGAAAATAATCATATCATATGCAATATATAAATAAAATTACTCTATCATCTTCTTCACAAATTTCTATGATGACAAACTTGAGATTAAGTCGAGGTTTACTATGTCCTATACCTCAATAATCCTCACTAATTTGGAGTTGGTCATCTTTACTCTATGCAAATGCAAGTGGGTCTAAATATCATCACCACTTTATCAAAATGATGGGGGTACAGAGATCCAATTTCAAACCATAACATGCCTTTGCCAATGTTCAAATCATCACCATCATCATCATTTCATAACATCATAAAATTATCCGATCGATAATGATAGTCTTTAGGGTCTCGTTGAGGTAGTTAAGTTCGACTAGAGTAGTCTTGACTACAAAGAGCAACCCTAGGCCATTAGGAGGTTCGAACCTAGCTCACATACCCCATAGGCTCGGATGTTTCCATTATCATTAATTCTGATCTACTTTCCTGTGAGCTAACCCTTATTTCCTTGCTTCATTTCACAGAAGGGCTCACATATTATCCCTTATTATACAAAACACTTCTTTTTATGCACATGATGCATGTTAATTAGCTGTTCTAATTCTCATTTCTACTTCACTTAAAGGTCTCGCCTTCTTCTCAAAGTCCAAGATCTCATAGTTCTCATTCAATTATCTCATTATTCAATTGAATATCATTTTTAGAATATAAAGTTCTTTCTAAGACACAAAATAAGGTTCTTAACCTCCAATACAATTTTTTTCCTTCAAAACCAGCATAATAAAATCAATCTAATAGGACTTTTTGTCCTTCAATAATTTATATGGTATATTTCTTAAAATATAGAGAAAAATTTTATATAATTATTCTTTAAGAATCTAGAATTAAGTTACTATTTTCTCATTTTATTAGAAAATCATTTTTAGGGAATAAAAATTAATTATTCTAACACTATATAGTTATAGGACAATCTGACAAGCTAACTTATAACAATTTTATAAAATAATTAATTATATAAATTACTCCAACATTTTCATATTTTATATTTACATATTAAGTTTAAATATAAGGTTTTATATATAAAAAATAAGTTAATTAAACTCTAACTATATATATATATATATATATATATATAAAGAATAGATCAAAGGGAAAAAGGAATGGTTATTATAAAGTACTAGATTTTGAAAATTTTTATAAAATAGTAAATAATTTTATTTTTCACCAAAATTTTCAATTGAATACTTTCTTATACCTATTCTATGAAAATATATGTGTAATTTAAAATTTATTAAATGGGATTCTCTTTTAGAAATTTTTTCTAATAACTCTAGATTTAAGTATTATTTCTAAAATTTATATAAAATTATACAAATTTATAATACCTACAAAATGTTATGGATGTAATACATAAATACACATCATTAGGTATCTAAAATTTATATCCAAAATCTTACCTATAAGTGAAAATCACACAAACAAAATTTACAGTTTCAGTATACTATTTTCTTACTATACTATCTCACATTAATTTAAATAATTTATCAATTTAATTCCTAATCAATCCAATCACCAATCAATAATTATATAAAATTCCATCTAAAATTAGATTCAAATATAATCAAACATAAATTTTAAACTATCAAATGATTATAAAATTTTATTCTAAACCAAGGGATCTATAGAACTATTCTAATAAACAATAAAATTTTATTCAAAATTAAATTCAAATATAATTAAACATATTTTAAATTTATTAAACAATTAATAAAATTTCATTCTAAAGCAAGGAAGCTCTAAAACTACTCCTACACTTTACTTGAGTCTACTCCCCTTACCTAGAATTGAAGACTGATGTAATTCTTTAATTTTTTGAACTTTCCTACGTAATTTATCTTCTCATTCAAGGCCAAAGGTTCCACATATTTTTTGGTAGATGCTACTATAATTTTTCCAACAAGCTTGCTATGCTTTCCCTGACTCTATATCATTCTTTTCCAATTTAAGCCAAATGAATTCTTCTTTCTTCTGATTAAGTTTTAATATAAGAGATGAGTTTGGGGGTTGGTGAAGTGGCTCATCAGGTGGCAGTGTACATGTTGCCACCATTTCATTTTCCTTTTTTTTACAAAATATTTATTTATTTATTATATATATTTAATTTTAAAAAAAAATAGCAGTTACAAATATCAAAATAACACCAAACACAAGAGATATAATTTGGGAATTAAACAAAAAACCGCATAAAGATTTCATGTAAAAAGAATAAAATTGCTAGAAGAAATATGCGAAATGATAAGCACCAAAGATAGTCATGGAAGGAGCATCCTATAAGTCTTCATCTCCGCCTTATTAATGTTCATCTCCAATGATAAGAAGAACTTAAGTATTGACTCAATAATTGAGGTTCAAAGATAAAGGGAGAAAAGGAAGAAAAAACTCTCTAAAACTCTGACAAATGTGTGAAATAAAACTTATGATTTTGAGAGTAATTTTTCCAAAAAGAGATACCTATTTATAAGATATATGGCACTTGACCATACATTCATCCCCTTGGACACTTATTATTCTTCCTAAATTTGAAATTTAAAGCTCAAACCTAGAAACTAAGATTTCATGCCTAAAAATTAGGCAAACTTACAAAAGGAAAAAAACACCCTTTTCCTATCTAATTAGGGTATTCCACACCTAATTACAAGCATGTCCTAAACTTATTTACATAAGAAATAAGTCATAAGAGCTTGAGAGTTCCTTTAGGTGACCTCTACATCACAAGGGTAACACGTCACCAATGGTTGAGCTCATCTAGCACACATTTACCTATGTTTAATTATGTAAAATTCATCTTATTATTAGTCAATAATATTAACTCTGCTAGTTTTATTTTTTAAGATATTTATGTGAGATATACTTGAATGACCTTGGAAAGGCAATTAGATTCTCTTTTATATCACATTTTAAGTTAGATAATAAATCTAATCTTAGTTAACATAAGCATATTATTGAGATGCTAAGTCTTCATGCAGGGTAGGATCATTTTATCATTGCACCATACAATGTTGGGTGACATTCTTTTAGTATCTTTATATTATTTTTTGTTACCAAAATGTTATAATAATTGGATGTTGATTGCTTGATTGTTATCAACAACACCTCTTATGAGACTCTATACTACATGGATCCCCTGTGTTAGAAATCTAAAAAGTAGACATATATGCAGTGTCAGTTTAATATCATTATTTATCAACAAAGAGAGGATTCGTTAAAAGGATAAAGATGAACCAAACCATATGAGTAATAGTTCTGATAAATGAAAACAATATTCAATTATTAATTTCTATTTAAGTATCAAAAATATAATAAATTTATCAATTTTAGTCTTTCTATCTTTTTCATAGTATCCGAAGCAAACAAATGGAATTGATTGTGAATGTTATGCTTGTTTATTCATTAGTGATATTCTACACTTTGGGCAAATTGCAATTTAACAAAATATAAGTTTTCAATCTTATTTTAACTTGTTTTTTTTTTTGTAATTTATAATAAATTATAGATCTAAATTTTTTATTAATTTTGTTAATGTTTTAGTATGTTTCAAACTTTTATTTTTTCATATTCCTTTTATATTAGGATTCAGCTATAAGAAATGTATCATGTGAGTATGATAAATAAATATATTAATAATTAAATAAATAGTATATTGTTTTATGTTTAAATAAATGGATATGATCCTTGAAAAGAATCTTTTCATATTGTTTGATTAAGATAAAATATATTGAAAGAGAATAAAATTTTTTTCCATTTTTACCCATAATGTGTTTCTTGCATTTTCATCAAGTGTAAAAGAACATAAGAAAGGAAAGGAAGGAGTTAGAAAAGTTTTTTAAAAGTAACTTGCAAATTCAATCATCTTTGAAAGTATTAAAAATTAAGCATGGATAAAAGTTAGTATTCCTAACCTTAATTTATAAATACTTTTGAGTTCATGAAATGATAGTTTTTGAACAATGAATCTTAAAAAAATATAACTTAAATGTGGTATCGAAGCATTTGGTTATAAAATTTATGTTTCTCCTTAAATTTTATTTTCTCAATTTGTATGAAAGCTAATTTTAAATCATGTTACTTTCCTAATTTGTATGAAATCCTAATTTTAAATATTGGGAATCATAAGTTATGACAATAATTTTTTCTCCATAAATTGATTTTAGGATTTTATAAATCAATTTTTATTTTTAGTGTGGTTTGTTATTGCATAATGTTTGCATTGTATTATTTGCTTATATATTCTCATTTATGCGTAGTTTGATAAAGGATAAAATTTGTATTGTGATAAAATAATAATGTCATTTTTATTTTTTAAAATAATTATTTTAGTTTTATTTTCCAAAACCTGAAAAGGCTAGCTATATTTGTTCAAAATTATATAAAAGTTGAATTTATTTTGTTAATTTTAAACTAAATATCTCTAACAACTTTCATTTTTGCTCAATTACATTACAATGACTTTATCAAACTGTCATATTGACTATGGTCTAATAATTGACTATATGTGTTTTGTTACATGAATATAATTATTATATTATGAATCAATTGATTGAAATTAAAGTTTGATGAAGTGTTTATGATTGTATATTTTGTATTTAAGTGTATGATGGGTTTGTTAATCACCAAAGTGGTTGAATTTATAGGTTTTATTTAATTTCAAATTCACCATTTTATTCTAGTTTCTCATAAAATAATGGATGCCAACATATATAATTTTTTATTAGTATATTATTATTATTATTATTATTATTATTATTATTATTATTATTATTATTATTATTATTATTATTATTATTATTATTATGCATTTACATTTTTCATCTATTTCAATTTTTAACCAACTTAATTTATTTGAATGGAATGAAAAAATCTATTGTTACCTTGAAGTAATTGATTTGGATTTGTCTATTGTAGAAGATAAAGAAGGTGCTATTACTATTTTAAGCTTAAAATAAGATAAAATTTATTATAAAAATTGAAAAAGGTCAAACAAGTTGAATCTTATATATATAAATGGATGAGTATCACTAGCAATATTAATAAAACTGTTCCTAAGACTAAAAGTGCTAAAGAAATAATAAAGTTTATGGAAGATGACTCTCAAATTCTTGATAAGTCTCTTGTCAAAATGTTAATGAGTACCTTAGCTATCATAAAATTTGATGGTTGAACTTTGCATGAGCATATTACTAAAATGATAAATATTGCATTAAAGCTCAAGTCATTGAGAATGAAAGTGGAAGAAAATTTCCTTGTGGAATTCATATTAAATTCATTACCATCTAAGTATGTTTCTTTTCAAATGAACTATAATACAATGAAAGATAAAAGGGATGTGGAAGAATTTCATAATATATCAATTTAAGAGGAAAGTAAACTTAAAAATTAAGGAAACCATTCCATTAATTATTTTTTAATTATAAAGGAGTTAGAAAGAAAGATGAAAAGAAACATGACAATAAAGAAAGGGACTTCTAAAGATTAATGAGGTCTCTTCATCTTGAATCCACAAGAAGAAACATCATGGAAACAAATGTCATTTTTGTAGAAAGGTTGGGCATTTCCAAAAATATTGTACAAAGTGTAAGGCTTAGTTAAAAAAGAAAGGTAAGCTTACTACTTTTGTGTGTTTTGAATCAAATTTAGTTGAGGTTACTTATAGAAATTGGTGAATTGATTCTAGATGTAGCATTTATATCTGTAATACAATGCATAGATTTCTTACAACCCAAACCACAAGGCTAAATGAAAAATTATCTTTGTGGGAATAAAGTGAAAGTTGATTGGAAGATTGCTGGGACGTTTTATTAAATTCTTGATATTGGACATTATTCAGATTTATTTTAGACTTTGTATGTACCTAGTATTCTAGGAATTTAGTTTATTTATCTAAACTTTGTTGTTGGATACTCTTTAAAGTTTGGTAAATGGATGTTTTAGTTTGTAAGAGTATAATCATTTGATTGATAATCATACGTTAATTGATGGATTATATAAGTTGAATCTTGATAATTTCTTTGATGAAGCTCTTTTAACCATGCATCATAACACTAACATTAAATATAATTTAGTGGATGAATATTCTGCTAACTTGTAGCATAATAATTTGGAACATATTTTCAAAATAAGAAAACATAGATAGTAAAGAATAAAATCTTTCTGAATTTAGATTTTACTAATCTGAATGTATGTGTGGATTGTATTAAAGATAAACAAATAAAACACACAAGGAAGGAGTCATAAGAAGCACTCAATTTCTTGAAATTATACACACTAATATTTATGGATATTTTGTGTTAATTTGTTCAACAAAGAATATACATCTTCATTAATGATTATTCAAATTATGGTTATATCTATTTGCTACATGATAAATTTCAAGTTGTAAATACATCAGAGATTTATAACAATGAAATTGAAAGGTAATTAGATAAAAATGTTAAACTTTTAGATGTAACAAAGATTATGAGTATTATGGAAGGTTTGATGAAAGTGGACAATACCTGATCCATTTGATAAATTCCTTAAAGGGAAGGGCATATATGTACAATTCATAATGTCGGATACACCATAGCAAATGAGTATATTAAAAACATGTACTAAAACCTTATTAGATATGGTGAGAAGTATGTTAAGAATTTACTTTCCATGTATTTATTGAATATGGTTCCTAATAAAGCAATTCTAAAGATTCCTTTTGAACTATGGTCAGGAAAGGAAACCTAGTTTAAGGCATTTGCATGTTTGGGAATGTTTAGCAGAAATCAAATTTTATAATTCACAAGAAAAAAATTGGATGTAAGGATGATTAGTGGTTATTTCATTGTTTATCCTTAAAAATTAAAAGAATATAGATTTTATTGTAACTAAGAATGCTAGGTTCATTGAGAATGGTGAAGTTAATTACAGTGGCACACCATGTAAAGTGGAAATTAATGAAATGAAAGTAAAATTTTCATTGGCTTGTGTCTCTAATAAAGTTGTTTCTCAAGTTATTGAACCAATTAATAATTATAATAATAAAAAATAAATAATATCACTATTCAATAAAGTTAAAGTAAATGATTCTATAATATATGATGCACACAAAAAACAACCTTAAAAAGTTCTTAAAAAGAAAGGAGGCCTATTATTTCTAATGATTATGTGGTATATCTACCAGAGTTAAAAGTTAATGTAGGAATTGAAAATGACTGAGTTACCTTTTCATGGACCATGAATAGTGATAATGTTAATAAATAGACAGATGTCATGAAAAGAAAAGTGAAAATCTATGGAACAGAATAAGTTTAGTTTCTTGTTGATTTACCATAAGGTTGCAAGAGAGTTCAATGTAACTGGATATTTAAGACCAAATATGACTTTCATGGTAACTTAGAATGTTACAATGTGAGTTTAGTTGCAAAAGAATTTATGCAAAAAGATGACCTTCACTAAGATATATTTTCTTATAATTATCATGGCATTGGTGGCTCATTATGATTTGAAGTTACACCAAATAAATGTGAAAACCACCTTTCTAAATAGAGATTTAGAAGAAGATATTTATACAAATCATTTGATGGGATTCATATAGAAAGGGAAAGAACCTATGATGTGTAAACTTAAGAAATTAATATATAGACTTAAGAAATCTTCCATACAATGGTATTTAAAGTGCAATGATATTATAGTGTTCTTAAAATTTAAGAAAAATATTGTTGATCAATGTATATATCTAAAGGTTAGTGAGAATAAATTTATTTTTGTAGTTTTATATGCTGATGGTGCCTTATTAGCAACTAATGATCTTGGTCTTTTAAATGAGATTAAAAAGTTTCACTCTAATAATTTTGAAATAAAGGATATGGGTGAGGCAAGTTATGTGACTGGAATATAAATATTCCAAGATAGATTAAAAGGATTGTTAGGCTTGTCTCTTGAAAACATATATTAATAAAATTTTAGAGATATTTAGAATGGAAAAATGATCCGCATCTCCAATTCCAATTGAAAAGGGAAACAAATGTAGTCTCACAAAATGTCCAAAGAATGATTTGGAATAAAAAAAAAAATAGAAGCAATTTCTTATGCATCTTTAGTTAGGAGCTTAATGTATGCTTAGACTTGTACACAACAAGATATTAGCTTCACAATTCAAATGTTGGGAATATACCAAAATAATCCTAGTTTAGAACTTTGGAAAGAGGAAAAGAAATTTGAGATATTTGAAAGGTACAAAAGATCACATGCTTAGTTATAGACATTTAATCATCTTGAAGTTATTGGATACTCAAATTCAGATTTTGTAGGATGTGTAGAGAAACAAAAACAAAAAGATACATTCAAAATTAGCATGAAAAATAAGCATAAAACTGAAATAGAAAAAGAAAAAGACTAGAAGAGAATTTTTAGAGTGTCATGCACCAAAAATGCTCATGGAAGAAGAATTTGATAAGATTTCATCTTTGTCACAATGATGGAAGCCTCAATTGATAAGGATAGCTTGATAATTGACTCAAGACTTAGAATTTTAAATAGAAGCAGGGAGAGAGAATATGCTCTCTAAAACTCACAAAGTTTTATAAAATGCATATTATGATAAAAGTAAACTTTTACAAGTGATGATGCTTATTTATAGGTTAGGGTGACTCAACCAAGGCATGCTAAACACATCCATTCATGCTTCTAAATTGGGCCTTTTAAGGTCCAAAACGGAGGATCAGGGTTACATGCCAAAAAATGAATGAAAAAGTACATAAAGAAATTAGCACCCTTAACTTATACAAGTAGGTACCCTACATCTAAGTACAATTAAATTCATAAACAATTCTAAACTAATGACATGTAAGATATCTCAAAAACTTAAAGAGTGAGAAACCTCCATAGGTTGTGGCCTTTACATCAATACATATCTCATGAATAAAGATAAGTCAATTACAATTTAAACTTTCACTAACTTAATACATCAAAGGACTTAAACATACCCATATAGGTTACATGATTTTTAAAAACTCCAACATTCAAGTCATTGACCAATGAATCTACTAACACATTCTGTGTAGGAATGTACTCAATATGAGTCTGAAACTCCAAAATTTTCTCTCTAACAAATAATATTTTATGTCAAAATTCTTTGACTAAGAAGAACTTTTATTGTCCCAATAGAAGTGCACACCAGCAGTATTATTAGAATATATCACAAGAGACCTAGATATGTTTTCAACAATGTGAAAACTATAAATCAAGTTCTTCAACCACATGGTTTGACAAGTAGCCTCGCAGCAAATAATATAATCTACTTTCATGGTAGAATTAGTTGTAAGAGTCTGTTTAACATTCTTTTAAGAGATAACTCCTCCTGCCATCATAAATAAAAGGTCGGAAGTAGACTTTCGATCGTTGGGGAAAATTGAAAAATCAGAATTAGAATAGATAATAACTTGAAGTTTATCAAACTTCGTATAGGTCACCATATAATATTTTGTGCCTACCAGATATCTCATGACCTTTTTAACAACTTTCCAATGATCCAAACTTAGGTCACTCACGTATCTCCCTAATGTATTAGCAGCAAAAGTAATCAAGACGAGTGCAAACCTGAGCATACATCAAGAAGCCAACAATGGAAGTATATACGACTTTAGTCATTTCTATTCTTTCATTATCATTTTGAGGACTCTAAGATTTAGAGAGTTTATCACTTATTTTAATAAGTGCATCAAATGGGGAGAAAGAATACATGTTAAATCGTTTGAGGATCTTTTCAATATATCCTCTTTATGATAATCCTAAAATGTCACATGACCTATCATGATGAATCACCAAGGTTTTTCATATTAAAGTGATTGCTCAACATCATCAAGAGACTAACATAGTTACTAGCAAGGAGAATATTATCAACATAGAAGATGAGAATTATGACCTAGATTCCACTTGTATTAGATAAATGCACTGATTTGAGGCATTTTTCTTAAAACTAAGAGAAGTGACCAGCTGATCAAATTTTAAATACCATTGTCTAAAGGCCTACTTTAATCCAAAAATGGGTTCTTTTAATTTTCAAACCATGTATTCTTTTCCTTCTTTAACAAAACCATCCGAATGAATCATAAAGACATCTTTATCTAAATCTCCATTGAAGAAAGTTGTTTTCAAATCCATTTGGTGAAGTTCCAAGTCAAAATAAATTACTAAATCCATAATAATTCAAAAAGCATCTTTAGTAGAGACACTGAGAAGGTATCCTTATAATCAATATCCTCTCCCTAACTATATCCTTTTGCTACTAGTCTAGATTTGTATCTCTCAACTTCACCATCTAGACTATGCTTGTTCTTGAAGACCTATTTACATCCCATTGGTTTGGAATCAACAGGTAGCTTTACAATATCACAAACACCATTATGAACCATGAAGGCTAATTCATCAACATTTAGGCAATCAAAAGCATGAGAGATCGAGATAACCTTTCTAGAGATGGTAGGATCATCATCATTGAGATTAAATTCATGCTCTTGAAGGTAAACCAAATAATCATCAAGAATGGAAGTCTTGCATTCTCTTTGAGAGTGACTAGTCATGGTATACTACTTCCACTATCTAAGTTATCCTCAAAGAACACAGCACGATCAGATTCAATAACTCGAGTGAAGTGTGAAGGACAATTGTATCTGCTACCCCTAAAACCCATACAATAGCTAATGAAGAAGCCACTAACTGGCTTTGGATCAAGCTTCTTCAACTAAGGATTGTAGGGTCTCACCTCTTCCTTGAAACCTCACACATAGAAGTGTTTCAAACTTGACTTCCTTATAGTGTTATAAGCTCATTAGGGGTCTTTGGTACAAATTTTTTGGACACTTGGTTGAGGATGTACATAATAGTCCTTAAGGAATTTCCCCACAAGAAATTTAGAAAGGAAAAATGGTTCATCATAAATCTAATCATATCAAGAAGTATTTGATTCCATCCTTCTTCTACAACTCTATTTTTCTCAACAGTACCAAGAATTATGTATTAAGCTTTGATGCCACAATCCTTAGAATAAAACAAGTGGTCCTGGATTTCTTCCAATTTCATCATAGCTACCATAATATTCTCCTCCCCTGCTAGACCTCACACATTTGATCTTTGTCTATCTTTAGCTTAATGGTAGCTTTAAAGGATTTAAATTCATCTAATGAACTAGATTTTTCTTAGAGAAGATAAATCCAACCAAATACTAAAAATCATCTATAAAGGTAATAAAATACCTCTATCCATCCATATTAGTGGATGAAATGGGTGCACATAAATTGGTGTGAATCAATTCCAACACATTCGTATATCTATTTGCTACTTTGTTCTTATATTTACTAGTAAGATTTTCCTTAATACAAGCATCCAAATTAGACAAATATAAATATACAGGATTCCCTGCTCTCAATTGCAGATTTGGAAATATGCCTCAAACACTTATGACATAGCACATAAGAGTTTTTATTAATCCTGAAACATTCATGACCAATAACAAAGTGAATAGATATGTCACTTAGATTCAGCATATATAGCCCATCTCATAAAACTTCTGAACCAACAACAATGGAATTAAAAGAATCCACAAGTTTTCCATTACAAAACTTAAAAGTGTAGCTATACTTATCCAAAGATGAAACTAAAATCATATTTCTTCTCATAGAAGATTACACAGATAACATTATTTAAAACCAAAATATGTCTAGAAGGAAGATATAATGACACCTCTCCTATATCTTCCACATTTTCTCTAGCTTTATCTAACGTAATGATCATATACTCATCATCACTTGACTTCCTCAAGCTTGCAAACCTATGGAAAGAATTCATAACATGAATGGTTGTACTTGAGTCTAACCATGAAGTGTTAAGAGGAACATCAACTACATTAGATTCGATACAAGTTAGAGTTAGGAGTATGCCTTGCCTTTGTTTCTTCTTCTTAAGGTAGAAATAACCTTCCATTCTATGTTCATGCTTCTTGCAGTACTTACAATTTCCTTTAAGTACTTATTCTTAGGCTCCAACTAAAGGTGTCTTCCCTGCTTTCTTATCATCATTCTTGGGCTTGTCTTTGTGACCTTTCTTTTAGTCTTTAGTACCAAAAGTAGAAGTTCCAAACTTATCACTAAAAGGCTGAGTAGCAAAATGAATAGCATGGGACTTATCCTTCTTCATATACTCTTCCTCCCAAGAAATAATGACAATAATGTCATCAATGTTCCACTTATGATTAAGTGTTGTAGGAGGTTTTAAGAACATCAAAGTGAGAGGAAAATGACTCAAGAATATTCCAAATCAAATAATTATGATCAATCTCCTACTTCATAACTTTCATCTTATTATAGCAATGTAACATATTTAACATGTGCTCATAAACCGTAATAACTCCATCATATTTGGTGTTTTTAAAGTTTTTAAATAGAGAGAAGTAATGAATTTTCTTAACCTTATCAAAAACCTTAAATTTCTCACTCACAGACTTCATAAAGGTGTATTAGTGCTCTCTCGGATGCTCTATCTAATATACATACTTCTTCATGATGTATTTCATCACCATTAGATACATTCTATTTGAGTATTTTCATTTCTATTGAGCAGTTTTATGAGTATCGGTAAACTCAACAGTAAGAGTCGGTAGCTCTTCTTCCCTTGCAATGACAAAATATAGATTCATAGATTCTTTCCAATTCTCATAATAAATCTCATTTAGTATTTTCACAAAAGTGAGAAAAAAAAATCATCATCACAAGAAAAGGAAATATTTAATATGCATAATTTATTATGCAATTAGAGAATTAAATGATCATATATGTACAACAAGCATGCCCGCATATAATTCCTCACTCACTATGATCTTGCCTAAAGGTCCCAAACCATAATAACCAAGAAATATAATAATAATACAACACACAAACCATGTAACAAGAAATCTAATATCGATAAGGTACTAAAAAATAATTAACCTTAGCCAAAAAATCAATACATTGTATCTATTATAAATTATCTAATAATAATAAAACATCAATAGGTTATTAATTATTATTAATACAACATAATAGAGAATTGAAATTTAAATCATTAAGAGAGAATTGAAATTTAAATCATTTTAATTTGTACAAAATTGGTATAATTGTTTCCTGGAATAGACAAATTAACAATCATACATAACATACTCAAATCATTTGATAATTGATGGAAAATAAGTATGGCTTGCATAAATATGCATGATTATGGTGCATATATAAATAAAAAAAATTAAATATATATTACAACATATTTAAAGAGTACCATATGCCAACATGTTATAAATAATACATGAAATATGCATAATATTTTTAAGTTTAAAAGTTGAGAGTACAATATTTTAGAGGAATTTATTCTTAAAATAGTTAATATAGAATATTTATATTATACAAAATTATAAATTTTTTACCAAAATTACAAATATCAATATTATTTTTAAAAAAATAAAAAATTTAGGCCTTCCAAGTGGGTCCATGTTTTTACACGCGTTAGGCCTGTGTATCAGGCCCACATGTAGGGAATGCATTGGATACAAACTAGCGCCTATGGGTCAAAAAATGGGTTGTTTGACTCTCTCAATTCTTCCAATTTAGGCCATCAAATGCAGCAAAATTTTGCACAAATGATCAAGTAGATGAGGACCACAAATTCCCTCAATAAATTTTAAAATTGGTTGGTTCGTTCATGATAATTTTCACTTTAAAAAATTTATATCATTTATGGAACCATGATGAAAACTACAAAATTATCTCTTGATTTTCAATGAAAACTTAAATTTTAGTATATTGTTCATAGGATATGAACGATCAAATTTTCCAAAATAATTTTGGAGAAAAACAATTAATTTAGGGTCAATTTTGGGAACAAAAACATCATTTTGTTTAAAAAAATTTGTGATAAAACATTAATTTTTTTTTTCCAAATTCATGATGAAATTTTGGGAAAGAAACATGAAATAATTCATGACTCATAAGATAATAAAATTCTCTAAGGTATTAATAATATGTTATGTGTGTTCTTTTATATTAGTGGTTAATGAGGAATGATAACTTAGTTACGAGTAGAATGAGAGACTTCTCTGAGGTACCAATTACAGTGTTCTAACTCATTGTAGGTTACCCATAATAAAAACATATACACTATTTATTAATATTGATATGTGCATATAATTAATTAATTAATATAATAATAATATTAATAATTCATAATATATATATATATATATATATTAAAATTGATTAATGATGATCTATAAATTAAAATAGAATTTATTAATTATTAATAAAAATAATAATAATATATCAGGAAGTTAAAAGGTAAGTTATAGGTAAGGGTTTTAATATCAAAATATGAAGAGGAAAAATTAAATCTTGGAGTGGCAGCAAGAAGGGACACTAAATGGTGGAGAGATCTTTATCTAATTAAGGCTGCATTTGACCATATGATGGAAGATTCCAATAGTGAATCAGAGTGCTCTTTCAAATCTTTTTGGTAATAGGTAAGTTCCTTGGAAGGTTGAACTCTTGGCTTGGCAGTGTTTATTAAATCGATTGGCAACAAGGGTAGAATTGGCAAAACATGGGATGTTATCGATTTCTAAAACAGTTTGTCTAGGACTATCTAAGGAGCTAAAAGCATCAAACCACTTGTTCTTCCGATAAAGAAGCTCATATGACATGTGGATATGGCTTGTCTAAAATGGTGTGGGGGTACAGTCAATAATGTCATAGCAACGCACAACTTATTAGCAACAGTTTGTGGGAATGATGCCATATAGATACAAATCAAGGAAGACTGAATAGTAATTTGATTCGCTGCTATATGGACGATTTGGAAGGCGAGAAACACTTTGATTTTTGATAATGAGGCAGTTGCCAGTGGAGATCACCAAAGCAACAAAATACAAATTAAATTTTGGTCTTGGCTTAATGCTCATTGTGAAGCTTCCCAATATAGTTTTTCAAGTTGGTTATTTAAACCTTTGGAGTGTCTTGGCGATGATCGTATGAATTTGTTGGTGTTGGAGGTGAGGCAATACTCAGAATATCATGTCCAGGTGTGCTAATCCTATATCAGTTTCTGATGAGCATTATAAGCCTATGCATTTTATTTTTCAGATGCTACTTTAGGCACTGGTTTTAACGGACTAATGTGATGTATTCTGGTAGCTGTATTTACCTGATTATGCGATGGAAGTGATACGACCAGTGAGTAGATATATTGTGATTAAGACTCCAACGGGGGGTTGTGGGTTTATCTTACTAGACTGTTAGAGATCGTGTAATTTTGAATACTGCTGCTACTCTATTCGTTTCAATAAAATTACTTCGTGTGCCTTCTTAAAAAATCACTTCATGGCTAAATCTCTCAGCACTTATTTATTTAAAACAGGAACACTTGAACACGCGACCCTCTGCGTCACTCGCCTTTGGATTAAATTTAGAACATAAATGGAGGCTAATGTATAAAAACAACATAAGGCAAGCCTGTTCTACCGGGATAAAATAATAATATCCTTTCGTTCAACACCCCTCAAAGTCAGCTCTAACTTCTTAATTTGGTTTTCCAGCTATTTTTCTTTTAAAATCTTAAAAATAAACTATATGTAAGATGATATCGTAAATCAATCAGACTACTCAAGGCTAGATCTGTTTCGGTGCATGGCATAAATTCATCCAACTGCACTATTGAATCAATGAGTTAAATGGGTCCAAAAACCAATATGATGTTCAACAGAAACCAGAGCAACTTTTAGGCAATATCATTTTTCAACAATTAGTATGGAAGGATGCCAATTACATCACTGACAACAGCATACTTATTACTGCAAAACTGTTACAAAACAGAGGCCCATAACAAATAAATGAAAAATGACGGCCTTAGCAGCCATCCAGAGGTACATATGGGGTGTAAATTTAAATTAAACATTATGCCAGACCTCACATGAAGTAGAAATGAAGCAAAAAATAAAACACTAAAATGAACTAATAGCGGTTCCAGTAGGTTCTGCGTCTGAACCAGTTGTAATCAGGCAAGCGTGAAATAGGTCCCATGGCAGCAATAGCAACATCCTGCAAGAAAAACATGGCAAGACAACGTATTCTAAGACTCGACACCACCAGAATGTTCCAAGGAATAGACACCACCGGAATGTTCCAAGGAATAGAATCAGTGTCTCTACAACTGAAGAATAAGATAAATTTCACTTATTACCTTGTCATATATAAATCGGTTAGCAACGCGTTTAATGGTACTAGCATCAACAGCATCAATTCTAGCGAACAATTCAGCAAACGGGATTCTTCGACCATATGTAAGTAACTGAAATGAGGACGAATAAAAAGAATGAAATGTCAAATGGTAGTTGACCATATCTTTTGATAGAGGCTTAATACAATTTGGAAAAAAAAAGGTAATTTGTTTAAATTCAATCTTGTGCGTGGGCAAGTAACAGTGCAACATGACAAGCTATTGGCCATGGAAAGGTACACAAGCACAGAGTTTACATACTTACTAAAACAAAATGTTTTTAGAACTAACAATTGAATACATGATTATTTTTTATGCACAATGTGGTCAAAAGAAAAAATCTTCATTGAGTTCATTTTTTGTTACTTATAAACAATTAATATCTATGCTTCTAACACAAGAATCAGGCCAGTAGCAATGGACCCCATGATATTAAAGTTAATAGTATATGTCATTATGTCATTGGGAATGCAATTCTCTCCTATGTTCAGACATGCTTATCCAATAATAGAGTGATAAAAAAATTTCATCGTAAAAAAAATTTTCAACATATTCAATCAAAAAATAACTGATACAAAATGTTATAATTAATAGGCTGTTTACCAACTTAAGTAATCATGCTATGCAGGTACCATTTTCTAAAAGTTTCTATTACTAGTAAGTGCTTCATTATCATCTATCACAATTCAGCTTGACGTCATTGTAAATTGAAAAATGATTATCAAAGTTACAGTAACAACACCTATCTACATTCCTCAAATATGCCTTCAGTAATTGATTACCAACTTCGGTAATTTATTACCATGAAAAATCATAAATGATAGTTAATTCCTTTACATATGTGGTAAGTAATCGTTTATCCATCACACATGTAATCAATTATCACATTGCATAATCAATTACGCATTTTATTAATCGATTACAATTTCATTTCGGATAATCACATACATTGCAGAATTGACCACCATTTTCTATGTTGTTTAACCACATTTTTTTGCGGCAATCAATTACTATAAGCAAATTGAGATGTAGATTGATGTAGTTACTGTAGTTATGTTTGATAATCAGTGTTGTAGAACAGAATGAATAAACATTCTCTCATGCCCCTCCTCTTTATGAAGTTGAGAGAGGTGTAAGATCTATTTTACCTGGCGGCCAATATCTTCCGCAACTGGACTTGTTCCATCTATGTGAAGTAGCAGTGAAGATTTCAGCTGTAAAAGACACTTATAAGTAAATGCAGCCCTGATAACAGGAAAAAATTAATTGAAAGTATAGCAACATTTATATAATTTATGACAAAAAAGATGTAAAAAGCAATACAGCTAAAAAATCAGCAAAAATATCTTCGTACAAATGCAAATTAAATAATCCAGCAACCTTCTGGGCATACCAAATGCTATATTAGATTAGCCAAACAATTGTGTTGGAGACAAGAAAATATATATGGTAAGAGTTGAAATATTTTTGAGGGGGTAAAAGTTAACCATCACAAATTTTGCTTAAAAGAAAATCTAGTGCACCATCATGCAAATTAAAACAGGTAGAAAGATATATATGATAAGCATTTTTTTCCATCATCAGTTTTGAAGTACCAAAAGAAAATCAAGAAAACAATTTTAAATAAGTAGATAACACTAAAACATGATGTTAGGAATAGAAAGGCAATGAAAGAATAAAAAGTTGCTGCACATTCCCATCTTTCACCTTTTCCTGCTGCATTGCATATACCAATAATCTCTGAATCAGGTATAATTGTACATTTCATTGACTTGAACAAACTTTTAATCCAGTATCTTCAAATATGAGGAAGTGACTATCAATTTAATTGTCCCCTTACATACAAAAAATTATCAACCATGAACCATGGCTTCTATGCAACAGAATTGCCACTGCTAGCTCATGTAGGTTTTATAAGCTGATATATGTTTGTCATAAATAAATTTAATCTGTATACAAAGGATGTTCGAGAAAGACCACACAATATCATAAATAAAGAGCCAGAGACAGAAAAAATAACATTAATCTGAAATTTTCTTCATTCAAAAGATGCACCAATAAGTCAAGGCTCCACATAGATGTTACGTCCAATCATTGTATATACAATTTATATCCAGTCCATTAGACAGAATTGAACAAAAAGAAACTACCTCAAGAATTAGACTGAGGATGTAATTAATTTATTGTTGGATATATGTTCATGCAATTGCATGTATATGAATTGTGTAGATGCAACATGCTAAACTAATCAAGTGCAAACAAAAAAAATACCCACAATATATTGGAGTATTGGACAATGAAATCAGCCATTCATATGCAAAGCTTCATCTGAAGTATAAGCCAAATTTCATTGTCACATTCAGTTAGCAAACCAGGGAATCAGTACATCACGTAAAGCCCACCTGATTACGAGCACGTGTAACATCGTCTTCTGAAACGCGGTAAGCCAACTTGGTTGTCTCGTACATTATTGCATATGACAAATCATCCAAGCAATCGGGCTGAAAGCACAACAAATTAAGGAAAGGAAAAAAGGTTTATCTCAGAAATAATTGAAGATATGGCTAAAAGGATGAAGAAACTAGGATAGGCAGAGAATATAAACAACATTGTATAACACAACCTAAGTATACTACTCTTTCAAACATCAAAATATTAAATCATCCACCAGATATTGCTGAGAGAGACACTGATAACCATTATATATTTATATTTTCAACACCAATGAAAATTCCTTAAAAAAAGGAGTAAAGAAATGAAGTAAGAAAGAGCATTGACAAAAATTGAGAGGAAATAAATGTTCATTTAACAGAAGCAAAAACTCAGGGTCTTATCCTCAGCTTTTCAGTAGATCTTAAAAGAAAGAATTATGTTGGCTACTTTGTTTAAAAAAAAAGAAGAAAACCTCCATAAGAAAACCACATTAAGTCTTACCTTAGCAACAGCATAAACACCAAAAAGACCTGTGTCCTTGTAATTGGTGTTGAAAGCCATCATGCTTTCTGCAACTTCATTAATGCCAACTCGCTGTGCTAACTCAGAACTATTCATAGTTAAAATGGATTCAGGTAAGTATCAGGATAGGCATTTTTTTCTTTTTCTTTTTTTTTTAAAAAGGAAGAGGGGAAGGGTTTCAAGTCACATACCCCATGTGTTTTCCACCTCCAGCTGTTTTATTCCAAGAACCCAACATAGATTGCATGACCATCAGGGCAATTGAATCCGGATCCTTCCAAGATGCCCCTTCAAAAGCTACCGCAAATTGGGCAAGGGGAATATCAGCATCAAGTATCCTAACCTGTTTACAAGAGCAAGATGAGGATGGAAATGGTTACTAAATTTACTATGATATCAAGACAGGTTCAGATGTGCTCAAAATAAATATACCTACCTCAGAACCAGTAAAAATAGCTGGTTCCTTTTCAACTAATTGAGATGTTGAAGTGGGATCTGTTGACAACTTGGTAAACAATTTTTTCACTTGCTCAACAATATCTTCATGCTTGACAGCTCCAGATGCAGTGATCACCTTGGAAAGCAAAACCACATAGAAAACAGTCATCAGGCCAATTTCCATGTTTACATATTGAAAAATTTATATACAGAATACAATTTACAAAATGACTGCATCTACAGAGTTATACTCATGCACCCATCATTAACAAGAATATACACACACTCAACCCGTTAATATTCTACATACCATCCTAGGAGCTGTGTAGTGTGTCTGAATGTAGTTCTGCAGATGAGCTTTGGTGATTGTCTTAATGTTCTGAGCAGGTCCAAGAATGGTTCTACCAAGAGGAGTGTACTGGAACGCTGTTGCGTGCAGGTGGTCAAAGATAACTTCCTCCGTTTGACCCTCGACCTACAATCAGTTTCACACGGTAAACCTTTCAGAATAAGAACCAAACATGAGCCAATTTTGAAGAAAACAGATGACTGCTAAAGAATTATCACAGGGAAAATTTTTCCAATTATAACCTGCACACAACAATAACCTATTAGCTGTTCTCACAGGTCACCACAAGCACATATATAAAAATGGTATTCACAGACAAGCTACATTGGGATGGAACAAGACATATATCATGATATCAGTTCTACAGTAGGTCCAGTGCATTTTAACAATAGAACTGATACATTCCAATTTGTGAGCACAGCAAACATAGCCTTACATGTTACCAAGTAAACACGCAAGACTAGAAACTGGTTTGAGTAAAATACATCGAATTAGTCCCTAAAATTATGAGCAATTTAGTTCCGGAAATTACAAAAAACAGCTTCTGAAAGTGAAATTACAACAATAAGGACTAAAATGACTTATATTTGATAATTTTAGGGACTAAAATAAAGTTTTTGTAATTCAAGGACTAACTTGACCGATGCTTATAATTTCAAAGACAAATTTGATGCATTTTTCAATTCAGCTGTAACCAAATATTGGAAAAAAAAAAAGGCACTACCTCCTCCATTTCCCTGAGAATGACGTCGCGCTCGCGGCTGATTCGGTTATCATCAAATCGCGAGTTCTGTAGAATATCAGCGAGAATGTCAAGGGCTTGAGGAACATCCTTGTCGGTAACCTTGGCGTAATAGGTGGTCTGTTCCCTGGAGGTATAGGCGTTAAGGTGTCCTCCCATGTTCTCGATCTCTTCCTCAAGTTCGCGCGCGTTGCGCCTCTCCGTGCCCTTGAAGATCATATGCTCCAGAAAATGCGCGGTGCCGTTGGTCTCCTCGGTCTCGAACCGCGACCCCGCATCGATCCACACGCCCACCGTTGCGGTGTGCGCGCTGAGGGTGGACTCGGTGGCCACGCGCAGGCCGTTAGGGAGTGTAGTTACACGCGTTTCCGGGGCGGAGAGGATGCGCGTGTGGTCGGAAAGCGTGGGGCGGGGGGAGCCGTGTTTGAGGAAGCGGGGATCGGGGTTTTCGAGCTGGCGGAGCTTGGACTTGACGGCTTCGGCGGCACGGTCGTAGATCATGGCGGTAGGGGGAGGAGGGACGGTGGGGGAGGAGGCGGAGGGGGCCACGGCGGGGGAGGCTGAGAGGGAGCGTAGGGAGGTCAGCGCGGAGGACCGCCGGTCGGAGCGGCGTGCCGCGGCGAGGAAGCGGTTGAAGGACATGGCTCCGCGCTCGCGTCTAGGGTTTCACGATGGAAAAGGAATAGCGAAGTTTATGAAATGGGGTTTGTGGGAGAGAGATCAAATTGGTTTGGTTGAATCAGCAGTCTAGTTCTCGGGAGAGTAGAAAAGAGAGATTTTTCACATTAGAAAGAAAATTTAAGGCAAATAATTTTTTGACAATTTTATTATTCTAATAAAAATTAAATAATTGTATATTATACTATCTTATACTGTATATACTGCATATAAATAATAATTATTGAAAAATTATAATAGCTGATTCTTTCCGATAAAATTACTTTGTGGTATGTTTGATTTTTCCCTTTAAAATTTTCACGTCTCATTTTACCAATAATTTTTATTACACTAATTTATTATCTAAATTTTAATTCTATATAATATCACACTCTATTGTTATTTTATTTACAAATATTATATCTGTAATATTATATTTTTTATATCACCATCATTATATATCACATGATTTTAATTTTTACATTATTATAATTAATTTAATGTTTTTATTCTAATTAATCAATTAATATTTACATTAATAATTTAAATTATTTAAATATTATAATTATTTCAAATCGTTCTCTAAATATGTAAAAAAGAATATACTATGTATAAACTTTCTCAAATGCTTTTATGTTCAATCGGAGTTGGTATTTCGGTTTGTTACCTCTTTTTATTTATTTTTTCGCTATTATTTATCAAGGAATTTTAAAAATATTTGTTTTATATATATATATATATATATATATATATATATATATATATATATATTATTTGAAACATCTATCTTTTGTGTATATATGATAAATTGAATAAAATTTTGAATTATATATTTGATTTAATTTTTATTTTTTTAATTTTATTCAACAATTTGATCGTTTTAAATATTTTAATATATATCTTATAAAAGAAATTAAAAGAATATAGAAAATATGTAAGAAAAAATTAAATTATATATTAAAAAATTTTAAGATTTTTAATAGAAAAATAATTTTTCATAAAATTTTGTTTTGAGAGATGTTTTAATAAGTTTACTTAAATCTAAAATAGTTTAACAAGGAGATTATTATTTTAAAAAAAATAGAAGTTATAATCATTTCAATTAAATAAATAAAAATAAATAATTGAAAGAATAAAGTACATAATGATATATATTAGTTTATTTTTATAACTTGAGATCTACATTTAGTCAATATTAAAACTTAAAAAAAATTTCTTTAAGAAAACTTATAAGATATCTACTACCTATAAAAGTATTTTTTTTATATATTTTTCTGAACATAAAATCAAATATTATTTTTTATAAATTTATTTAAACTTAAAACAAAGATGAAAAGCAAACAAAGTACAAGAAATTTTTTCTAATAACTGAATTTAGAGTTCGACGTATATACTAAAAGAAAAAAATATGAAAAACTTTTGTTTGATAGATATTAATATATATAATACTTTTTGTTGTATTTGATAGATATTAATATATATAATACTTTTTGTTGTGTTATTTTTCAATGATGTCACTTTTATAAAAAAGATAAAAATAATCGTAGAAAGATAATCATAAAGATTTGTAATATTTTTTATCTTCTATTAAATACATGACTTTAATCTTAAAGAATATTATTTTTTGAAAAATTGTTTATTTTTGATTTCTTCTACACCCTAAAGTCAACCTATGTAGCATAGACTCATCTTTTTGTACAGTCTTTAGGTTTAGTTTGGTAATCAACCATATACTTATCAATTTAATAAAATTCCCTCCATCAATAATCAACATACCTTACTTTAGATAAGGTAACAGATATAGATGATATTTTTTTTTGTGGCTCTTCTCATACTCATTGGTTTGACTTCCTAATAATCTCTTAACCAACAATAAATCTTCATCTTATGCATAGATTATATCATCAATTTTATCTTCACTTGAAGAAGATGAAGTGAATTAGGATCTTCACTAGTAATGTTCTCATTATTTTTCATCACCGTAGTCTTCTTATTTAAGCATTGAGATGCAGTATGTTTCCATCCCAAACATTGCAAGCATTTTATATCATTGCTTTTAGAAAAGGAAGTAGTAGTAGTAGTAGGAATAAACTTCTTAGTACTTATGAATTTCTTAGGGTTAGAAAAAGAATCTTTTTCTTTTATTTATCCTTTTAACTTGAAGAACCATTAAAAAAGATGGTTTCTTCATAGAATCATTTTTCTTCAGTTGTTGTTCCACTTTCATGATTTGATAAACTAAGTCTTCAAGCTACATGTAATACTACAACTCCATAATATCTCCAATATCTTGTTTAAGGCCATGAAAAAAATAAGACATGATTGCCTTCTTATCCTTTATGGTATTGATTCTGATCAAAGTTACTATCATCTCCTTACAGTATTCGTTCACACTTCCTTTATGCAAATCTTTACAATTTGTTACACAATTCCCTGTGATAATATAAAGGCATAATTTTTTGTACTCATCATTAACTTCATCTTATCTCTAATATTTGTAGGACACTCTCAAAATCTTCTTCTAATCTTTTGCACTTAATCCCATCAAATTCAAGCATATTTAGTGAACTTAAAGTTAGTTGTAGTTATGATAGAAGAAAATTTGTTCAACATTTATTTTTAACTCAAGGTTAGTTTTAGGATCATTCTTCCCTTGAAAGAAAGGTATTTTGATTTTCATATCTCCAAGTTTATCTTTATGCTTGCAGCCTTTCCTTTCTTTTTTGTGTTATCCTTTCATCATGTCTCATTCTTTCTCTCTTTTCTCTTGGAAAATCATAGAAGTAATCATCCCCATGAGACTGACCTTGATAATTAGAATTCTTTCCATTCTTGGATGTCACATCTCTCCCTCTAGTTGGTCAACTCTTTGATACAACTCCACATTTTATCTTTGCAACAATCTCTCCAAATATTGAGTCAAAGCTTGCATTTGTAGCCTCATAGCCTTCGATCTTCAGAAAGAAGGAATGTTCTCCCCCCTTGTACCATCATTTCTTGGAAAAACTACAAAAAAAAATAAGTTAGCAAAAAGATAAAGACCCCACCATTTTACTCTTGTGGCATTCTTAAATTTTAATCCACTTGAGTTTTGCTCTCAAAATGGGCTTTTGTGTAAGGTTCTCTCTTGTCCTCTACCATCCAAGTGCTCTTTCAAGTTTTTAAATCAAACCAAAACCAATCTATAAAAATGCATACGCACTTGTAAACAAAATTTAACACTCAAGAAGCCAAATAAATAGAAATGCTTTAAATAAAATCAAGAAACCAATCAAAACAAATAGTAAAGCTAAAAAGAAAGTTTACGTACACTTAAAGTAATAGAGCAGAAAACAAGACAAATAATGAAAAAGAATATTTGATGTTTTTTTCACAAATTTTATAAAATTTATGAAAGAATTAACTACAAAATTCAAAAGAGTTAACCACTTGCTATAAAATTGAATTTATCAAAAACTATTTTCTGTAATTTATTTTTGCTTTTAATTTTTGATCTCTTTTTGTTCTTTTTTTATCCTAAAACATGTCCTGGTCAAGATGAATTTGAAAAAGAGAAAATATGTAATACAATTATGCAAAACAACAAAGACAAGCTCACTGTCAAATTATAGGATCCAAGTTATGATTACCATTTGATGTGATAAAATAGATTTTTTTTTAGTTGGTTCACTTAAATTAAGAATGAGAATCACGAATAAGGTAAATAGGTCGAAACTAGGATTTCAATAATATAAAACAAAAATGGAAAAAGAAGGAATGAGGGAAAATATAGCCTTAATTTTATGGAAAAAAGATAATGACAAGCTTGGTGTAAAATTGTTATAAGAGTATGAGAAATTCTTAATAAAATCTAAACAATGGTTCTTTATAAGAACCTTAACAGGCGTACAAACTCTTTAAAGAAAAAATCTTCAATTCTTATTATCAATAAAGATATCTACTTAAGGAGTTTTACATAAATATTTAAAATCAAACTAAAATCCTAAAAAACTTAATAGTCACTATGGCCCATCCTACTGACATAATAAAACAAAAATAAATAAATCTTAAAGGCTTGATAGCCAATATGACCAAAACCATTAATATAATAAAATAAATATAATTTATTTAATTATTTAATTAAACATAAAGTTCTGATTCAATATATAGAGTGCATGACTATTCTCAATCTACTGCCATTTTATTTCAAAGCAAGCTTACAGTTGGAACAGGATCATACTTTCTACCAAGAATTTCCAAACTAGATTTGAAATACGTGAGATGGGAGCTAAATAAAACTACGCAGAACATCGTCTTAGGCTCTTATTATCTTAGAATGCATAACTCTTATGTTAAGTTGCCGGTTTTGTCTAACTGCTGATTGGCTGGGCCCCAGTTGATGGGATATCAAGGTTTTATTAACTAATTCCAGGCCTACTAATACAATGATGTTTATGAGCTGAAGTTGCTGTGACTAACTGTGCTGCTATGAAAGGTTTACAACTGATTCAGGTCTTTGACCTTACTGCTGTGCCTAACTATGCTGCTGTGACAAAAGGTCATTCCCTATTTCCCACCAGTTTAGGGGAGTTTTTTTTCGTCTTATCAAAGCACAACCCAATATACGGCCTAGTGCAGAACCTGTTATCATGGACTTGTTAAACGTGCTCCAATGGTCTATTGTGCAGGGGCAATCCTTTGTTCATTTTAATCATTTTCAGGCTAATTTATGTCCTATTCTGCCTAGGAGTAATATAGTGGAGTCTGACATCATGTTCCCTAATAACAGTGGCAGGTTTTATGGCGGTTCGACTTGGGCACAGATTTAGGTGTGGTATAGTTCAGTTTTAATACAGCCAGCCAGTCTTAAAATAAAAAATGAATCCAGGGATAGGTACTGCATGAACCTGTAAAGGGGACCATGCCTCTCATGAATAGGTGGGTAGGATCCTAGTTTTTTGGCTATATATGACAGCACCTATTTGGCCCTTTGGAATCTAAAGTCTATGTTTCTAAGAGTTTTATTTCTTCAGAACCTAATATAGACTAGGTGCTTATGACAATTTCACCCTGACTGGAGTTTTTCCCAGAATTGGATTACTGCCAAACTTCACCTTGGCTTCTCTTATATTCAAACTTAGGGGCCTGTAGTTATTCTTGCAGCATCAGACCAGAGAAATAACCCATACCTCTATCCGGCTTAAGGGAAAAAACTTGAAACTGTTCTAAGCCTAGTGTAAAGTCCCTGACTAAACTTCACTCATCATCTCCTCGGTTGATTGATGTTTAATCATAATTTGTGATTGAGTTTTTATCAGCTACCTTCAATCCTGCCCACTGTGCCCCCCACAGATTTCTAAAGCTATTCCGCAAACCATTTCGCTTATTTGTTCAATTCTATTGCCACTAAACCATTGTGCCTAGGAACTGAAATTACTGTTGTGACTACCCTGAGATCCTTCCCAATTCCCAACCTGTGTTTCAGACCAATGCTACTAGTTTCAGTCCTCAAAGCCTTCCCAATTCGTTGAACAAATTTTGACTCTCAGGCCTAGGCTTCTACAGGTTGACCTAGTCTTTATTTGGCCAAACGTGGACAGTAGACTACAACTCATGATTGAACTAATGCTACTGCAGAAATTTTACAGCCATCTTAGTAGTATCCTCCAGCCCTTTATACTTTAAAATTTAAGTCATAAATTTAGGGAATATAGCTAGCTTAAACCAGCCAAGATTCTCTTTATGGAAGCTTTCCTTTTATGTTGTCTAATGATTCAATTAATCAAGAGCAAGTCGAGGTGAACCTGGACCAAGACAAACTGCTTCTATGGCTGGCGTGGGATTGATCATTGCCTATTATTGCTTTAGGATATATAATATGGTATACCTCATGACAGAAGTGATCCCTGTTATAGAGACTAAGCACTGGTATCAGTGTATTCCATCCTTGCAGTCTAGGAGACTTACTTAACTCAACCTAGCCAAGACTTATTTTTTCTTTTTTTGGCGAGGATGACTTGCCCTTGCTGCTAATATGAAACTAGTTTTCTGCATTGGATAATGAGGGATTAGTAGGATATCTAACCAGGTACCAGACCTAACTTAAGAAACTGTACTGGTGCCATGTAATGTCACAAACCCACATCATTCACTTATGCCATAACATAGGTGACTCCAATCTACTACCAGCTAAAATCAGGCCTCTAGCCCATAGCTTTAAATCAGAAAATTCCTTACAGCTTATCATTCTAAGTATAGAAACATACATGAGGGTAAGGCCTGGGCATTTACAATACCTGACTTGATATCACAGACTGAGAAAAACTGATCAGGTACTCCCCTAGCTCTTAGGGCTTTACATCAATGACATCCTAAGTATAAGGGCCTTTGGTTTTTTGGACATAGATAGTTGAAGGCTGGTTCTTCCTTCTTGACCTGATTCAGCAGTGGAATTAGGCTGATATTAAGGCTGTTGTCATGATGGATTTATGACTATACCCTGGACTCTTATGAACTTGCCCACTGGCTTGTCAATTGGAAGGACTAATACACCCCTCTATGGTTGAAATTGCCATAATGTCAACAGGGTTTCAGTATCTGTTCGTGGCATTTTTCTCATATTTGGTCAGACTAGCCTACTGATCTTATGGCATTTCTGCTAGCTGTGTTGATTTAGACCTCAAGCTGAATACCATAAAGACCTTAAGATTCTTACTAACCCACAACAGAAACCAATGGCTTGATCTGGTAAGGATCATTGTAATCAATCGTTCCTAAGCCTTCACCGGTTCAACACATGGAAATATGACTTTGGGTTAAAACCTGAAGTGCCAAACCTGCATCAATATGAGGTTCCTTATTGACTTCCAACATTAATTAGGGAAAAACAATTTCCTAACTTCCTAAGGTCTTTGCTGACCATATTGGCCATGATCTATTACTAAACTTCATAAGCCACCGCTGACCTTACTCTGATTCCTAATATTGTAATACTATGGCCAAGATATCTTTGGTACTTACTCATAATTTAGAACCCCAATTCCTCACCAAGCCTGGTAAAGCAGTTTGGACTGCCCCCTTTTTGACAGCACAGTAGTTGACTGTCAAGGCTAGCTTGGTTCACATATATAAAAGGCTCCTCACATCATCAACTTTTAGCACCTACAAACCTGTAGGAGACTAAGAATACATCACTCCCTGAGGCCAGACTAGTAATCTTACCTGTGCTATTGCCTTAGGATTGACTTAATTACAGAATTGACCAGGGTACTGCTCAACCTAAGATCATACGTTAGTTGACAGACTATGGGGGCCAAGGACAAAAATCACCTAACAATTCCTGACTTTAGATTCATGCATTAGGCTTATCTTATTGGATAGTTGAGCAACAAAGCTTATGGCAGCATAATTCAGTCATTACCAACCTCTAAGGATTGACTCCCTGGCCACTCTGTTACACAAACCTGCAGCTGTCCACAATTCCTGGGCTGTACTTGCAGTCCTGAACTATAACCTAGTCTGGAAATGAGCTCTCAATCAGATAATCTCCAGATCAGTTTATCAACTAACCTCTCAAATAGTTGCCAAGAGCTGAGTGAAGATTTACTGCTCAAGCAGCATGGTCTCCAGCTCTTCCCCCTGGCTATGCTTCCTAAGTATGAAGAATGGACCAGTGACCTCATTCACCAGTGAAGACAACCTATGGTCTGGTGTTACAGAATTGGAGATGTCAACCTAATATCTATCTAATTCTAGACTCCCTTGAATTGAGGATCCCTTTCTAAATTGACCCTGAGGCCTTTCTGCTAGTTAACCTAGGCACTGTTGCGGCTAATCAAGCCACAGCCTGGTTGAAGATCAGAGGTACCGGGTTGTGCTGAAAAAGTACAGCCTGGATCCTTACCTGTTAGACCCTTGATCTCGAAATAGCAGGACTGCTATCATGACTAGAATATAATGAAATAGCTAGTGCAGAGTTTGCAATATATCTACAGAGTAGCAACTCACAAATCCTTATTTTCTATATGGAAAGGTTAATGCTTTACAAGCCAATTGTTTCTCAGGTTGACAGAGGTAGTCATTCTTTTGTTATATTTCAAGAATTGAGCCTCTCAAAACAGAACGAGATTACATTAGGTGAATGCAGAGCTCAACTTTCAGTGATTTTCAAGATCTTAACCTTGTTCAGACCTATAAGCACTAACCTGACGCATGTAGCTCAATCACTAATACTGGATCACAGATTAGAGTATTCATTCAATTTAATTCAAGACAAAAAAACAAACCGCATGTTTATGCTGGTTGTGGTTTCAGTTCTACAATAGGTATACTAAATTTGCAAAATTAGCCTATTTCTCTAGCTATTTCTACATTGAAAGACAATGGGCCTTTTGGTATAATTGCTAGTATAACAGAGTTCAGTGAATAAGTTATTATCAGTTTTGGCCTTAATGCACAATGAACCAACAAATCTCCTTTCCTAATGTTGAATTATATTTAAATTTGCAAATTACTTCATAGATTCGACATAGACAAGTGCTTCTCTAGCATTCTACGAACCACAATTTCCAAATAGCAAAATAAAACACAACAACCTTATACGAGGATCAGTTCACTCAGTTCCAAAAACCCTTGGCTTTATTTAAACCTAGAAATCCTAAATGGAGCATACAATTCAACAGAAAAAGCACAATTATCCAGGTGTTCTGTTCATTGTGGATTCTAAACATGCAAAACCTTAAGCGCAAATGTAGGAGGAGCAATGATAGAACATGAAAGAATGCGAGATTAGGAAGAGAAGCGAACCTAACCTCAAAAGGCTGAACGGAGAACGAAAAGAACTCGAGTAATTTCGTCAGGAAACTCAAAGTGAAATTTGAGAGAGCCAGCTATCAGTAGCTAATCCTCCTCCAGATGCCTTGAAATTCCAAAGGTTGCGAGCGATTGAAGAAGAAGTTCTCCATAGAAATCTGAAGAAGGAGAAAGGAATCCCCAAACGATGAGCACTCAGAAAAATTCAAGTTTAATTTTCCGTTTTTTTTTTTTTTTCAAAGTCTAAGTAACCGTTCTCTTTTTCTCCAAATCCCATTTATATCCCTTTTTAACCATAATAGCTTTGACCTCCCTTTTTACCCATAATAGCTTTGACCTTAACTTATAGTTAGCTCTTCACCCTAGTTGTAACAACCCTAACTGCATTTAACTAACTTTCAACTAATCCCAACTGAATTTCATTTTTTCAGCTCTTATTTATTTTATTTTAGTTGGATTATTATCCAATTATTTATTTATTTATTTATTTATTTATTATATTTCCTTTCCTTTTCTCTTTTTTCTTTCTCTTGATAATTTGGGGTTTTTGTCCCCAAAGATATTTAGTTCATTAGTAATTTAATTAATTAAAAAGGATTATTATCCGGACAAAAATTGGCACTCACAGTTTGCCCTTCTTTAGTCAGTTTTTACTAGATAATGCGAGAATACTTCTTGTATTATCAGAGTAAGAAACGAGTAAAGATGTGAGCCAATTCCGTCCGGCCTTAATTGATAAATAGAAGGAAATTTGGACTTGTTTAGCTTGAGTGTGGTAGGTTGGGTAAAAATTTAAACATATAGGGTCTAATGTGAAAGGCCCAAATATGGAAAATTAAAATGCAGCGCCTGACGTGATAGGCTGAACTGAATTTTAAACATGCAGGGCCTGATGTGATAGGCCAGAATGCAGAAAATTAACATGCAGCACCTGATGTGATAGGCTGAATTAAACATGCAGGGCCTGATGTGATAGGCTAGAATGCAAAAAATTAAAATGCAGCGCTTGGTGTGATAGGCTTAAGAGAAATTTAAACATGCAGCGCCTGATGTGATAGGCCAGAGTGCAAAAAATTAAAATGCAGCGCCTGATGTGATAGGCGGGACAGAAATTTAAACATACATGGCCTGATGTGATAGGCCAGAATGCAGAAATTAAAAATGTAGCGCCTGATGTGATAGGTTGGATAGAAATTTAAACATGCAGGGCCTAATGTGATAGGTCAAAATGCAGAAATTAAAATGCAACGCTTGATGTGATAGGCTGGACAAAAATTTAAACATGCAGGGCCTGATGTGATAGGCCAAAATGCAGAAATAAAAAATGCAGCGCCTGATATGATAGGCTGGACAGAAATTTAAACATGTAGGGCCTGATGTGATAGGCCAGAATGCAGAAAATTAAACATGTAGGGCCCGATGTGATAGGCTAGACAAAAATTTAAACATGCAGGTCCTGATGTGATAGGCCAGAATGCAGAAATAAAAAATGCAGCGCCTAATGTGATAGGCTAGACAGAAATTTAAACATGCAGGGCCTGATGTGATAGGTCATAATGCAGAAAATTAAACATGTAGGGCCCAATGTGATAGGCCAGACAGAAATTTAAACATGCAGGGCTTGATGTAGTAGACCGCAATGCGAAATAAAAATGCAAGATGCCTGATGTGATAGGTAAGACAGAATTTAACATGCGGGCCGATATATGAGCCAAAATGCATAAAATTAAAATGTAGCGCCTGATGTGATAGGCTGGATAGAAATTTAAACATATAGGGCCTGATGTGATAGGCCAAAATGCATAAAATTAGAATGCAGCGCCTGGTGTGATAGGCTGGACAGAAATTTAAACATGCAGATGTGATAGGCCAGAATGCAAAAATTAAAAATGCAACGCCTGATATGATAGGCTGGACAAAAATTTAAACATGTAGGGCCTGATGTGATAGGCCAAAATGCAGAAATTAAAAAATGCAGCGCCTGATGTGATAGGCTGGACAGAAATTTAAACATGCAGGGCCTGATGTGATAGGCCAAAATGCAGCACCTGGTGTGATAGGCTGGACAGAAATTTAAACATGTCGGGCCTGATATGATAGGCCAAAATGTAGAAAATTAGAATGTAGCACCTGATGTGATTGGCTGGACAAAAATTTAAACATGCAGGGCCCAATGTGATAGGCCAGAATGCAGAAAATTAAACATGCAGGGCCCGATGTGATAGGCTGGACAGAAATTTAATCATGCAAAGAAAACTTGATTGGAGTGATTTTGATCTTTATTTATTTGCAGATTTTGAATTCTTGGCTTTCCTATAACACAGTTCTTATGACTTTTAGAATGAGCCAGAGCTCGCGATTGGCCTCCCCTTTGATCCCGTTGGCAAATTTTATGTATCATGTTGCTTGTTCTGTAGAGAGTAAAATCATTCGTGTTATTAGATGACCATCAATTGCGAAATTTTCGATCTAGCTATGATTTAAGCAGTCTTAGCATTTAGTAATTGCTGTAGTACACTTAATTTTGTACATATGCTTGAATAGAAAATACAATTGAACCATAAACTAGTCGAAATTCAAAGGTTAAGATGAAGAATTATAAGAGGATGTATTTAGGGTGTAGTTTTGGGTGGTCTTGTGCCTTCAAGATGACCAGTGCTAGTATTGTATCTTCATAAATTTTCTTTCCTTATTACCTATGCTTATTAAGAAACAAAATTTTCCCCAGTATCAGCCTGGCCTTGCTCTAATCCACTCTGAACCAATTTCTGCTCATTTGCCCCAATATCGGCCTGTTTCACCTTTATCCATTCTTTGCCCTTTTATCAATTTGCCCCAGTATCAGTCTAATTTTGGCTTGACTGCTTGAACCAGTCCTCTTTTATCAATTTACCCCAGCATCATGTTTTAGTTCCTGCCCTTCCTGGAGATCATCTTGTTATGGTAAGATTTTACCCTATCTTTTGTCTAGGTCGCCCTTATGGGCTTTCAACCTAGCGGGCCTTTTTGATGCCCTAACTTTTGCTTAGGCTGCCCTTGCGGGTTTTCGACCTAGCGGGCTTTTTTTTGGATGCCCTAACTTTTGCCTAGGTCGCCCTTGCGGGTTTTCGACCTAGCAGGCTTTTTGGATGCCCTAACTTTTGCCTAGGCCGCCCTTGCGGGTTTTCGACCTAGCGGACCTTTTGAATGCCCTAACTTTATCCTAGGCCGCCCTTGCGGATTTTCGACCTAGTGGGCCTTTTGGATGCCCTAACTTTTTCCTAGGCCGCCCTTGTGGGTTTTCGACCTAGTGGGCTTTTTGGATGCCCTAACTTTTTCCTAGGCCGTTCTTGTGGATTTTCGACCTAGCGGGCCTTTTGGATGCCTTAACTTTTGCCTAGGCCGCCCTTGTGGATTTTTGACCTAGCGGGCCTTTTTGGATTAAGCGTAATATTCTTTTACAGCATCAGCGTTGGTTGGATTTGCCAAGTCTTTTCCATCCATATCAGTTAAAATCAGTGCGCCTCTTAAGAAAGCCTTCTTAACTACGTATGGCCCGTGATAATTTGGGGCCCATTTCCCTTGTAACGTTTTTTGCATTGATAATAACTTTTTGAGGATTAAATCTCCTTCTTGAAATTCTCAGGGATACACCCTCTTTTCAAATGCTTTTTTCATTCTTTTTTGATATAGCTACCCGTGGCACAACGCAACTAATCTTTTTCATCAACCAAATTCAACTGATCCACCCGGGCTTGTACCCACTCTACCTCTTCCAACTTTGCGTCCATTAATACCCTTAATGAAGGGATTTCTATTTCGATGGGAAGGACAACCTCCATCCCATACACCAGCGAGAATGGAGTTGCCCCAGTAGAGGTACGAATCGATGTACAGTATGCATGGAGGGCATAAGGAAGCATCTCGTGCCAGTCCTTATATGTGAGCACCATCTTTTGGACAATTTTCTTGATGTTTTTATTAGCTGCCTCCACTGCTCCATTCATCTTTGGCTGGTATGGGGAGGAATTATGATGTTGGATCTTGAATTGGTCACACAATTCCTTCATCATTTTGTTATTCAAATTGGTGCCATTATCTGTAATGAGTTTGTTGGGTAACCCATACCGGCATATCAATTCCTTCTTCACGAACTTTACCACTACACTCCGAGTCACACTAATGTAGGAAGCAGCCTCAACCCACTTAGTGAAGTAGTCAATGGCGACCAATATGAAATGATGCTCGTTGGACGCCTTAGGCTCGATTGGTCCAATGACATCCATTCCCCACATGGCGAATGACCATGGTGAAGATAATACATTCAAGGATGTAGACGGCGCGTTGATATTATCGGCGTATACCTGACATTTATGACAGGTTTTGGCATACTTGTAACAGTCAGCCTCCATAGTCAACCAGTAATATCCTGCTTTAAGGATTTTTCTTACCATCGCGTGTCCATTGGCATGGGTGCCAAAATATCCCTCGTGGACTTCTTTCACAATTTTGCGAGCCTCTGCCGCGTCCACGGACCTGAGCAGGACCATATCATAATTTCTTTTGTACAAAATTTCCCCATTGAGAAAGAAATTTCGCAGCTAATCTTCGCAAAGTTCTTTTGTCGTTTTCTGAGGCATGAGTGGGGTATTCTTTTTTTTCAAAAAATGCCGAATATCATGATACCACGGCTGCCCATCCCATTCTTCTTCAACCGATTGGCAAAAAGCTTGTCGATCTCGATGTTGAATCTGGATGAGGGGTATATCCTCCTCCCTACCTATTCTAAACATGGACGAGAGGGTGGCTAGGGCGTCAGCCAACTGATTGCCCTCTCGAGGTATATGAGCGAAGGTGACATCCTCAAAGTGTTCCAACAATTCCTTAATATAGGCCTGATATGAGATTAACTTTGCATCTCTAGTTTCCCATTCAACTTTGACCTGATGGATAACTAAAGCTGAATCACCATAGACCTCCAAGCTCTTGACATTAGCATCGATTGCTGCTTGTATTCCCATGATACAGGCTTCGTATTCGGTCACATTGTTAGTACAATCAAAGCCTAATCTAGCTGTGATAGGTATATATTGTCCTTCTGGGGAGATTAATATGGCTCCTATGCCATGACCCATCATATTGGAAGCACCGTCAAACAACATCATCCACTTCTCTTTTACTTCCTATTTCGGCTCATTAAATACTGCCATCAGATCTTCATCCAGAAATCTCTGTCGCATCGGCTGATAATCATTTAGAGGCTGTTGAGCCAGGTAATCTGCAAACGCACTGCCCTTAATCGCCTTTTGTGTAACATACATGATATCGTATTCTGATAGCAGGACTTGCCATCTGGCAATCCGTCCGGACAAAGCGGGCTTCTCGAAGATGTACTTGATCGGATCCATCCTAGAAATCAACTAGGTGGTATGGCTCAACATGTATTGCCTTAAGCGATGAGCAGCCCATGCCAAAGCGCAACAAGTCCGTTCTAATAAAGAATATTTCGTCTCATAATCAGTGAAGTTCTTACTCAGGTAGTAAATGACATGCTTTTTCTTTCCAAACACATCTTGTTGGCCAAGCATACATCCCACAGCGTTGCCTGTCACTGTCAGGTACAAAATTAACGGCCTCCCTGAGACTGGAGGGACTAGGACTGAAGGGTCTTGCAAATAAAGCTTAATCTTTTCAAAGGCTTCCTGACAATCTTCATTCCAATTGATGGGTTGATTCTTGCGCAAGAGTTTGAAAATCGGTTCACATGTGACTGTTAACTGGAAGATGAACCTAGCGATGTAGTTTAGCCTTCCAAGAAATCCTCGAACTTCCTTTTCTGTTTTTGTGGCAGGCATTTCCAAAATTACATGGACTTTATTAGGGTCAACCTCAATTCCCCTCTCGCTAACAATAAAGCCAAGTAGCTTCTATGACTTCACACCGAAAGTGCCCTTAGTTGGGTTCATTCTTATTTTAAACTTTCGAAGACGTTCAAATAGCTTTTTTAGATTATTGAGGTGATCCTCTTCGGTTCTCGACTTTGCGATCATGTCGTCCACATATACCTCAATCTCCTTGTGGATCATGTCATGGAATAATGTCACCATGGCTCTCTAGTATGTTGCCCCAGCATTTTTCAATCTGAAAGGCATGACTTTGTAGCAGAAAGTCCCCTATGCCATAATAAAGGTAGTTTTCTTCATGTCCTCTTCAGCCATCTTGATTTGATTATATCTAGAGAAACCGTCCATGAACGAAAAATAGGAGAACTGGGCAATATTACCAACTAATACATCGATATGAGGCAAAGGGAAATCATCCTTTGGACTAGCCCTATTTAGATCCCTAAAATCCACACACATTTGCACCTTTCCATCTTTCTTGGGGACCGGTACTATATTTGCAACCCATTCTGGGTATTTTGCTACTGCCAGAAAATCCGCATCAAACTGCTTTTTCACTTCTTCTCGGATCTTTAAGGACATCTTTGGTTTCATCCTTCTCAATTTCTGCTTCACTGGTGGGCATTCAGGCTTTAAAGGTAACTTGTGTTCTACGATTGATGTGTCTAATCTCAGCATATCTTGATACGACCAGGCGAAAATGTCACTATACTCATGTAATAGTGACACTAATTGAGAGCAGTTATTGAACGCGCCTATCTTCACCTCTTTTTTGTCCTCATCAGTCCCCAAATTTATTAATTCGACAGATTCTTGGTGGGGTTGTATTAATTTAGATTCTTGCTCCATCAACCTGAGGTAGTTCCCCGAGGGCTCATATTCAAATTTCGTTTCCTCATCCGCTTGATCAACAAGACAGTCAAAATTACTCAATACAATACTAGCGTGATCATCATTAGGCAGGTTATTTTTGGATCTGCAAATATGCGAAAAGGATAAGATATACGGATGTATTGGGGGAAGGAAAAGAGTATTTCTAGAAAAATTTAGTGGTATTTATATTGATCAAACATATGTACAAAATATTGTTCATTCACAAAATTTCACAGCAATTACAAAATTACATGGAGACTGAATTAAAAATCATAGGAAGCTCGATTGTCTCCCAATTGTTTAGTTCCTATCCTGGTGGACAAGCGATCACCAGGTCATCAATGTTGAGCGGCTCTTCTCTGTCAACAATTGCTACCAAATCTGGAGTCTCGAACTCGGCGCTCCAAAAACTTTCTGAGATGTGACACAGAGGGACCCTCTTTATCTGGGGCTTTCGCCTTTCCAGTCTAGCTTGCCTCTTTTCCTCCATCTCTTTCTTAAGCTTTCTTTTTTCTTCCTCAATGGGTTTATATCCTAGCCCGAACCTATGCTTGTTTTTAATCAATTGTAAAGGCTGGGTTAATCCACCATTATTTTTCCCCAGTTTGTCCCTAGGCTGGAATCCATTTTTCAGCATTATTTTGGCCATCATCAACAAAGCCTTTGGGGGACGGTCCACCACCTCTCCCTCCTTAATAGTAGTAACATTAGCAATTTCCAGAGCCTGGAAGTGAGTTTCCAAGGCCTCCTCAGCAACCTTGATGTAAGGAGGATTAGTGGGCTTACTGACCAAAAAATCTTCTTCAGCGGAGATGATTACCAGCCTATCGTCTACAATGAACTTCAGCCTTTGGTGAAGGGTTGATGGCACCACTCTAGCAGAGTGGATCCATGGCCTTCCCAAGAGGCAACTATATGCGGGCAAGATATCCATCACTTGGAAAGTCACATAAAAAATAATCGGGCTGATCTGTACCGACAAATCAATTTCTCCAATAACTTCCCTTTGGGATCCATCAAAGGCTCTAATCACCATTGAGCTTGGCCTTAGGTGGGATGCTTCGTAGGGTAGCTTTGACAAGGTCATTTTAGGCATGACGTTTAAAGAGGAACCGTTGTCTATCAGAACACGGGCCAAGATATGGTCCCTACAACTATAGTGCAGCGCTTTATTATGCCCGGCCCCCTCTTCTGAGATTTCGCTATCAGTGAAGGTGAGGAAGTTGTTGGCAGTTATGTTATTCGCGATCCCCTCAAACTTCTTCATCGAAAGGTTGTGTACTACGTGTGCCTCGTTGAGTATTTTCAATAGCATCTTCTGATGAGGCTCGAAATTCATCATTAGCGCCAATAAGGAAATTTTAGCTGGTATACGGTTCAATTGTTCGATTACTGTGTACTCGCTTTGCCTAATCATCCTTAGAAATTCACAGGCATCTTCTTCTGAAATAGGCTTTTTCAGTTTTCTCCTTTCTTTTTCCTTACTGACCTTTGGTTCTGGCCCGGCCAGGATCGCTTCACCGCAAGGCCACCCCCTCCTATCTTCCATAGGAGGGTAAATACGACCACTTCGGGTCATACCCCCAACTCCTGCTATATTCACCACGTCAGTGGCTGACCTAACGGTGTCTCCTAGTTTCTCTTCTTCTACCTTGCCTCTGGATACCTCAACATCATACTTCCACAGCACTTCCTTACTGCTTTTGTATGGGAATGGCCTCGGCACTTTTATAGTAATCGGCCTCAAACCATTTGGTGTTGGGATGACAGGCTCTTCAGTGTACCTGATAACTAAAGGCCTTGGACGCCCCGGAAAGGCCTCATTAAGCATATTCACCTCAAGCTCAGCTTCTAGGTAATTCACAGATGGCCCTCCATGATTTGGCAAAGGATTACTCCCTACATTAGGAGCGTCCTTCTCGAAATTTAACCATTTAGCATTTATCAGGTTCTGAACTTTGTGCTTTAACCCCTGATAGTTTTCAGTGGAGTGTCCCACAGCCCCAGCATGATAGTCACATTTAGCGGCTGGATCATACCATTTGGGAAATGGTGGCTCTAATGGCTTCATAGGATATGGTGCGATTAATGAGTTTTGTATTAGGCGGGGTAAGAGCTCAGTATAGCTCATAGGGATTGGGTCAAACTGTATAATTTTTCTTTCATTATTTGGTTTTCTTTGGGGTTGGTTAGTGTTTGGGCCAGGGTTTTGATTTCAGGCTTTTTGGGGAGGTTGGGGAGTAGTTGGTTGCGGTTGGGCCATGAACGAGGTTGTCGGTTGGAAGGTTGTGGAAGATGTGTAAGGTTAGGAGGTGGCCACCATCTGAGGGTATGATGCGTATTGAGGTTGGTAAGGTACTTGATAGCTAGGTGGTGTGGATATAGGGCGGTTAGGTCAAACGTAATATGGTGGGCCTCCCCTTATTTCTTCCTCGGTGCAAACCGTTTTCGATTCGTTCTCCGATTAATACCATATCAAAGAAGTTTGCCGACACACTGCCCACCATTTTATCATAGAATGTTGCAGGGATAGTGTCCATGAACATCCCGATCATCTCTCTTTCAAAAAGAGGAGGTTGGACTTGAGCTGCCAGCTCCCTCCATCGCTGAGCATATTCTTTAAAGGTCTCATCTTCCTTCTTGATCATATTTTGCAACTGAGACCGATCGGGTGCCATCTCTATATTGTATTTGTATTGCTTAAGGAAGGCGTCTGCTAGATCCTTCCAAGATCGAACGTGGGTTCGCTCCAACTGAGTATACCAGTTGGCTGCAGCCCCTATAAGACTATCCTGAAGTTTATCATCATGCCCATGCAAAGCCATCTTTCTGCAATACATCGTCGGATGACTTCGAGGACATCCCGTTCCCTTATATTTCTCAAACTCAGGCATCTTGAATTTGGGCGGGATTACCACGTCAGGGACTAGGCACAGGTCAGAAGCATCTACTAGTTCGTAGTCGCTGCCTTCAATGGCCCTGACCCTCTCTTCCAGGTGTTGCCATCTACCTCTGAGAGGGACCTCCTGACCAAGGGTATTTGGCCATTGTTCATTTATCACTGGCCCAGCTGTATGATATCCACCGGGTCGGATGGTCTGGCCATAAGTGTTTGGTGGGAGGAAAGTGGCTGTTGTGAATTTAGTGGGTAGGTAGTCATGGGAATGGAATAGGTGGGATTCTCAGAGATGGTAGTATTCATAGAGAAATCCAAAGTCCCATGTTTATCCATAAATCCTTACTTGTGTTTTTTTTCTTTACATTTTCTATTCTTACTTTTATACCATTTCTATAACTACAAACACAACTCTTTCTAGTGAGCTCGACAAATGGGATTCGAACCTCTTTTAAGGATGGTTTATATAGACCATGTGGGATCAACACTAGGAGTCTAAAATACCTTTTTAATATATTGGTGGTTATACCTACTTGTGGATAAAACTTAACACAAATTTTTTGCACAATAAGTTTTTGCACATCGACCACACTATAATGTGAGTTACAAAAGAACAAGTAAAAATCTAAATTCATCAATATAATTAAACTTACATCTCCAAATTTCTCAAGGATTAAAATATAATTTCGTTCTAGCGCTAAGGTTAATAAAGTCTCTATCTTTCTAGATTTTCGAATCAATTTATCTTCCCGTTCTAGTGTTTGTTCAACCCTTCACTGTATAAATGTTATTTTAGAATTGTTAAGGTGTATCTATTAATACCTGAGAGTTTAAAAGAAAAGTATAAGAGAATTCACACGAATAATTTAAGGAGAAAGAAGTTGATTTTTTCCTTATGTTTTCTGTTAAACAAAGAAGCTACCATGTGAAATTTTCTTTCTTTTAATTGCAAAGCCAAAAGATGTTGGCTTGTTTATTGAATGTGGTCTCTCATTTTACTTTCTCTTATATTAACAAAGAGAATTCAAACGAAGAATTTGAGGAGAAGAAACCAATTTTTTTTCTATGTTTTTCCTTAAAAAAAATCATCATGTATCCTTTTCTTTCTTTTAATTGCAAAGCCAAAAGACATTGGCTTGTTTGCTGAAAGTATCTCTTTTTTAAAAAAAATAAATTCAAGTGCTACAACTTTTTTCTAAATACAAAATTTTTTTTAGAATTTCAACCAAAATAAATAGAAAAAGATTGTGATGGTCCTGCTAAAATCATTTTGTTTTCTATTATAGTAAAATAGGCATTTTATTTCCAATAAAAGAAGAAGAGAGTAGTTACTTATGACTAAATTATATATTATTATTTGAATTTTGTTGAAATTAATTATATTAAAATATCTTTAATTATACAATTATAATAATTTTAATACTTTAGATTGTTTATAACATCTTGTAATTTTATTTTATTTCAAAAATTCATTAAAGTCTAAACTTATATTTTATTCTTTTATTATGTTGGTATATATGTAAGTTTTTTTATCTTGTGTTTAGATAGAATTTATATATATATATATATATATAATTATGTAAGTTATTTATCAAATAAAAGTATATAAAAAAGTATTGTTTTTTTTGTCTTATGCATAAAAAGGTGAAATATCTTATAATAAGGATGTAGAAAAAAATTTAATTACATACCTACACATGGAGTAAAATATTGAAATTTTCTTTCTTTTATTCTGTTGTCATTATTTTCTTTTACCAATGTAATTTTTTCAAAAGGAAATTAAGATTTGTAGAAATTAGAAAGTTTGACATATAAATTAAGTACGATCTATTTAACTTTTTAAACTAAATATGTTTTATTATGTTTGGATTTATGTGTTGTTAAGATGTAGGTAGTTGCAAGTCAAACATTCAAAATTAAATATAACATATATTTAATTTATAATGATGGACAAAACTATTAAGGTTTAGTAGAGAATATATCGATCATGTTACGTCTTTCTAAGATTTTACTTACACTAAAGGATGATTACAAGGACAAGAAATTTTATGTCAGTGTGAAAGTGTAGGAATTATTCATGGAAAAAAGAGTAAAAAAGAAAATCGATCTTCACTTTATTAACACCTTATAAATTGATTCCTTACTTTTAAAAAAGCTTTGTTAGTCCCTTACTTATTATTCCATCTTTCAAATTATTCATTCTTTCCAATTTTTTTATTAATATCATGCTAATATGGTACATTAAGTGTTGGATAGGCCACCATGTTTAGTAAAAAAATGGCAAATTTTTGACCCTTTTCATCAAGCCATGACTATTCATCTTTTCATTAGAAACCAACAAACAATTCACTCTCTCTCCATACAAAAAAAAAACCCATGAGATCTTTTTCTCTCTCACTCTTCATTCATCCTCTCCATTAGAAATGCACACCCATAATGATTTTTTCTCCACATATAGTCATATAGCACCAAGATATTTTACTTGCTCTTTGTCCTTCTCACCAACCTTTGAACCCTTCAATTCACATGAATCCACCATGTCCAGGTTGAAATACCACCAACGTCATGGTCTTAGCAAACATAACAACAATCTCACATTTGAGCATATTAATGATTGGGAAATCACATATCTTATCCAAATTTACTATATTTTATAGATATATCAAATTACTAGATGATTGTTGTCATAAGTAAACTTCACCTTTATCTCCTATTGAATATGAATGATTGCCTCCCAAATTATTGAATTACTAAATGATGTCATATGCCGGTAGGCCATGTGATGTTTTCTATATATAGATTAATCATTATTTTAATGGTTTGAACTTTAGACTTTCTATCTCCTATGTATCATATATCATATGATGTTAATTTGATGGCTTTTACTTCTATAGATTTATGGTTACAAAATTTTACTTCGGAAAAAATATATTAGCATGTTAGATGAAACTTATGAGGAACCAAAGTAATTGGAGTACATCCATAAAATGCATGAAATTCCAAAGAATAATTAAAAATTATTTATTTATGAGGATTTCGTACTTTTAAAGATATCCTAACAATTTAAACTCCTAAATTTATGTTATTAAACTTTGATAAAGTTTGTGATGTGTTATTTAGGTTTTTGTACTTAAAATTGATTGTTTAAATTGCTAGTAAATTTTTCACTATAATGATTCATATTTTGAAAGGATTACCTATTAAAAAATTATTTGGACTCACTATCTCATAAATAAATGCAATCTGATTTGCACTTGTAACTTCTAAAGTGAAATAAAATTCTTTGAAATAACTTTCTCTTTTGTGGACTGGCTTTAAAATAACTTTCTTCTCCCATATATTTTCTTCTTATTTGTAGCTAACTTTATTTACAATTTGGGCCTAATTAGTCATGGGCCCATCCTTCTTTCTCCTAGTATAGATCCTTTAGTCATGGGTATACTACCATCGGGATTCTATTGTCTCTGCTTTGCATCTTCTTCCATGTGCCTATTCTTCCACTTTCATCTACACTTTGTCATTGCACTTTGTAGCTTCTACTTTGGTGAACAAAAAATATTATTACACATTTAGATGTTCAAGTTGAATAGAAAATATTATGCTTACTATTTTTTTCTTATGAAAATGCATCATTTTATTTAGAATCAAATGATATTATGCATTACAAAATTATGCCCATACATTTGCACACATCCTTATATAAGATGAATTAGCTATAGTTACTTTTTCAATTAGTAGCTTCATTTCCATATTCATTCATATTATAATATTTATCATTTCTTATAATAGGAATCAATCTATCTTTTCATGATATTTTTTTAGAAAAAATTATAGTAGTAATTTTTTTTTATGATGCTAAAAATTTCTTTTTTATTTTTTTAAAAAAAATTGAAACCGAAATATTTAACCATTTATTTTTAGAACTTTGAGATAAAATTTATTTTAAAATATTTTATAACTTTTATTTTTTTTGTTTGATAAAAAATTGTGAGTGTTTAATGGACAAAAGATAAGTACATAACTTTTTATAATTTGTCAATGATAAAAAAAATCAATAAAAATATTTTGTGAGTAAAATTAACATTTTTTTTAAAACACTAATAATAATGTTTATAATAATTTTTAATCGTTAAAAATTATATTTATAATTATTAAAAATAACATTTTTTAAATATTTACTGCAAAACATCAGAAAGAAATATAAAAAAAAAATCATATCTTTCAATGAACAATATGAAATATCATGTCGAGTAATTAAGAGTTTCAAAGTATAAATTCAAATCATGATCTCCATGTAATAGATGCAGAACACATTCAAATTAAGTTTCACTTTGTGAACAACTTAAATTGTTTAAAAAATATTTAATTTAAATCCTTTACTGTCGATATATCAACTGAAAAATATAAGTTTTTATGATCAAAGTATATACATAATAATGTTTTCTCAAAGAAAATTTTAAAATATTTATTTGATATTATTTTGTTGTGTTTATAATTATTTAAAAAATTAACTTGATTTAATTTTATATTAATTTTTATAGTACATATAAAAAATAATAAACCTAATATTAACCAAATAAAAATAGTATTACCTTTTTAAATTAATAATTATTTTTGGATAATAAAAAATTAAAAATAAATAATAAAAAAGAGTATGCAATAAAAAAATTGATTAAAGAGAATCTATAAAAAATAAGGTTCAAATAAAAAAACTAAATAAAAATATGAAAGAATGTTATTAAAAATAATAATAACATTAAATATTTGTTATGTACCTTTTCATGAAAGTGTAATAAATAATGAATGACAAAGCTACTTTTATTTCAAAAAGTACATCTAAAAATTTAAAAATTTGAAAATTTCTAAAAAAAATATTTGGTTTAATTAAATTTTTTATCATTTCCAAAAAAAAGTTGGAAAGATCTTCAACAAAAGAATACCTGTATCCAAAACCAATATAAGTGGTGGGTAGGTAGAAAATACCTAGAAACAGGAGACAATTTTCAATTTTTTATTTTATATTAAATTTTAATTTAGTTTCTTATTTTTTTATAATTTTTATCTCTCCTTTTATAGTTATTGATTTTGGTTCTATTATTAAAATTATCTATATTTTTAGTCTTTGAAAATCTCATGTGTATAATTTTATTTTATATATATTTACTTGCTTACATATTAATCCTTTAATGGATAAATTGGTTAAAAAATTGTTAATCTATATAATTTATCATTAAATATATTAAATTATTTTATATTTTCAAAAAAATTTAAAATATGAACAAATCAACAGATTTAAGGATCAAATTGTTTACGGCAACATATTTAGAAGCTAAAAATACAGACGATGTAACTTTTAAGGCCTAAATTATTATTATTATAATCTTAATTTGAATTTAATTTTAAATTTTAAATTTTAATATTTCAAATTAATAAAGTTTTTATGTTTTGATCTTAATAAAAAATTTAATTTTGAAAATTTTATCTCTTTAATTTTATATTAATACAATATAATATATGCTAAATTAACGTGCTTGCTCTTATAATTTTATTAGTTTTGAATTATATCCTCATAATTTTTATTTCCAACTAAATTTTTACAGTTTTAAAACTTTATAATTAAGTTATTAACAATTAATACTATTAAATCTCCATTAAATATAGTTAACATGATTTTTTTTTATAATTCTAATAACCTTTTTTCTTTTTGATTTATTATTAAATTATAATTTTTTTTCATATATATTTTTTCCAAAAATATTTCTTTAAATCTACAGATATATTCTACGATGAAGTCACATTAATATAAGAGAAAGACTATTTTATTTTTAAATCTGCAAGATTAGTATATGCATAACTATGATCTAATTTTTTTTTCACTTATTATTATTATTATTATTATTATAAACTATAAAATGATAAGATTAAAATTGAGAATATTATGTTAAACTATTTTAATTTTAAACTTCTTAATAGTAGACTAATTACAATAATATTTTCGCTTATTTTTTTTTATAGAAAAGTTTAGATAGATTGAGTTTCAGAAACTTGATGATACTTATAAAGGTACTTATAAATCATCTACCAATAAAATCTTTACATCAATAGCAAAATTTAAATATTATTCTGAATTAATATATTTTTTTTTGTTTTTGAAAATATTATATTGCAAAATTTAACCCAATACATCAGTATTTGATAAAATTAGAGAAATAATTTATGGTAGAGGTTCGTTCCACATTAATAATTTAAATACACTACAATTTTTTATTTTTGTGTTTCTTGATATATACATGTTCCTTGTTATTAATTACATTATAACTAGGTCATTTTGAATAGAACATACTATATACTTGCTCCTTTATAATTTCTTTGACATAAATCTTTAATAAACATTAACCTACAAATTAAAAAAATAAAATAGTCTCCTTCAGGTATTAACAGCTGCCCCTCACTGAATATAATATTAAGTAAAAATAAATTTTAAAAATTTAATGAGAAATATTTGCAAGAAAGATATTAAAAAATTAGGATTTAATAATTAATAGTGGAGGAAAAAATTAAATTACCAAATAAAAATGCTATGTTGTTCATATTTAACAAAAATTTCAAGATATTAATTGTTAAGAACTTAATTACAAAATTTTAAAACTATAAAAATTTAATTAAAAAATTTTAATTATGAAAACTTAATTAAAAATTAGATAAAACTATAACGACTAACAGATTAATTTAGAATATAATAAAATATTATATAATATAATGTTTATTATTCTTAATCAATATATTCACCGTTTTGTTTAATTTTAAAAATATCCACACATTGCATAGGTAACACGCTAGTTAATATTAAAATCCAAGTTAGATATATTACACCATGTTAAAAACATTATATGAAAACACAACTAAATATTTTGCATCATATAAAAAAATAAAAAGTTATATTAGATTGTTTTTTTTTAATGTCCACATGATATGACATTGATATTTGTACTATAAAATGTAAAATTTTACATATTTGAATATGCAATTTTTTAGCATGGTCTTTTTTATTCAATATTTCCTAAAATTTTGCAATCATATTTTTTTAATTATTTATCATTTTCAATATTTTCTAAGTTATCGGTCAATTCTTGCTTTTTTTCACACTAAAAGATAATCTTCTTTGAAATACAATTAAATGATAAATATAAGCACCTCTTCGATGTTTCTTGAAGCTTGAACAGGTGCCAATTCATTCAAACGGTTGTTTAATGATATGATCAATTGGGTGATAGGTCCTGATCTTTCAATTTCTTTGAGCTGATTAAACATGAGACATTTCTTCAAACGAAAGTGTTGGTTATCTTTAGACACTTCTCAGGATGTTTTGCTTTTCAATCAAACATTTCTTGAATTCCAGCAAAATTTGTCCTTACTTTTTGTTCAAATCCATACCTGCAAAATTATTTTCAATATCTGATTCCTTGCTATTAGTCTTTAGTACATTGTTAAGGTTCACACAAATAAATTATTTTACAATTAAGGTTCATGTATTAAAATTATAATGTTATGTTAAGCAATCTTTGTCTTGAATGGTTATGTTATCATTTCTTAAATTGTTTCCAAACTTTCTCTCACCACTTTTAAATTTCAAGTATGAATTATTGTATAGTAAAAGTTAGTACATTATTTACTGGTCATTAAATTTCCCTCACCTCTAGATATTTGTTGGTTCAATTGATTAGTAAATTTAATTAAATTGTTGATTTCGAAAAGGTCTAAATTCTAATAAGGCAAACACCCTAAGCAAAGTTTCATTATATAAATTTTTCTAAAAAAAAATGCTCAAAATTCTAACAAGTAAATAGTAGGCTACTAATCTAATTTGTATGAATCCACCTATTAAATTCACAAACTTGTTTTATAGAAGTTGTTTTTTACATTTTTTTATTTTACTTTTCGAACCCCTTATGTAAAAAGATAAAATTATTTCTACAAGTTTAGTTTTCAGAAATGTAAATTTAGAAGATTTAAATTTCTTTCCAAAAATATGTATCTGGAAGGTAAATTGTATAGTATTTATTAGATCCGAAAAGATGTATTTAGAATGAAAATATAAATTTTTGAACGTGTGTAAATATATGTTCCGGAAATATATTTTCATAATGCAATGAATGAATTTTTGGATGTCCCGGAAACATATTTTTATAGTGCAATGAATGAATTTCCAGAAATATATATTCGGAAGATTTTTTTAAAATAAATTTAATTACTCTCCAGATAAGTATTTCCGGAAGCTTAGTTCATTTCGGATAATCATTTCCGAAAACTCATTAAATCCCTTTTAAATAATAAAAATGAAGGATAATTTTAGTATTTAATTTTATAAAAAATAAAAAAAGAATGTAAAAAATAAAAATAAGAGGTGAAAAAGCAACTCCCCTTATTTTACTTATTACCTCAACAATCTAAGGCCAACCGCAGATAGAAAAGCCCAATATTGTACAATCACTGGTTTGTTTGTTTTATTTTTCGATTGGGTCAATTGGGCCTGAATTCGATCCAACCTGATTGATGAGGGCAATTAATTTATTTCAAAATTATCTCTCTCAAATCATAAGACTTGTATAAATAAACGAAAAGAAATAATAAAGTAATAAGTTAAAAATAAAAAATATTAAATAAAACCTACGTAAATTACAAAAATTTTAAAGATGATTTTGAATTTTAATCAAATTTAAATTCAAATGAACTTAGCAAAATGTTTGAATGGTGTAATATGAACAAAGTATACATATCATTCCCGTGTATTTTTTAAGAAATTAGTGTTAGAGTTTTTTGGTGAAGTTTGTTTAATTTTATTAGGGATGCATTTTCTTTTGTTTGGGCTTATTCATGCTTAGGTGTCTGTTTAGTTTTCTCGTTCATAGTAAATTTTAAGTAGTGTTAGGAGTTTGTGATTGATTGGACAGGGCTTAACTCACCCTGTTAAGGGCCTTCAGAGTGGGCTCGTTGAAAACAATACAAATATGTTGAAAAAATATAAAACGATAAAATTCCAAATAATTATTAAAAATGAAAAATGCCAAAAGGAGCAAGATAAAGGGGTGTTCGATTGTGCTTTATTTTTTGGTTTCTCAAAACTATTTGTAAACTTATTTTCTAAAATTAATTTTTACAAAGAAGTGAAAGAGTGTAAATAAAGAAAAAAAATAGAGTAATATTTAAAAATGAATAATAAAACTAGAAAATAAAAATAGGAAAAAGTTATTTTATTTTTAATTTTATAAATAAAATATATTATTTGTAAAATTATTTTTAACAAATATATTCATCGAACAAGTTTTTAAATTTTTTGTTTTAAAAAATAAAAATTTATTTTTTTAAAAAAAAACAAATAAGTTCAAACATTGAATTATTTGTATTAGTTCATTATTTTTGGATATGCTTTTTTATCACTTTTTTTATTATTTATTTGTTTGTGTTCTTTGTCATATGTAAATTGATATTTATTATCAATAACATGAACCAAATGGTAGAGGTTAATTTAGTTTAACTAAAGATTTTAAATTTGAATCTTGGATGTTAAATTATGTTAAAAATTTAGAGGAAGAGTTGTTCAAAAATATAGATTGACATTTTTTTTCTTGAAATTAATGTTTTAAGATTATTATTTTTAATTAATTTAGTAAAGTTAATCAAACTATATTGCTATGAAAAAATTACCTAACTTTTATCTCTCATCAAACATGAAATACATGTAGGAGTATAAGGCATATTAAATTATAACTTTGGTCTTTGATTTTTTTCTTAATTTGTTCTTTTACTCGGGGATATTTAAATGCTTATTTCAATTTAATGTGCTAGTAAATATTTCAATTTTTAATATTTTAGTTATTTATTCCTATTTTCTTTCTTTTCTTTCTCATAAATATTTTATCTTAGTTTTTCATTATATCTTATTATTTGTCATTTTATGAAATAAATTTGATATGATATGGTTATTTAAGTCTCACAATTAACTTTAGCATAAGTTTCTTGATGAGGATAAACGTTCTAAGATGTAATCAGATTTAATTTCCACCAATCTTTATGTATGATTAACTTAAGATTAATTTTCACGTTACCATTCAATTACGTGCTCCAAAATCATTTTAAAAATTGACTATGACCAATTACACTAGATGCGTCCAACTATTGTAATAGCTGTAGCAACATGATTGAATCGTAGCATTAAAAAGTTTTATTCTAAAGCTAGCATTGTATGAAATTAAACTTTATATTTTTCTACACTTTGGTTTTAAAACTTTTGCTGAAACATGAATACTGCCTGAGAACTACTTCATCAGCAGTTCCTTTAGAAGCACTTTTTTTTAATGACTATTCATATCATATGGCCCTATGTGGGGCCAGTTTGACCTTTGGACCAAATCAATGCATGCTTTGGGCCCTTTAATATAAAAACTGTACTAAAATAATTTTTAAAAACTAATTAAATAAAAAATAATATTAAAAAAATAATAAATATCATAGAATTTCCTTTTTTATATAAAATAAGCCCCATTTTAATATAATTATTACTTCCTAAAACTATTTTTAATTTTTAAATATTATTTTATTTTCTTAAAGAGAGAAAATAAAAAAGTTAATATATATTGAAAAAAATCATTCTAAACTTCTTTTCAAATCTTCAAATTCATTGGATGGATTTGTATCATATATTATTTAAATGATAAGTAAAATAGAAAGAAGAATTAAGAAGACAATAACTATGAAGGATTGAAATAGAATGAAAACGATATATTTTTTTAAATGGATAAAAATAAGAAAGAAAGAAATAAAAATATTTTTATTTAGATGGATAAAAAAGAAAATAAAAATAAGTAAATTATAAAAAATATTATATTAATTAAAAATTAATATAAATTTTAAAAATTAATTTTTATTATAATATTTTTATTAATATAAAATTATTTTTAATTTTTTGATGTAAAAAATATTTAATATAAACTTAAAAGAATATGTCATTACAGAATATGTCAACTTGGTTATGGCTGGAACTATAGACTGTAAGAATTTTGATTTTCTCGGATCCATTTGTTCTACATTCCACCCTGCCAAGATTTTTTGGTGAACGTACTCAGTTTGGTTTTGTATTAGTCCAAACCGTACCTGTCCGTTGAATCGATTGAATCAAAAATCGATAGATAGATCAATTTTAGTGATATATTAAACTATATATATTCTTAACTAGTTTCACTTGCTGATTTTTTTTTTTTAAAATCAGCGAATTGATAATTTAATCAACTTATTGGGTTGATCAAAATTTAATAAAAATATATTTTAAAATGATATTGTTTATATTAACAATAGTAAAAAATATTAAAATTAGAAATATAATTTAAAGTTAAAAATAGAAGTTTTATATTTTTTATAATTTTAAATTTTATTTTACTTGTAAAATTTTTATTTTCATCTTTTAAAATTTTATCTCAATCATTATTTAATTTTGTTCAAACTCTTTTTTTTGAAGATTTCTAAATTATTAACCCAAAATATAAATTTCAACATAATTAGTATTATCTAATTTTGAAACTATAATCTTATGTAAAAAATATGATGTTGATCATAAATTATTGTTTCATTAATTATTGAATTTTTTATTATAAATTTTATGTTATTTCAATTGATTATGTTTTAAATTTATATTTTAATTTATTTTGTAATAAAATTTTAACTTTTATTTAATTAAATATTTATGTGATAATAATTATTTTTAATTTTAAAAAAATATTATTATTTTAAAAATGATGTTAATTTAAATATTTTAAAATTTAAATATTTTACAATTTAAATAAAATTTTTATAAATTTTAATATATACCAATTTAATAAATAATTTAACGGTGTAATGAGTAACTTATCATACCAACATTTAGTCAAATCAATTTCCTAACCAAATTTCATAAGATTTGGATCTAACTATATAATACCATGTGGTCACATAGATCACCAATCCCCCCAAGGCTCCTTGAGTTCCAAATGAAGTTGCTCATGGGCAAAAATATACAAGGCTTAGAAAAGTGTCATCTTCAGCATCATAGCAAAAGTGCCAACAAAATGTTCATGCCAAAAATTGAAGAATTTATTTTTCATTTAATATTAGCCTTACTCTGTGACATTTTTATTTTTAAATTAAGTTAAATATTATCAAATAATTTTCAATAGTTTAACTTCTAGTGTCATTTTCATCATAATCCTTTTTTAAAAATGACACGATGGCAAAAAAATTAGATGATGTAAAAATATCTCATATCGACATAGGTATAAAAATTAATTCCTAGTAGAATACCATGACCAATGCCAAAAGTAAAATCATGAGCAAGTTCCTTCGTATATGATGCATTTTCAAAACAATTTTTAGTGTATTTGATTAACATTTTTATTATAATATATCACATTTTTTGTAATATTTAAAAAATATTATAAAAAGATAAAAAAATATTATTTATTAATTTTAATAATATTTTAAAAAATATTTTATCTAATTTATATTACAAAATATTATTAATAACATTTTAAAAATGTTGAAAAAATATTATCCATTAATTATAGTAATATTTTTAAAAAATATTATATCTGATCAATATTATAAAAAGTATCATATGTTATAATAATTATTTAAAGTAAAAGAAAAAATAGGCTTACAAGACATAATTATTTTAAGGAAATTTTTATTTTCCCTTTCGACAAATGGCAGTTTCGCTGGGAATAAAATAACAGAGTCACATTATTACTTGGGATAACCATAGATACTCCAATTTTTATTTTTAATTAAACTTTTATAATAAAAAAAATATGATTTGCTGCCTACAAAAATAATTTGCCTATCTCAAAAATATTATTAACATAAAAATATTGATCAATTAATATTTTTATTTAATATTATTGTCTTTATTCTTTTAAACTTTCTATAATCTTATAATTTGACTACCCTAATAAATATCTTCTGACTTTACTCCTAAAAGAATTAATGCAACCAGGTTCCTTATCATTAATAAAACGTGATTCCAAACCGATATTCCGTTAGAATCTCAAAACCTTTATTCACACATTTTTCTCCTCATATCTTACCTAGAAGGAAATATTCATATCCTTAACGTGCGTATTACTTAATATGTCCTTAAAAACTTGTCATATCATTTGTTTTTTATTTTTTAGATCAGTTCTTTATGTTGGATAGATACGGAAAGATAAAAAGTTGAATTTTTTACATCAGAATAAAGTTGTCTACCTTTTCAAACTTTTTATATGTAATAATAGCTTACTAAATAAGTGGATGATTAAGTTGTTTACTTAAACACACCCTCGACAGAAAAATGGGGACAAATTTGTTTTAACACAAATAAAGAGATGATGAAGTGAGAAAAAATAAGTTTCCATAAGCTATTTTGTTAATTCAGCAAAAGCATATAGCCAAATTCTATGAGGCAATCAATGTCCCTTCCCAAACAGTAGGTTACAAGTTTTAGACAATGAAACTGAATCTGAATTTAAATCTATCCAAAATATTTCTTTGGGTTAGATTCAATCCAGTGAATCAAAAAATTGCCACATGAGCAGTGGTACTGGTGTAAAATATGCTGAAATAAAAATTACATATTTAATATATTAAGAATCTCTTAGAAAAATTTAAATCAAACACCAACCACTCCACCTAAAGATCATATGACTCAGATCATTGCTTTGTGGGATCAAGCTATGGAAAGTGCTTATCCGAGTCCATCTACGTTCATGTATGAGTGACATATCAATTTAATGTTGCCGGTACACCTACCAAGATTGTATTTTCTTCTTCGACATGGTCTTCCCCTACGATTACCCGAATAACCCACACATGTTCTATTTCCACTTGTTATGGATCCAACTCAACCCAAATTTGTACGCGAATGGTTGGCAGCTTCATTGGCTTGGAGAAATGGAGTGATGAACTTGAAGCAAACTGTGAGAAGGACTTAGAGAGAGAGAAGAAATATGAAGGGTAAAGAATGAGCATGGAAAATGAGGGAAACCTAAAAAAAAAAATAAAAAAAAAATTTTACATCGATTTTTGTTCGATCAGTGTAATTTTTTTTTTAATATCTTTTAAAATTTTAATTTATTTAAAATATATTTTTTATATCGATTATTTAAGAATTAATATAAAAATTTAAATATTAAATTTTAAAAATATCATCATATTTTTTTTATCTTAGTTGTTTAATGAAAATTTTGTTGAATAATGTTTCTCTATCAAATAATAACACTTGTAATTATGATCTTTATAATTACTATGTGTAAACATTTAATTATGTCCGAGACCCCGTTTTTAAAATTAATTAGTAAATAAATAATAATTTAAATGATGGAAACAAAAATAAAAATGAAGAAAAGAAGTAATATTTGAAACAAATTGAAAAGAAATACATAAAGCAGAAAACTTAAAAAAGAAAAAAAATAAAGGATAAATAATAAAATAGAAGACAAAAACAAAAAATAATAAAAAGAAATAAAAAAATAAAAATAAAAATAAAAATAACAAAATAAAAAATAAATAAAGGCAAGAATAAAAAAAAGTGATAGAAAGATTAAGAATAAAATTGAAATACAAAAATAATAATAATAAAATGAAAGTAATAAATAAACATAAAAACTAAAAATAAATAAAAGTAAAAAAAATAAAAAAGAGAAAGAAGTAGGAAATAAAAATCTGAAAAATAAATTAAATAAAAAAACATATATATAGAATAAAAACAACAAGATTATTAAAAACAAAATAAGAAAATAAGGAATAGAAAAAATAAACAAAATATATAATAATAATAATAATAATAATAATAATAATAATAATAATAATAATAATAATAATAATAATAATAATAATAATAATAATAATAATAATGATAATAAGCAAGTAATAAAAAGAAACGGAAAATTGAAATAACAAGAGTAAAAAACAAAAAAACTAAATTTCCAAAATAAAAAGAAACTAAAATAACAGAATTAAAAACAGAATAATAACGGAAAACTAAAGAAGAGAGAAAAAAGATTGGGTTTCTTCTGGGGAGAGGGGAGGCAAGGCTCTCTTCATCTCTTGGAGTTCTCAGGATTTTGAAGGAGGAAGCTCCACTCATGTGGCTAGAATCCATGCTCAGACAAGAAAGAGGGCGTTACATTTTTTTGAAGGTTCGTGGAAGAGGCTGGTAGCATCTCATTTCAAAAGTTCTGTTCCAGTAACAACAGAAAGAAAGGGTGAGCTCCTCAGATTTATGTACACCAATCTAAGCTCCATCCTGACTTTATAAGAATTTCTAGCGCCAAGACGTCCCAAGAGTATGTTTCCTTCGTTCAGGGTTTATTGCACCTTCAACCCCACACAGTTTAGTGCCTGGATCCATTCCTCTTGGGTTTATGCAAACAATTTGTGACCTCTTTCTAGTGAATTGACCTTAAATATCATTATTGGATGAATTATGTAAATATTGCATAAGCACCACAGAAGAATACTTAAATCATGACTCGAATGAAATATTGCATGAAGTCCATAGAAAGTTCCTTGAATCATGACTCAAATTCCAGATTGCGTTTGCTAGTTTTGATTCATATACCTGATTCTTGGATAGAGTTTAGGCTTTGATGTCTGTAAACACCCAATTATGTCCGAGACCTCATTTTAAAATTAATTTAAATAATTAAGCAATAAGAAAAAAACAGAAAAGTAAATAAACAAAGTATAATAATAATAATAATTATAACATCATAAAAATTAAATTAAAAGAAAAGAATGAAAGATGAAAAAATGGTGAAAATTAATTAAAATAAGAAAAAAGAGAAAAGAAAGAAAGTAAAAATAAATACAAAATTACGAGAAAAATCCAAAGGAATAAATAAGAATACAAAAGAAAATTGAAAAAAAAAATAAGGAGAAGAACCAAAAATTAAATGAAGAAATAAATCAAAATATAATAAAAAAGAAAAAAATGAAAATAAAAGGAAAATATAAGGAAAAAATAAAATAAAAAATGATAATAATTTTTTTTAAAACAAAAAATATGAAAATAAAATAAAAACAAAAAATAAACAAGAAAATAAAAAGAATGGAAAATAAAATAAATGAGAAAAGAAAATTAAAATAGGCAGGAAAAAGAAAAATTTAAAAAAGAAAATGGGGTATAAAAAGGGAAGGAAGGATTAGAGAAAGGGTTTTTTTATTTTATTTTGGAGGATGACCTGCTTCTTGACTCTCGAAGCGTTCCAAAATACCTCACCTAAGTCTCAATTTCTTTGAAGAACCCCTTCCGACTCTTAAATTGGTGATTTGGGTACAGAAGCGCTTGCGTTGTTAATAGAAGGAGGAAGAAGCATCAAATCGTCTCTTGGAAGCGAGAGGAATTCAGGTACGTCATCTTACCCGATTTGCTATTAAAGAATCAAATTCGATCACCAAATAAACATAGATCCGTTACCACTTCTGGTGGAGATGCAAAGTTAGGTCACAAGATGATAGAAATACACCAATAATTTCTTGAGAATTGCTCTAATTCAAGATTTATGTGTGCATGTTGATTGTTTGAAATGGCACTGCTTACTCTACTTGCGACTTAAACATCAGCTTAAAATTGGATCACTGTTAGTAGAATTCTATAGCCTACAGCAATAGTCTCGAATTGAAATTCCATGTGATCATTATCGATTATGGTTGAATCATGGACTGAGTGGAAGAACTAGTATTGAGGAGTTCGGTAAATAGCAAATAAACTAAGATGCATCGTCCGAATCGCCCCTTGGAAACATGAGAAGTCTAAGAGAGCTTCACCGCATAATGGCTGGGTTCCTGCAAAAAGGAGTCATATCTATGCAAACCATAGCACACGGTGTTGGAATGAATGATCTCCAATGACGATGCCTCATACACTTTGCTGTATTCTTAATCAGTGGAAACTGATCAACACGAGTCAAGGCCAGATTCTGTGTTAAGAGAAGTATTGCATGGAATATCTCTGTCGACGTGGCCTCGAGGTAGTCGTTTGTATGGCATCAATATTGATAGACGCCTCTGCTCCTCTCTCTCCCCGGTTTCTCCCCTAAATTCGCACTGCTTCGGTCATCCTCTGGGTCGGTGGTTACGAACGGTTGGAGTGAAGGAAGGCACGACCGTTGTCAAAGGGGAAACAGAGACCCGTTCAGTAGGAGCAAAGAAGCCAGAGGCACAGGTCCGCCATATGTGAAGGCCTGGTCAAAGAGTAACCTGCATGAGTACGCTCCCTGAAGACGCACCAACTACAGAACCCCAAGGATGTACGAGGAGGTGGCCAAAGAGGTGGCGGAACGTGCACAGATGCCATGCAACGTAGAGGGATGCGTTCGGGTTCGCGGGAGCAGGAGGGGCGATGGCGCGGCTCGGCCGGAATGACACGGTGGACCCACCATGGCAGCCATGGATCAAGTTTCCGTCTCCCCCAATAGCCGACCCAGGGCAGAAAGTGACGAATCGCCCAAGCGGCCGCTCAGAAATGGCACAACGAACCTGTAACAGAGGCAGGGGGTCAAGGAAGAAGAACCCCTTTCTGCAATTTCTGTTAAATTCCCACATTCTCCATAATTGCCGATAGGTCCTCAAAACTCCTAAAATTTGCAGATAGGTCCCCAAACTTCTATAATTTACATCTTGACCCCTAAACTCTTCATATTTACACTTTGACCCCTTAACTTTTCAAAATTGCAAATCAACCCCTAAACTTTTCAAAAATTACGAATCAACTCCTGAACTTCTAGGAATTGCAACTAAGCCCCTCAATTCCCTATTATTCCAAGTTAGCCCCAACCAATTTTTTTTTAGTTCTTTTTTTTTTCTTTTTTTTTCAAATAACATCAAACCCTTTTCCCAAATCAAGTCCAATTTTTTTAAGATTCTCTTTCTCCAACTAAATCAAGTTTAATTTTCCATAAAATTTCAAGTCAACTATTTCTTTTCAACCAATTCCTTTTCTCTAAAAGTGTCCAATCAAGCCCAATTTATTTTAAACCAAACCTAATCTTCCTCTCAATTATTTTCTAAGGAAAATTCTTTGGTTCTAGGTCTCACGCAATGAACCCTATGCACAAACTGGTAGCTTTTTCTGCTGTTCGATGCTTAGGAATTCATATGGGTCCCAAGTGCAGCCGTAGTTGTCTTGGGCCCTGTGCATATGTGGGCTAAGAACCCCTTTTAAATAACCTCAATAAAAACTCATTTTTCATTCCTTAATCTCACGCAATGGGCCCTAAAAACGAACTGGTAGCTTTTTCTGTTGTTCGTTGTTTAGAGGTCCGTATGGGTCCAAGTGCAGCCGTAGTTGTCTTGGACCTTGTGCATATGTAGATTGAGGGTTGCCTTCATTTTTTTTTTCAATTAAATAAAAACCTCATTTTTGCTTTCCTTAATCTCACGCGATGGGTCCTAAAGATGAACTGGTAGCTTTTTCTGCTGTTCGTTGTTTAGATGTCTGTATGGGTCCAAGTTCAGCCGTAGTTGTCTTGGGCCTTGTGCATATGTGGATTAGGAATCACCCTTAAAATACTTTCAAAAAGATCTGTCCACCTTTAAATTCAAGCACCTCCAAAGGTCAAGCCTTCAAACCGAAACTAGAACTACGTAAGCCTTGAGTTTCCCATTGCACCAGGGGATATGTAGGAGCAGGATCAAGTCCTATCAAGCTAACCTCCATCAAACTATTTATTTTCACTCTAATAAAAGGGATCAAACAGTTTTAAAAAACACACACTCAGTTTAAGGGTACCGTTCTCCGAAACGGACGAGTGGGATGCCTAACACCTTCCCCACTCCTAACCGACTCCCGAACTTCGAATCTCATCCTCAAGTTAGGGCTTTCCAAATCTTTTCCCTAAATAAAAATTTAGTGGCGACTCCATATTAATCCAAATAAATTCCATTTTTAAATTTTAGCGAGTTCGTCGTCTTGTCGGAATTACGGTTGCGACAATGTCATGTGGAGTAGGCCCAGAAGTTAAGCATTCTGTTTTTATTATCCACGTATGATCAACTTTGCCATTTTTGCTCACACAATGATACGAGAATTGTTCTGCTCCCACACTAGCGGAAGGCTATATCATGGATTTCATACAAGGACAAAGTTATAAGTTAATGCATGAGTACATGAACTCTCCATCCAGGGCATTAATTGTCACGACATATTGATGTTTCCGATCAAGGTGTTACCGCGGGTCTCATCCTAGTGCAACTTCTCAAGTTATCTTCATGTGGGTGAATCTGAATACAGAGTGGCATACTTTGGGAAGTCTTTGCATGCATTATCAAGAGCCTCCATATATCTGAGTTGCTGTGGAAACAGAATGCACAAGCCATGCAAGCCATTTTTGTAGGTTCAATATATGTTCACATTCCTTGCACTACATGTTATGGCTTACACGAATGCAACCTGACTTTATGGAAAATGTGTTCGTAGCGAAGAGAAGCCATGCAAATAGCCATGCCAATGCTAGCTTACGTCCACAACGGGAGAAGGCCATGCACAAGTTACGTAGTTTCCGACTCATGGAGTTGCTTTCAACTCTGGTCAAGATTGTGGGGCGGTAAAACCCCGTGAACAAGAACGCCACGATTGACGCTGTGGGCATTAAAGGATCCAGAAGCCATGACTAGGTTCTTGGGCATTTGAGATGTAATGGTGCTCTGTGATTCTTTTATATAAAGAACCTTCAAAAAGGCTTGGCCATACCTTGTGAGGCATAGTGTATCAGCCCACTATTAGTGATTTTCGATCTTTAATTTCTGGAAATCCTGTTGATCTTGCTGTAAATGGCAGTTTCCTCTTTAACGTGTTGCATGGCAGCTTGGTTGTATACGCTTAACCATTTGACTGGTTGCACCAAGCATGATTCAAGGGCTAGAGTTTGGTGGGCTCAATCTGCCTAAATTTGTTGGTGAGTTCGTTGTCTACACTGCCTTGGTCCTTCAAGGTGAACGCAGGCTGGGGTTTGATCTCATGTACATACCAACTGAAACCCAAAAGTGGTGGTGATCAGGGAATTAAAACACCATGGGAGGCAGCAGCTATGATCATTGCCATTGATCCTTGGTTTCTCGCACATCCAGGAACTGAAGTGTCTCATGAAAGGATGGGTAACTCTGTTAACATGATATAGAACCAATGAGAGTATGTAGATGAGCTTGGAGCTATGATGAAATCGGTTGGCAATGAATACAAATTATATTAGATTGGATGCCAAGGTTGAACAGCAAATGGTGGAGTTCCAGTACCCATCCACAAAAGAATCTCCAAGCCATGCATAGATAACAATTGATGTGGAAGAATGGTACCCCAACTCTGAATCTTTTCACCACGAGCAAGACATGGTCCAGTGTATACTGAAGCATGGTACATTGAATTGTTTGAGATTGATGACCAATTGCTAGCCTCTGTGTGGCTTCTCTTCCTTAAGATACCATGAAATTTTGTTCAATATCGGTAACAAAAATTGTCCTGGGTTCTTTCCTCAAAGATGTTACTAGTGATACTGTAGAAATGCACATAATAGACCCATGCAGATCTTAACGTGAAATCAATTCGTACAAACGAAGCGATCAAATATGTAGGAAACCACTCAGATTTGAGCCATATGTGACACACACATGCAAACACCGAGGTTGGTCAGTGATATTCGAGTTATGAAGACACAAGGGCAAGGAGCAAATATGAAGATTTATAATTGACCTTGCATGATACGGGATGAACCTGACTTTGGGGTGTCCTCATTAGGTATGATTTGTCCTCGTCAAGATGTTGTTCGACATGACGTCCCTAGCCAATACAACCACAAAAACATAATATCCCATGCACGAAAAGGGCCATGCAAAAAGGCAAATTCCAATAAATGAGGAAGCCTACTGATGAGCTTTGATTAAAATAGAGGAAACAACCCACTCTATACATATACATATGGTTCGTGGATTGTAAGCTAAAAAGTGGTATAGCTCAAGTGGTTGAGTATATGGTCTACGATCCTGGATCCATGTGTTCGGTCCCTGAACACAACCATTTGTTTTGAATTCTCTATAGGCCAGCTCCTAGTCTCTGGGCAAGCGTGAATCACATCACACATTGGGCCAATAATTCTGGTGAGTGGATCAAAGTCGGAGGTGCTGCCACACACTTGAGTGGGACAAAGTCGAATGGGCCGCCACACATTGGGGCCGCAATATGTTAGTTATTCACTTGGACAAGAGGCCACCATTTCACACCTAATCATATGATGGGCCACTTGGGCTACGCATGCTGCTCCCCTAAAGCCCAAGTAGAGGCTGCTGCTCTTTCATGGATCAACTTGAACCATGCTGCTTAGGAGTTTTTATTGGACCCCATAAAATCATGAGAAAAATCCAACCAGTCCTATTACAATTAATTCGTTTAATTTTTAATTTGAAACCAAATTTTTGTTACATAGGTCAAGACTAACTTTTTTTATCAAGTTCATTTTATTTAAAACCAAGTTTAACTCTTTTCTTAAACTTTCATCAAGATCATTTCATTTGAAGTCAAGTTTAACTCTTTTCTTAAATTTTCATCAAGCTCATTTCATTTGAAATCAAGTCTAACTCTTTTCTTAAAATTTCATCAAGTTCATTTTAGTTCAAATCAAGTTTAATTTTCTTCCTCAATTTTTTCATTTCATTTTAAAATCAAGCCTAATCCTTTTTCTCAAGTTCAAATCAAGTTCAACTCTTTTTCTCAAATCCAATTTAATTCTTTTCATCAAGTTTCAAATAAAATTCATTTTGGGTTCAAATCCAATTCAATCCTTTTCATCAAGTTCCGAATAAAATTCAAATCAAGTTCATTCCAAATCAAGTTCATTTTAAAACCAAGTTCATTTTAAATTCATTTCGAATCAAGCATTTTAAACCAAGTTGAAATCAAGTTCATTTTAAACCAAGTTCATTTCAAAATCAAGTTTATTTCAAATCAAGTTCACTTTATTTTAAATCAAGCCCGATTCTTTTTCTACTTAAGCCCAATCCTTCTTATTCCTTTTAAATTAAATTCATTAATTTTAGGTCTCATGCAATGAACCTTAAGCACGAATTAGTAGCTTTTTCTGCTCTTCGATGTTTAGGGATTCATATAGGTCCCAGTGCAGCCGTAGTTGTCTTGAACCCTGTGCATATGTGGACTAAAAATCCTTTTTAAATAATTTCAAGAGAAACTTCATTTTGAAATCCCAAGTCTCACGCGATGAGCTCTAAAATAGAACTGGCGGTTTCACTGCTGTTCGATATTTAGAGATTCATATGGATCCCAGTGCAGCCCTCGTTTTCCTTGGAATCCATGCATATGTGGACTAAGGATTTTTATTTAAAATATTTTCAAAATACTCTATCCCTTTTTTCAATCATCTTCGAAGGTCAAGTCTTCGAAACCAGAACTACGTAAGCCTTGAGTTTCCCATTGCACCAGGGAATACGTAGGAGCAGGATCAAGTCCTGTCAGGCTATCTTCCATCAATCTATTTATTTTCACTCCAATTAAAGGGATCAAACAGTTTTCAAATAAATCACACACTCAATTTAAGGGTACCGTTCTTCGGAATGGACAAGTAAGGTGCCTAATACCTTCCCTACTCGTAACTGACTCCCGAACTTTGAATCTCTTCCTCGAGTCAGGGTTTTTCCAAATCTTTTTCCCTTAAATAAAAATTTGGTGGCGACTCCACATAATCAAATAAATTTCTTTTTTAAATGTTCAGTGAGTTCGTTGTCTCGTCGTAATTACGGTTGCAGCACTATGTTACAATAAATCTAAAAGGATGCAATGGTTATTTTTTTGGAAAACAAAATTTATCTTATGGTGATGCTCCCTTCATTCTATTTTTTTAATATTTTGACAATAATTATTTTATTTTATTTTGATTATTGTTTTATAATATCAATAAAGTATTAAATATTTATTTTTATTGTTAAACATGTAATTATTATTAATGTGGATTTTTTACTTAAATTTGGTTTAATACCTTTTTACTATTGTCATTTTTTTATATAGAGAACATATTAATCTTGTTTAGAGGAGAAATCATCAGTTATCTCTTTATGATATTGACAAAATTCATAGGGAATCTTTTACTGATTGGTTTTGTGTAGGGTAATTATTCAGAATTTTTAATAATTAATTCCATTATTATTAAGAATTTTTAATCATTTGGAATAAAAATGTGGTAGGTTGCATGTTTGGAAGAGCAAGGTAGTACTCTAATGACAGATAAAATCAAATGGGTAGCATGTGGTCCACTAGAAATGACAAGAAAATATAAAAGTTGTACTGTTAATGAAGTTTGATTCCATACAAAGAAGCATGAAAGGTGCTTAAAGACTCAAAATAGTGATATTGTAGTTACTGTTAAGACAAAAAATTTTGCTAGTTGAAGAAATAAAAATCCTAAAGAAGGAAAAATCAACTATTATGGTATATTGATAAATATAATTAAATTGGATTACTCAGGCAGATTCAAGGTTGTAATCTTCAAGTGTGATTGAGTTGACATAAATAGGAGATGAAAAATTGATAATTTAGGCATGACATTAGTAAACATAAATTATTTGCTACATATAGGGAATGATGTATGTGATGATCCATACATTTTGGCTTCTCAAGTTAAGAAAGTATTCTATATGGAGCATAAAAAAAATGGTTGGCTTGTTGTTGTGTATTCTTAAAGTCGAGATGTATATGATTTAGATGATGAACAATCTAATAACATAGAGCAAAGGAATAAACAAGTCTTACAAGAGATAAATTATAACACCCTAAGAATGAATACCAATTTTACACTTAAGTCATTCATTCGATTCCATTATTAGGTTATCTCATGATGTAGAAATCTTTGAAAAATACTTATTAGAGAAAATACAGTAATTTTTTTAAACAACCGTTTATTATAAAATGCGAGTCTCATCAATATAGCATGCATGACATTAACTAATTTACTAGGTGTTCTTGTGTGCATACAGAACTTTACCATTTCGTAACACTTGCTTTAAGTCATTTGTCTCTAATCAACAGTAAACAATTAAACATGAATTATTCACAAAACACACAAATGTTATATAATTATACAGTCTTGTTACACATACATAATAGTCTTAGGCACTTAAGTCTTTACATACACTTTATTACACATCATAATATAGATACCATATTTACATACATATTTGTAACACATTTTAGTACATGAACTAGCTTACTACTTATAATAAGAACTAGGATGCTTGCATCCAACTATTTACATTATCGATATGACGCAAATCTTCTTCTTCAAGAGAGAGTCTCACGTTTGCTTCAAGTACGTGAATTGTTACCATCACGACGGGGCATCTGAGAAGAAAATGGGAAGGTAGGGGTGAGAAACGAAGTTTCTCAGTAGGATTCTACTTTAGGGTTAGCGATATCATTTACATCCCAACCACTCCAATTTATTTGAAATCATGTCATTATACAAGATCACTTTTAATTTGCTTTACAAAATCTTTAGCTGAAATAGATTTCTTTTACAAATATAAAAACTAACCTATATCACAATCATACAAGAAACTTATTCTGAATTTCATACATCATACTTTATAGAAGCCCTATGACTTTTAGATTGTAGGCCCTGTGGCCTCCATATGTGCACAAGTCTTGTGACTTGACTTGGTAAAGATGTATGTTATTTATAATTCCTATAACTCTTATCATTTCATTTATGCCTTACTCAACTCATGCTCATTCTTAATTCACTCTTTATGTGAACACTTAATTAAAGACATATTTATTCATGCCTTATTCATAAATCATTCTCTTTCTTTAGTCAAACAATATCTTTCACTTTCTGCAAAATCTACCTTTTGATTCAGGATACGAGCTCATTCTAGATGGTCGCCACCATCATAATTTATAGAAGTCCTATGGATTTCATATGGTAGGCCTTGTGACCTCCATATGTTCACAAGTCCTGTGACTTGGAATGGTAGAGACGTGTGTTAAGTTTTCATATAGATTTTTTCTTCAGTAATCTCTTAATTATTTAGGTTCATTTTAAAAACTTCCAAATAATCATGTATGCTCAATCAATATTCACCAATATGCCATATACATTTCACACCAACGTCCACACATGATTATCCTATAAAGCATCAATCTTTAATCATTCCTGTGTAGTCATCATACATCTCACATTTCTCTTTATGCATTCATAAAATAGTACACAAGTTGGCTTATCAATCACACTTGAATAACATAACTACATGCACCCATACATGTACAACTTATTCAACTCATTAACATTTTTAGATGAAATCCCTCAAGGGAGCTTAATTCTCTCAACCTTCTAAGTTACCCCCTAACCTTTCATTTTCTTAAAGTTCAACTATTTTCACATTATTTGTTTACAACTTAGAAATTTCTTTAGTAAGTGGCCAAATGGAACCCTTTAATTTTTTTATTCTTTATGCACTTCAATTTATAAGTCTTATGCATAACCTATTCATACTAAGTTTAAAGATCAATTGTTGGCAGATTTTTAACTTATTTATACCAATTTAGTTATGCAGGTTGAACGATGCACATGCCATTTCCAAGCTTCATTTATACTTTTAATTCTTTACTTTTACATGACAAAGCTTCTTAATGTACCTAGACCAAGTTTTCAAATTCATTTCTTCTGATTTGACTTAGGGTGGCTGAATGTAAGTCCTTAGTTCCTAAGACCTTCTAGTTTTCTTTTCCTTGTCTTAGGAGTTGTTTGTTATCAAATAAAGTCTAATTCATTAATTAGTACATAAATTAGAAATTTTTAAGAATTCTTCATTCTTGAAAGTCATGGTTGAATGATTTAATGCAGTTTTCCAACCTCATAGTTCATTCCTAATCACTTAATTTATGCATGCTCTGTTTAGTCTTAAGTCATAGTGAATTCTTAACTTTCTTTCACTAACTTAGTTAATATGGAAATATGAGCTCCTTAACTTATTTAAAGACTTACTCATACTCTTAATCCCTTCTACCTTTATGTCAAGGATGTTTAATTAACGCTACTTAAGAACTAAATCTCCTTCTTGACCAATTAATCCTAAGGTAGCCGAATGGATCCCTTAACCATTTCAAAACTTCCTTACACTTTTAATCCCTTATACTTATTTGCTAAGAATCCTTAATTAAACCTAGCTAATAATTAGAACTCCTCCTTGACTAATTACTTTTTCTCCCTTTATATGTTTATATCTATTTCTTTTGATTTATATTATGAAATCATTTTATTCATAATAATCATTCTATTTTGACTATGGAACAAATATCATGAGAAGGTGTAAAACGTTGAATACCTTAAAAAAATGGGATATCTCAATCAATGAAGAAATCAATGAATGATTCTAATGAAATCAACCAATGCAACCATTTTGTAGATGAAGAAATTGCATAATTTGAAGGAGGTATAGAACTTTTATTTAGTTAATTTTTTTTTTGTCTGGATGTTTCATAATTTTTTATTTGTAATTCTCATGATATCAAATCTTAATAACTTTTGTGATTAATCCTAATTAGATAAATACAAAAGGAAAGTCATGATATGTTTCATTCGAGTGAAAGTTCAAATGTAGGTTAATATTGTATATGATGAATAATTTATACTTTTCTTGAGATATGTTTTGTTAATGTGACATTCTTACATGCTTTAGGTGGAAAGAAGATTAGAGACTATACACATATGTTATATGTGTGGGATTTTTTAGATGGAGAATTCATACTTGTTGAAGTAGATACTTTAGGAAATCATATGGGAAAGAAAGGAAAAACTCTACTGAATCCAATTGGCAGCTTGGTAAGGAGGCACCAATGTGCTCCTATCAATTAACTTAGTTAGAAGGACATGCCCCAATCTTATATTACTAACATACTTGAATTTATTTAGGTTCTATATAGATATTTATAATTTATTTTATTTTTATTATTATAATAGTTTATATTTTGACAATATATGCAACAAATTTTTTATGAATGTTATCATAGGGTAAGTTTCAATTTGTTCCTGAATTGACTGAATAGATAAAGCAAATATTAAAAAATAACATGGGTTGCAAGTGGAGTCAATTTAAATATGACTTAAATAAAAAATGATATGATCAAAGTAAGACAAAGGAAGAAATGATGTCCAACATCAATGATAAAAAGGGTTGATTCTTTTTAATATCGTGATTTGGTGTATCATTGGTGTTCTAAGAAAAGAAAGGTATATATAATGTTATTAATTTTTCTAAATAAATAATTTATATATCATATGTTGAATATTATGATAATTTTATTATTCAATATTTGTATGAAATAAGAAACATAAAGAAAAAAATTGTTTAAAATATGAAGATTTGCATTGCATGGGAACGAAGAATCTTCCATAGCTAATTAATGAAATAGTTTATTTCTTTTTATTATTAATTCTTGCTTTTTTACTTATATGACTAGTTTATAATGCTTTCTTAATATAAATGTAAATAATATTATTACCAGTTCTATTATTAATGTTAGACAAGAAAGGCTAAAAGGGGTGTAACATTCACGTCCTCAAATTTTTATTGATACTCAAACTCAAAAGGATGAAAGCATCTTGAAAAGGAAACTAAAGTAATTATAATAATTGCAATCTCAATAAAAATATTTAACTAAATTCTATGATAAAAATTGATGTAATTGGTTGTTAAATATTTACAATATGTTTTGTATAAGATGAACTAAAGAAGCATATGGCAAAAATAGGAAGTTCACAATGATTCTATTGATTGGAAAAAATGATCTATACTCAAAAATAAAATAAATTGAAAAAAAGGACATGTGCATTTCCATGAGAAACTTCCATGCCAAGCAAGTTCAAATGCTACATCGTAAAATCCTAATGCTGATATTAGGCTTAAAAAATTAGAGAATTTGTTTGGAAATCTTGTCTCTATTTTACAAACATATTTTTCAGAAGATCCTTATATTAATGCTACTTTATAAGCTGTTGTCGAAGAGTTATGAAATTTTATGCTTCAAAATTTTTGAATAATTATGATAGGTTATTTTAAAATTTTTTAATAGATACTTGAACCTTTGAGTGCTCCAAATAATGTCATTAAATATAATCAAGAAACCACAAGCAGTAACGACAATTGAATGATTAATGAATGATAAGTAATTTAAATTATTTTCTCTAGATTCTATTTTATGAAACTTTAAATACTTCTTAAAGCATGTTTAGGATAGTTTACTACTATTCTAAGGTGTTTAGGATAGTTTACTACTATTCTAAGGTAACTTTGTGGATGCTTATTTACTTGTTCTGTTTATATGATCATTTGGTTAATAATGGATTATTTTAAATTTTAAACTTAATCCAATCTTTTTATTTAAGAGATGAAGTTTCTTTATACAACCCTATAAATTTTAAAAGTTAGTTTTATAAATATTTTTTATTCCTAGTTAATATGTATATTTTAATATGCTCTCCTTGTATTCTAGGCTTAACATTTCATATTGTATTAAGTTTGCAAAACTTCATATATACAAATGGTTCAATATTAAGATCAAATAAAATTTCATACCATATAAAAATGGATTAAATTAACTTACTTCCAAAACTCAGTTTAAGAGAAAATTATCCTAAATTTTATAAAAAATATTTTAACTAAATTTTTAATCAATGCAAAACAATTTAACAATAGTAAAGATATATCTAGAGAAATTGATACCTATAAGACTTTGCTTACAGTATTTGGTGGAATTTTCGGATGACATAAAGTCAAGGTAATTGATGATTCTATAAATAATTTTGACAAAATAAGATTATAGAATCGATAGTGTCTTTGAGCTTTCACGTATTTAAGAAATTTTTTTAGTTTAATGATCTTAAAAGTTACCATTTCATATTAAGAAAAGAGATGACACTGGACTTGTTATTGGTGTTGATGCTCTATTTTTTTGGATTGACTTCTCTTTACTTTTGAACAAATATAATTTTATGGTTTTGGTAGGTGAAACTTTTTGCAATAGAATAGAAGATGACCTTAAACTTTGAATAATTATGCTTTTATTATATTACTTTCTATATATTTCTTCACACGTTTCATTAATTATTATCATCAACATTTAAGAAAATATAATTAATTATTATAATAAGCATTCAAGATAACATAAGTAATAAGGAAGAAAACAAATATTATGTCATAGTTATATCTAACATTATATTTTTCTTAATACAAAGTCATTATCACAGTCTAGGCTTCCAAGGAATACATGTCAATATTAGCCCAAATGATTATATGAAACTGAATATCATAAAAAGCATTCTCTTAAAAAATTGTGTTTTTTTATCCTTTATTGATTATTTATTATCTATACAATACATTATTATTATTATTATATAATTTGTTTGATGTAAAAAAAATAATGAAGTTGTAGGAGAAATTATTAAGGAGACACTTGCAATTACATTAGGTGAAGAGTTTATACAATATGTTATGGCTAAAGATGTTATCTTCATTATCGTTAATTTTTTCATTGGAATTTTTTAAATGGGTAACCTATTCACATTAATCTTTTAGATTAGTAATAATCTTTTATATATATATATATATATATATATATATATATATATATATATATATATATATATATATATATATAAGCATTTATTTTGAATATCTAGTTATTACTAAAGAATATATTATTAAATAATTTTAAAATTTTGGTTTTGTAAACTTAGTTTTCCTAAATAATTGTTGATCTATTAAAATTTGACAACTTTAATATGAAAAATTGGAGATTGATTTTATATTTATTAGTAGTTTGTGGGGTCGTATATTTGAAAATAAAAAATATGATACGTTCTTTTATATGGCTAAGTGAAATATTGCTCAGTTTATATGAAAATTGAATTATTTAGTTTGTCTACAAATCATTTAGCAATAACATCTGATTATGGTTTGTTGCATGAAATTTTATTTACACATATAAACCTGCAGGTAAAACTTGATAAGTAAAACTTTTAATTACACTTGTATAAAACTATAGGTAAAGATCCATTGTAAATGGATATATAAACTTTTACCTACAACTATACAAAACCATAGGTAAAGGTTCACAAACGTTTACCTATAGTGCAATAAATTGTAAGTCAAAATATAAAATTGTATCTATATAATCTATAATGATACCTAAATTTTCATTATTATTCAATGCATAATGGATAACAAACAAATGCAGCTGATGATATATATATTTGTACTTATGGCTACAATTGTTTTACATTTAGTAATAGACTTGTTTGTCCACTATAGGTACAAATTGTTGTAGTGAGAACATCAACCCATCAAGTCCAAAGACATCACCCTCATGCCTTGTTAGCCATTAAACTATCATGAATCATCCTTCTCCTCCTGATCTAAACTTATTAGAGCCATAACCCAGCCTGCGCAGAAAACATCCTATTTCATTTACCTCCATCCTATCTCCATGATGTTGTTAACATTGCCTTTTATCATTCACAAGTCAACATTCACTAACACTAACTTCCACAACATCATTTTTCTTCATCTACATGACCATTGAGTACCATCGATCAAACTTCCCTCTCTAATATGTTCAAGTGTTTTGATTAGATGTACATTTTAATGTTACTTGTTTCTTTTCTTTTACTAATTTTATTATGTTGAGTCCCTATCTTTTCTCATCCCTTCATGGTCTTTTTTCATTTGTACTCATGGTTTTCCTTAAAATATTTAATGAATGTATTGATTTTTTCATGTTGTTTAGGTTTAACCAGATCCTTCTAGGATTTTGAGCAAGCATAAACATTAAGAAGTTAAGATGTCAAACTTGCGATTGTGGTTAAGGATTTAAAGTAGAAGTTTGATTCAAAGGTGCCCCATAATTCTTTCCATGTTTGTGACTCTTTACATTTTATATAATCCTGCAATTATACCATAGTTTTATGATTTTCTTTAGTATGTCACATGAAAGTATTGGTGAGTATACTTTCATCAATGTAAAGAAGAACATGTTGTGATTATTCCAATAAAAGATGTGCCTCATTTATTGTAGTCATTCTTTATAATGTTTTTATACGATTAAATTTAGAATTTAAAAAAGTTTTATTTCTTTGATTGGAAAAGTTGGATATATGTTAATAATTTAATGGAATTTTTGTTAAAATTTAAAGGAGTTTTATTTCTTTGATTGAAAAATGCTAAAAAATGCAGCAGTCGTCTAATAAAATTATGTTACAAAAAGGTATGCTTTTATATTTACTTCTTTTTGTTATGTATTTTACTTTAAATATTAGTGTAAAGATTTTTTCTAATTTATTTAAAAGAAATAGAACCTCAGTTGCTATGCTTTGTTTTAACCTTTTCATGAGCGATTTAGTGGTTGATCATTTTGCTTAATTTTACAAGTTCCTATATATTGATAGTTTAGAAATATTATTTTATTGAATTGTAATAATTGTTTCTTTCTTTCATTTTATCTAACTCAAACTAGACAACTCAAGCTGATTAAACTTTTTGGTACATTTAAATTTGAATTTTCTAACGTAAGTGTTGTATATATAGTATATTATGTCAACTAGGCAACATATATTGCTTAAAGTAATTTATTCTATTCATTTTTATAGTGTATTTTTTTTTTACTTTTTGATCACTATAGTTTGATAATGATTTTTTCAATAATTTAACTTTTGAGGGTGATCTATATTAATATTTTAAGATAATTTTAACCTGCTAGTAAACTAAATAAGCCTTTTTATAAATATTAAAAAAATAATGTTGTGACGATTTTAACCATAAAATAATTAAAAAAAACTTATAAAGTGATTATAAACCACTCTGCAAATACCTTTATCTAGAGAAAAAATTTGAAAAGTGGTTATAAACCATTCTGTAAATACCTTTATCTAGAGAAAAAAATTTGAAAAGTGGTTCAAAATCACTTGGGGCTCTTGGAATGCATTTAGTAAACCACACTCCAAGTGATTCCAACTTTGCAATGCAAAATGCTACAAAAGGTTTAAAAAACACCATTTGGTATGTGATTAATGCAAAATTGTTTTCTAAATTTTAGTTAGAGAGGTTATAACTAATCATATTCTAAGTGATAAAAAAGAGAATGATTGACCCATGTTACCATTTTATGAGTTTGTTAGTCTAGGAAGAACTTAACTTGGAGAAATGTGGAACCATTCTCCAAGTGTACTTAGAGTGAAACCTTGCATTTAGTTGTAGTCTTGTGTCACTTTGAGAGCGGTAACCTACCTATTCTCAATGAATATTATCTTCAACCTTATGCCATCAATGTTTATTTCCTACATTTTCATCAAAACCAAAACCCCTCTCATCTTTCTTAATCTCATTTTTCTTCTTCCAACACCTTTGTTTATTTTTTCCTCTATTGTTGTTGCCAAGCTATATGCCACCATGATGAACACTTCATAGATTACCAAAACAAAATTAGATAGATATGAACATAATGAATCAACTTTTCAACTAACCCTTCTTGAAATTATTTCTCAATTTTTGTAGATCTAGAAATCAAGTAAGAGATAAGATGAAGAACATAAGTAGATCTAGGCTAGATCTAGAGGAATTGAAGCATTTTCTATAGCACCCTAAAAATGAAGTTCATTTTATGCTTAAGTTATATTCACGGTTTTATTATTAGACTGTTACTTCATGATGCAGAACTTTTTTAGAAATTACTGATATTGAAAATATAAAAAAAATTCTTTTAAAACTTCACTAAAAATGAAAGCTTCATTGTAACAATTGTCATGGTAGAAAATAAACAATCGAGCGTTATCATTCAAGTCTTAACTTGCTTTAATTACTTGATATATAACATATTAATGCATACAGAACTCATTTCGTATTATTTATACAGTCCTTGATAATTATTACATGTTCTTAACTTCAGAGGTTAGTACTAGGGTATTATTCTTCTTTTATACATCCCATACATATATTGTACAAAAATTTTACACACTACATACTATTACAGATAACTATTACTATCATACTTAATACATGATTATTTACAACTTATACATTATATCACAATTCTATATATCACTTATTTATATTACATTCATCCTTGACTATAATACAAAATTGTACATTATCAGGTGAGACACAAACTTCAACTTCTGTAAGTCTGGATAATGCTTCAATAATGGGGGCCTTAATGCTCTAGCCACAAGCTCTCATCTAGGGTGTAATAAGATCCATCTCCCATTTTTTGAAAATCGTGGAGTGGGTACGACTTGGGAAAAAAAGGAGCTACCTTATGACGACTGCTGATAAGTGTCCAATACGACACTTATTTGGTGCATATTTCGAATAAATAACAAGGAATTGAAGCATAAATAACCAATAAAGCATGAGAAAATGATAGAAAACTTAGTAACTCATACATAATCTAGAAAATGCAGTTTTAAAGCCTTTTGGGCGATAAATTCTTATAAATCTAATGTGTTTTAATTTCTGCAGTTTGTTATAGGGTTTCGCGTTGGCAATGCAACCAGAAATGCGTGGAGCACATGAAATTCTGATAAAAGGAAGCATTCTATTATTCGCACTGTGTTGGCAACGCAAGCACAGCCGCATTAGACACGCAACGCAACAGAACAACACCTATAAAAGCCTAGAACAGAACGAAGACAGGGCATCACTCTATCAATTGATCACCCAACTGATCTATCTCTTGAACGTAGACGCAGAGAACAGAGTCACCGCTCCGCTAGACGCTGGTTCTGTTTTGGGTGAAGGAAGAACCCTAGGGTTGAGGAAGAAGGGCAACCACCGCGAGCCGTCATGCGAATGACTTCCACCCTCTCCCCTGTTTTCTTTCTTTATCATTTTGTGTAACTAGACTTCAGTTAGGAAAGGAGGAAGCCATTGCTGAACCTATGTAACCCAGATATATTATATGCATTCGAGATTGTTTTTCATTAAATTTGATTATTCTTCTCTTTGCTTAACGCTTCTATAACTTGGCCACTTATAGATTGAATTTAAATTCTTCTTCACAATTGGGAAATTGGTTTTAGAATTGGAACTGAGATTGAATAACATAATTATGAATGCTCTAGGGATAGAGATTTGCAATTGTGAGATCGTTTGAATTCTTGAACCTAAGGCTTACTCAAAGTAGGAATTACTAAGGGATTAGGATTCCTAATTTGAGTAAAGTATTGATGAGTCAAGGGATTGATCTTCAATTAATATTTGTGAATTCAATCTTCAATTACATTTTATCTTGAATGCATGTAGTGATCTAATGTTACATAGGGGAAGTTTTGGTGAAATCCAACCCTAACACCTTCCATAAACTACTTTATCTCATATTCATATTAATTATTGAATACTTGACAGTTCTGGGTTTACTTTTAATTAGTTTTATGCATACTGGAACAGTGTTCCATTTTAATTATCAAAATCAGTACTTGCAATTATTTCACGTTTGTGTTGCTTACGCATGCATTTGCGTTACCTACGCACTTTCATAGCTGAGTTCAATTAGTGGACTAGTGGGAATTCAATACTTGAACCAAATTTCCATGGAGACGACACTCTTCTCACTCTTTACTCTATAAAACGATAAGGTGCACTTGCCTTCATCGAGTTTTAAACCAACAACTGCGCGTGGGAAGAACCATAGTAATATGAATTCGTTTGCGGATCATTCTTTCTTTTAGAAGAAAAATGAGACTTCCATGTGTGAACACCAATTCTTGTCCGGGAAATTTTTAATATTACATCAAAAAAATAAATGAAAAAAGGAGAAAATAAATAAAAAGGAGTAGAAGTAATTGGGCCCAAATGGATAAGTGGCCTAGTTAAAAAAGAAAAGAAAAAAAAATAAAAAGGGAGTAGCAAATAAAATAAATAATGAAAATAATAGAATAAATAAATAATAATAATAATAAAAAAAATATAAATAATAACAAAAGAAAAATAAATAAAAAGAAGAAAAAAATAAAATTTAGTTAGAGCTAGTTAAGGTTAATTAGAAGTTAGTTAGGGTTGTTACAACTAGGGTTAGAAAATAACCGTGGATTAGAGTTAATGTTACCATGGTTAAGAAGGGTATAAAAGGAAATTGAAAGAAGGAAACAGTTATTTTAAACATTTACTTTTGGCACCAAAAATCAATTATTTTAAACATTTCTCCGGATACTCTTGGTTTCTCGGTTTCTTTTCGTTGCTCCAAATTCACTCTCAAATTGAGGATTTCTTTTGGCTCTCAGTGGATTTTCGTTCTTTCGGATTCTCTCTGCTTGGTGAAGGAGATTCAACTTCTCTTCTTGGTTTTCTGTTAAAGCTTCTTGGAGTTTCTCTTTACGGCATTGGATCATTATCTCTCTCGATCTTCTTCATCTTCTTCAGATTTCTTTGACTTTTGCGCCTCTCGGAAGCATTGTGAGTTTCCTCTTTATGAGTATCTTCATCGTCATAGGTACAGCTGGAGCCAATTCCACATCAAACTGGTTCCATTGAGAGAAAGGTTCTGCGTTCCTTGAGTTTAGGTTCTGCTCAGGTCAGTACTCTCATCCTTTTTCACTTATCTAAGCGATCGAATCCTCATATTTCTTTTCTCCTAACTTGTATTGCTAATCTGGAAATTAGAATGAGTGTTGTCTTATAGTGAAATGAGAGATGGATGCATTAATAGCAGGAAGAAAATTTGGTTGCATGAATGCTTCTAATCGCCTGTTTTAAATTTAGATCTGGAATGTTCGAGTAAAATCCATATATAGTAGATGTGATTAAGTTTGTGTTTGATAAAATTAGTAAAGGATAGGTTTAGACCTATTACTGCACATATTTTCCATTTCTGCATTTGAACCGTGGTCTAGAACCTTTCACCAAATGAAAAATGACTTAGATAAACTTGAAATTAGCTTTGTCACTAATATAAAAATGCGTAGTAAGGCTCTTTTGAACAATGCAGTCTAGAGGTGAATTTAGAGTCATGTATTAGAACTTGGAGTTCTATAGCAATTGGCAACTAGGTGTTGCAAATTTTTAGTCTCAGGTCTATGCTATTGGTCTTTGGCTAGGTCCAGGTTATTAGTCGAATCCTGTTAAAATGACACCTACGCCGACTTAGGAGAAGTTTCAATCAGTGTGAAATATAGTTAAGGAGTAACAAGGTTAACAATCTTATAGCTTAACATAGTGCAAGAGGAAAAACTGAATTATGCCTGCTAAGATCAGCTTCTCTGTTAGCAAATAGGTATACTTCGGAGCAGGCTAATATCAGGGATTCACTGCAATTCAATGCTTAGTATAAGGCTGAGAGCTATGAGTCTTAGGCTGTGCTTAATACAAGTCTAAGTAGGATAGGACTTGATATAAGGAAAGGTTATAGGCAAGGTAATGGAGAGACCTTTTGAACTCAGTGAGGTAGGTACTAATGTTGAACTTGGATTCAATTTTGTGTTGTCATAAATTGTCAATGCTGTGAGTTACCCACTGCAAGTCCTGTTAGTCATGGTACACCTGGAAATCCTTCAAGGTTATTGGCCAGAATTGCTAATAATCTCTTGGGCCTTGACTAGGGTCTGGTTTGATTGGTCATGACAACCCCTATGCTCATTAAGAGAAAGTCTCAGCTAGCAGAGAAATAAATTGTGAAAGAAGGGGTAAAAATAGTGATAATGACTTGTGGTTGCTGTAAGGAAAGTCAAATTCATGTTGTGGGCTGTGTAAGATACAAAAGTCTGTGGATGAAGGGTCATGGTAGCAAATGAAACCTTAGGTAGGTTCTATATATCAAGCTTTTGAATTAGAAGGACAACGTCTAATAACCTCCAAGCTTAGAGCCCGGCAGGTCAGGGACTAGAATGAGTTATGTCACATACTTAGGATAGCCATAATGATGGGTCTAAACACTTGGCCATGCACTCTTGGCTAAATAGGAAGTAAGCTAACTTAGAGGAATAGGTTCAAGTTTAAGAAAATTGGCCATTGAAATGGCATCAGGCTCAAGTCAATGAATTCAATACCCGAATATACCTATTGCTGTCAAGTGCCTTTCCCATTGTAGTTGTTGGTCTGTTGAATAGATGCAATAGGAACCTGGGGGTTGATGCTTGATTAACATGTTGGTCATATAGATCTTGTAGGAATCTGAGTCCTGGTGGTTAGCTGGTTTTGTTAGAGAACTGAATGCCAGGTTTCCAATATCATCCATAACTCATAGACAAAATCAGAAATAACACTTGTTATAGTACCTTTAGCCAGTGCACAACAACAAGCTTTTCTTTCCTAGGTTCACACACACACTAATTCTAGCTCTAAGTTACACATATTAGGCAATGTAGGTAAATTCTGGGCTTGCCCTAGTAGAGAAACATGAATTGATGTTGAAAAGGAGGAGATCTAATGGAATTTGAGCCTAAAAACTAGAGGTCCCTTTGTTCAGCAGGTCCTTTGGTGCCATTTTCAGCCTGTGTCATTGACTGAAATGGAAAAATCATATCTGATAGGCACAAAATCAGATACATAACCTTAGCTTGAGAATCTAGGCCAGCCTATAGAAACCTAAGTCTAAGAGTTGAGGTGTGGTCAGTGAATTGGGAAAGGTTCTAAGGCTGGAAATTGGTAGCATACCTCTGAAGCACTGGTTGCAGACTTAGAATGATTGGTTGCAATGATCTTAGGACAATCATAGCAATAACTCCAATTCTTAGGCACAGTGTCTTAGTGGTAATAAGATTAAACAAAAGTAAACTAGTGTAGGAAATAGTTTTAGGAGAAGGCGTTGTATGTTGGTTTGGACCAATATCATATCCAAAGATGGTGAGTGGATGAGCCCTCTACTAAATCAACCCATTGGTTTCTACTATAGATTACCAGGAATTTTAAGGCCTTTATGACATTTAGCATAAGGTCTAAAAGTGGCTAGAAAGAGATAAGAAATCTTTGTTAAGTCCTAAGCAGTTTTCTATTTTAGACATCAGGACATAACCCAAAATGAATCACCTTGACTGCTACAGTTCAATAAACCACCACAGCCAGCAAAATGTCGTAGAATTAGTAGGCTAGTATGGGCAAACCTTGGAAAAGATACCATAAATAGGCGCTGAAACATTGCTGTTATGGTGGCAGGTTCAATCATAGGGGGTGTGCATTGGTCTTCCTTGGTTTGACAGCAAGTGGATGAATCTACAGGTCTAGGTTATAGTCACAGGTTTTGTCACAACAGCAAGCCTAACCTGATGCTACATAGGAGTAAGGTGAGTCATGAAGAAAGCCCAGGTTAGAGAGTTAATAATGATCCCTGGTCTATGGCACCAATAGCATAATTCTTAGAGCATACAAGGGCTGGGTAGGTATTTGAATCAGGATCATGAGCCTTGACAATAGACCATCCAAAGGCATGAGAGCCAAAACGTTAAAGAAAATAACAGTGCAAGTCCTGAAACACATAGAGACCCGTTTTTTTTTTTTAAAAAAAGAGCAACTCAACCTATGCCTTCAGTTCTGCTGTAATTATAGGCTTAGTGTCTAGTTCTACAAAGTTATGAACTAGTTTCAAAACTGTTTAAGACCAGGAAAATGCCCATTTGTCATAGCAGCCTGAATTCATGAGGACTCTAGCATATGACTTAACAGCTGGTTTTTATCAGTTTAGGATCCACATCCAGCAAACTATAGTGGAACTTGATCAAAAGATTAGTCCATGTCCCAAGTCCATCATAACAGTAAAGCCTCATTAAGTCTTGTGTTTTGCATCTTGGCTCAAGTTAATCATGCCTCCAGGGTACAAAACCTTTCCAACTGTAAGAGTAATGAATAGGATTAGCCATAATTAATATCAAGTGGAGTACCATATCAGAAATAGGACTAACCTGTACCCTGTGTTCAAGGTCTTTGGAAGATGCACCAGTTGACCCTTATAAGGCCCTGCACAAGAGCATATATAGCAGATTAGCAGCAAGGGCCAAACTGGATCAAGAGGTTGCAATACATGTAGATTGGTAATTGAGTATAGCAGGGAATTTAGGTGCAGATTTTGTATCCAGGATCCCTAGATTAAGTAGAAGACATTTCAGCCTGGTAGTGCTTTAGAGGATGAGCTGTAAAGCTGCATTTGTTCAAAGACCAGTTCTGAAAAACCAGATTTAGGTTTCATCTAGAAACTCGTTTTAGGAAATCTAGCTCTTAAACCTGTGGTTGTGGCATCTATCTCTGGTCTCATAGACTTGCTCATGTAAGGGACCTTGACTTTCCTTTCGCCTGCATAATTCTGCAAAGTTTGAGCCAAGGCTAGACCCCATGTCCATGCAAGAATAACGTTTGATTGATCTGGGCCACCATTGAACTTGATGCAGTTATAGACTCAGCAACGATTTTTTTTCTTTAACATAATGTCAGACTAAGGGTTAGAAAGTCTAGAAACAGGGAGAGATTTGGGTTAAAACTGCCTCCAATAGTAGACTGGCTAAGCTGTATCAGGCCTATTTCAAATTGCACTTGAACCTCATTTTCTTACAGCAATGGGTTCATGTTGATTACTATGTCCAACCCTCTTCTAGGCAAGTCTGTGAGAACCTGATATGACATTAAGCCTAGCCCCTAGCCTACACTAACCATGTTGGAAATCAATTTGGGAAATTCCTAATAATAAGTGTGACCCAACCCAACTATAGGCTTAGTCTTGAGACAAGCTTGCTACTGGTTGGCCTGTGAAAAGAAAAGAAGGATGGCGGTAAGCTTAAGCATCATTATACATGTATGATAGCACCTTGGTAGGGGGTGAATAAACCCAGAAAAGCTCAAGGGAGAGAACTGGGAGTCTTTCCTAGACCAGTTATACTAATAAATTAGAAACTGGAAAAGACATAAGAACCATAGGATGTATATATTTAATTAAACTAGTTTTAAAGTGAGTAGACTTACCAAATGAGTCAAAGGAAAAGTTACATCGATAATAGGTTCTGTTCGTGCAATAAAAGGGGGTCTATGCCATAATTTTATTCCAGTCATCAATATGGAACCTAAACTTCATAAAACCTACACATCTGCTGTGGTTAACCAAGAATTATAGGTCTACATATCAACTGGTCCCAAGGTACAGCTTTATGTCACAAATTTCTACAACCCCTTTTAACACTTGGGAAATATTAATACATCTCATTTTTAAAATCAGGTTTTGAAAACTTCCAAGATTTTTCTAAAAACATCGGATTTTACGCAATGAGCTCTAGATGTGAACTGGTAGCATACCCTACTGTTCAACTTCTATAAATCATATGAGTCTCAGTGCAACCTTTGTTTGCCTCAGACTCTGTGCATATGTGGGTCTGGGAGAATGTTTTAAAATCAGTATTTCAAAATACTTCTGTAATTCTTTTCTAAAATATCGAATTTCACGCAATGAGCTCTAGGTGTGAACTGGTAGCGTACCCCATTATTCAACATCTAGAAATCATATGAGTCTCAATGAAACCCTCATTTGCCTTAGATTCTGTGCATATGTGGGTTCGGGAGAACGTCTTAAAATCAGTATTGCAAAATACTTCTGTAATTCTTTTCTAAATCTCGGATTTTAAGAAATGAGCTTTGGGTGTGAACTGGTAGCACACCCTACTGTTCAACATTTAGAAATCATATGAGTCTCAGTGCAACCCTCGTTTGCCTCAGACTCTGTGCATATATGGATCTAGGAGAACGTTTTAAAATCAGTATTGCAAAATACTTCCTTAATTCTTCTCTAAAACCTCAGATTTCACACAATGAGTTCTAGATGTGAACTGGTAGCACACCCTATTGTTCAACATTTAGAAATCATATGAGTCTCGGTGCAACCCTCGTTTGCCTCAGACTTTGTGCATATATGGATCTGGGAGAGTATTTAAAACATCAAAAATCTGAAAATGTTTTTTTTAGAAAAATAATAAAATAAAATACTTAGTCTCACGTAATGAATTCTTAATACGAATTGGTAGCATACCCTACTGTTCGATATTTAGAAATCATATGGATCCTAGTGCAGCCCTCGTTTGCCTCGGACCCTGTGCATATGTGAACTAAGAATTTTTTTTTTTAAAATTCCAAATACTTTCTCAATATAGTGTAAACTTTTTCACGAAGATAAAGTCTTTAAAATACCAGAACTATGTAGCCTTGAATTTTCCATTGCACCAGGAAATACGTAGGAGCAAGATCAAATCTGTCAGGGCAGTTCTCCACAAGTTTATCTATTTCTACTCTATTAAAAGGATCAAACAGTTTTCAAAAATATCAAAATCACACACTCATTTTAAGGGTACCGTTCTTCGGAATGGGAGAGTAGGGTACCTAACATTTTCCCTTTAAAAAGAACAAAATTTGGTGGCGGCTCCACAACAAATTAAATCCTTTCTAAAATCTTATTGAGTTCGTCATTTCGTTGTAATTTCGGTTACGACACCATGGGTGCTGGTGAGGGTGCCTGATACCCCGTTGGTAGAGGAAAAACCACATTAAGGTGAAAAGACTTTAGAGGTATAACAAATTCGGTTGTAGAAAAATCTGGCTCAAAACTGCAAACACAAAAATATTATCTAACAAAAAAAAATAAACTTTCACATTGGCTTGAGCTATGATAACTAGCCCATGAGCGTTAGTAGACCAATTAACATTGTTAAGTTCGATAAATACTACAACCATCATGAATGACATATTTAGCGTTTGGGAAGGAAATTGTGGGAGAGGAATGAGAAACTAAGGTTTTTAGTAGGATTCTACCTTATAGTTAGTGTCAATATTTCCAACCCATCAATTTCAGTTTATTAAGAAACATGACATTTATACAGGTTCACTTTTAATTTTAAAAAATCTTTAGTTTAAGTGGATTTCTTTTAACAATTGTAGGAACTAACTTCTATCATAAGCATACAAGTTACTTATTTTGGATTTCATACATTTTACATACTCTTGATATCATATTACATCATATCACAAATATCATTTGACTATCATTTCATTTATACCTTAATCATATTTTTTCTCCTTTCTCTATCACTCTCTTAGTGATAATCTATAACATTCCTTAATGATTGTCACCATCATAATCATTAAAGACCTAGTTCTTCATAATAGAAAGATTTTTTGGAAGAACCCTTTTGTCTCCACCTTAGAAGGACCCTTTTTGCCTTCTGAATATGCACAAGGCATATTAAGAGTAGTATTAACTTTTTATATAATTTTTTTCTTTAGTGATCCCTTAGTTAATTATATTCCTTTTTAAAGCTTCTAGATAACTTGCATACTTAAACAATCCAACCAATATGCCATGCACATATAAACTCTAATCCAAACCACCTTCATATTTATCATCTACATATGAGCATCATATAACACATCATTTTTATAAACAATCAAGGGTATATTTCATATACTTTACATTCATATTTTTTTACTCAAGAGGAAACATAATAAGTTAGCATAATTATTTTAATTAGAAACCTACCATCTCACCAAGATTTCTTAATTATGCTTGATATAAATTTCTTAGACATCATGCAACCTTCCTCCAAAAATTTGTCAATCTTTATTCCTTAAGTTTTATGAAAAATCTCTCATAGCAACTTAGTCCACTTATCCTCCTAAGTCACCTCTCAACCTTTCCTTTTATCAAAGATTAAGTTTCTCTCAATATTTTTAATGTAAGTTTATGAAATAGGGGAATCTTAGATTTGTTAGCCGAATGACCTATTTAGGTAGATCTTCTTTGTATTCATCAATTTGGATGTTTTATGCACAACTTTCTTCTTCCAAGTTTGAGTGTTAGAAGTTTATGCTTTCCTGACTAATAAATTTTCTAATCAAGTTTAAGTCACTAATTGATTTACTTGTTTACCTCTTTACTTATGAATTCAAGGCTTCTTACTCGTGTTCTAATTAAATATCTTTAAACATCCAATTTAACTTACTTTACACACCTTTTTTATGGTTGGCAGAATCTACTTCCTAAGCCTCTAAAGCATTATGGTTCATTTTTTCTTACATTTAGAAGATGATTTGTACTAGTTAGGACTTAGGCTATTAAATTAAACCAACTTCAATTTTTTTAAGACTTTTACTTCTTACTTACTACGCATGGCCGAATGGTCCTTTACACTCCCACAACCCTATAATTTATTTCTAATCATCACCTTATGCATACATTTTTAAGTCTTAACAAGATTTTAACTTACTTTCACCAAGTTTCCTTAAGTATGGCCAAATGGTTACCCAAACCATCACCAAGTCTGTTTTAAACTTATAATTATTTTCTTCTACATGATTAGGCTCATCACTGTACCTTAATTAAAATTTTAAACTCAATTCCCCTTAATTAATGGAAAGTGACTGAATCTACACTTTGTCCAAGCAAGAGTCTTTTTTTCTCAATTTCTTCCCACTTGACCTTTATGTCATAAATTTTAGCACTTGTTACACCAATTGATTTTGGGTCGATCAAGATTTGTCTTGCTCCATAGCTTTAGTCATGATCATGGAGTGCTTTAAGTGTTTTGTTCAACTTTTAGGGCTTAAAATTTTTATTCTTTTAGGATTATCATCACATGGATCCAGATCTAGACTTTTATCAAAGTCTAAGTTCAAGATGAAAGCTTTTAAGAGGAAACATAAGCAAGCTTACAACTTTCACCATAAAGACCATAAAGAAATCATTTTTCAAGATAACCAATTGAAGATCTATTAGATCTACTCCCAGCTCTATCCATCCCTATTTTGAGCATCTCAAAACTCTTAATAAAAACTCTCAAATCTGCCCAAGCTTCTAAGAATCATTTATAATAAATTTTAACTGATTAAATTGCTCTAAAGGTTCCAAGAAGCACTTTAATCCATTAAAATTTTCTTTTAACTTCCAAAAATTACTAAAAAAAAATTTTATGATAATTTTTAACAATCAATAGAAATTTTAATTCCATCAAACTCAAGTAAGTGGGATACATAGAACTTAGAAAGAAATCCACCAAAAAAGAAGAAAAAATAAGTCATATCACATAATTAAAAACCTAGAAAAAATGTATGTTAAAGATCCTACTTTTTGAAGACTTAGGTAGGGATCTTATGGCTTTTTTGATGTTTACTCCCCTCTCCTTTGTGTTCCACACAAAACCTTCTAATGATGGTGATGAGACTTTTTTTGTTTGGCTTGTTATAACTCAAACTTAAAAAATGGAAGTTCAAGCTTAATGTAGATTTTGGTTTTTTAAGAGAAGTTGAATTTTTGTGAGTTTAGAAAATTTACTAAAGTGTTTATAAGGATGAAAATGAATCAAATGAGCTTGCCCTAGGCCTATAAAAAATTTAGCCACTTAGGAACATTTGAGAATTAAATTCCCACTTCAGGGTATTGCGGTGCTTTTACATGTAATTTTCATTTTTAAAATTAAATGTAAATGCAAGAAATTTTATTTTAATATTAATTTAATAATAATCAAGGTTAAATTTTTTTAAGCATGGTTAATTTTAATTAATGAAAGTTAATTTAATTTAACCATGGTTAAATTTATTTCTTCTCATAAATGTTTTTGTCTTACATGCTATAATACCTTTGATGACTCATGAGATGAGTTATCCCCTTATTTATCACATGGAATTTTCATACACATGGACAAACTTTAAGTTTCAAACCTCTGCTTCCCAATTTCTTGCCCTCTTGACCTTACAAGGGTATTTTGGTAATTTTGAGATTTTTCCAGAAAGTTTCCAAGCTATTCTCCTGATGTTTCTAACATTTATTGGTTCATTCCTTAATCATTTACCATTTTTTCAAGAACAATTTAGCCATCATAGGAGACAAAGCTATTTGAGAGCGTTTTGGACATTTTTGGTGGCATTTTTGTTCTTTTTTTGTTTCTAATTTTTTCTCATGACTTTATAACCATCATTGATGGATTATAAACCTTTAGAATTTATTTTAAATTTTATTTTGAGTTATCTACACATTTATTTGTATCATCCTAATACAAAGGAATTTTCGTCATTGGTTAAAAGTTCTCTATTCTCTCAACTATTGTTCTAGGCCTTGCTTTATTTCTTATTAAAAGATATTTGTAACTTAGGGTGTCTATTATTAGAAATTGGTGGGTGTTACATTTTCCATTGATTTAAGACGTTGCTCACTTACATCTCACTCTTAAACATCATTTTGACCAATTAAAACAAAAAAATTTTAAAATCCTTGCACCAAAAGTTTGCGCCAAAATAGAGAACAAGATAATGCAATTTTGAATGAAAATTTTTGCAAACTTGGACAAAATAAACCAATTAAACATAAATATAACATAATATCTATTGAAAAATAAATATTCAACATTAAAAACAAGCACAAAATAAGATCAAAATGTTGATCTCATAAGAAAAAAGTGGTGCCAAAAACAAGAACATAAGAACAATACAAAAATATGGAGAAAAATGAAATAAATAGGAGTAAAAGAGAAGATACACATAAACACAAAAATATAAAGAAAATTCAAATTTAGCTAAACCTTAAGGAGTGGTCTAAAGCTCTAACATCACATGATGAAAAGCAAGCCTCCAAATCTGAATCTAGACTTCTTGGATAAGAAGAATAATTGCTCCACAATACAATACATATTCAAATTTATTAAAAAAATAAAACAAAAGTTTCAAATGGAGAAGGAAGAAATGAGAGAGAAAAGGCCCCACTTTCTATCTTTATGAAATTCAAGGAGAAAGATAAGCTTAAGAATATCCACTATATTGGTAGAGACACCAATAATAGGGATGAATATAGTTTCAATTGGAAGAACCAAGATAAGAGAGAGAGAGAATTTTGATCTTAATTCTCAAAATATGCATTTTCATAAAATGATTCAAAGTGCCAAATGAATTATAAGAACCCTAATTTATAGGCCTAGGGTTGTTCATGCATGTTAAAGAAGAGATAAGGTTATTCCCAAACTAAGTTATAGATAAAGGTCCAACCAAAAAAGTCCCAAGTCCAACAAGATAAGGAGTGAACCTACTCTAAACCTATTATAAGCCTATTATAGAATATTCTAGAGCATTATCATGTTCAATAATAAAAAACATTTATTTCCTACTCAATCTTACAATTATTCAATTAAGAAAATATTGCTTCCGTGACCTCCTTTACTTTTGTAGCCCTTGCCCTTGTGATAGGTTCACTAAGGTCTTTAATCCTTCTATGGCTAGGTGTTAGTGCTTGAAATCCTTCATCAATTTGACATGATATGTTGATGAAAGAATTAGAGATAGAAAATTGAGGCACCAAGTTGATTCTCCCTAATGGAAAAAAAAAAGATGCCGAGTTTGAATACTTTGTAGTAGAAATAAGAAACCTAAGCTTGCATTAGCGACAAATGGAATAAATCCCACAATTTTCAAAGTAGGACCCATAGTACATGGGATGTAATATTGAACATTTACACCCTGCCTTCATAGCTATGTATGAAGCAAAAAAATATATAATGCTTTCTTTGTTGATCTTAGGACAAAAACAACCAAAAAATAAAATTTATGTGTACTTTGCCCTTTTAATTGAAGATTTGAAATTGTTGTGGAAAAATGATGTGGAGGTATATGGTGGGTATTGGAAAGAAAGTTTCCTTTTGAAGGCTATGTTATATGGTATAATTAACGATTTTCCAAACATATGATAACTTGTCTACATACAACATAAAAGGATAATATGCATGTCCCATATAGGATGAAAACACAAATTACATTTAACTTGAAAATGGTAAGAAGAATGTGTTTGTGGGACATCATAAGGGATTGTATTGGAATCGATGATTTAGAAATATGAAGAATGATTTTAATGGGATATAAGAAGAATGTCCATATCCTTATTCTTTGACAAGTAATGAGATTTTTGAGAAAGTAAAAGACATAAGCATGGATTATGGGAAACCTTTTTCGATGGATCTCTTTATCGAAGGTTGCAAAAAAATATCAATTTTCTTTGATTTACCATATTGGAAGTTGTTTCATGTTAGACACATGGTTGATGTAATTCATGTTGAGAATAATGTTTGTTAAAGTGTGAATGGAACATTATTGAATATCCAAAGGAAAAATAAGGATGGTATCACTCCAAGGTTAGACTCGGTATAAATGGGATTAAGAACACATTTAGTTTTGATAAACAAGGGGAGATAAACCTATTTACCTCTTGCATGTTCATCCTATTTTGTAAGAGAAGAATTTTTTTATGAGTCATTGTATTTTATTAAGGTTCTAGAAGGATACCCGTCCAACATAAAGAACCTTGTCTCATTGAAGGACCTAAAGTTAAAAGGTGTAAACTCACATGATTGTTATGTACTAATGAAAAATATGGTTCCTATGACTATACATTCTATTCTACAGAATAAGATGGGTGTGATAGACACCAAGCTATGTTTTTTCTTTATCCTCTGTTTGGATGAATGATTTTAATATTTTAAAAAATTTTAAATTCTTAAATATTCAAAAACTTTCAATTGAAATGCCTTCATTTTAAAAATAATTTTTTGGATAAAAAATTTAAATTTATTATATTTTAAATTCTTTATTTGAAAAAATTCTAAAATTTTGTATTTTAAATTTTTTGTTAGGATAAATTAATTTATTTTTTATTATATACCATTTTTTTTGAATATTTATTAAAAATATGAAAATATTAATAAATAAATTTTTTATTAATATTATTAATAATTATCTTGATTTATATATAAATTTCTAAATATTTTAATATTTTTTATTTTATTTGGTAAGTGTTAGCAGGTAGGAGTTTTCAATAATCTTTATGCATTTCTCATATATGACTAATGTATATAAATATGGATGAATATGTGAAGAACTTGATCTTATTAAAATTATTGTTTTTTATGTTGATTTAAAAAATTTGTTTGGATAAAATAATTTATTTAATTAAAATAATATTAATAAATAAAAAATAAAAAATATTATATTAATAATATTAATATTTATGTTGATTTAAATATATTAATATTTTTATTTATTACTTATTAACATTAATTATTATAAAAATTTAAAATATTAAAAAATAAAAAAAAAATAGCTAAAATTTAAATATTTAATGAATTAAATTACATAGAATGTATAATTTAAATAAATTATTTTAACATATAAAATATAAATAATTAAACGAATAATATTTTTATTATGTGATATAATATTTTATATCATTTGTTGAATCAATTTTTTAATTTTATTATGTATTAACCAACTTATTTATCCTTTGTTACAAACTAATGTATAGTTTTGGCTAAAATTTAAAATTACATACAAATCAACATGTCATGCTTCATTTTTCTTAAGATCATTTAAGCAGAGAAAAATTTTAGCAAAATCACCATACTAAAACAATCTAAGAAAAAATTAGAAATTTAAACACAATAATACCAACTTAGAATAGAAATTTTTCAAAATTTATAAAAGATAATAGTATAGAGGATATTTTAAAACTTTAGATATAAAAGACATGTGATATACCTACTAAAAAAGTCCATAGCAACTTAGACATAACAACCAAGATATAAGTGCTCTTTTGACCTATTAACTAAGTTTTTAAAATTAATAACTATGAATTTTCAGTCAACAATTGATTATTTTCACTTTTTTGTTCTTCATCTAAATTAGGTATTTTTTCCATCTCATTTGTAGTTTCTTGAATTACTTCATCATCATATTTGGTTTCTATTCTCTTTTTACTTACTTCGGTAAACTCTTTCTAATCCCATACCAATTATGCAAAGTTTACACGATTCTTCATAGTCTCTATCCTAACATGGATATTGAAATATCTAGACAATGCTTAAGTTACAACAATAAAAGCTTGTGTTTATCAATCTCCATTATCTAGATTCCTTTGATCTCTAAGTACATTTGCTAGTACATGCTCCATCTCCAAATTTCATATGAAGGAACCTCATATATAATCATTCTTGTTTTCATTACTAGTTTCTGCTACATTTTTTTTTTCATTTTTCTTGCTCTAAACTTTAGATGAATTCATTTCACTAGGTTTAACAAAATAATCAATGTGAATCTATATTGAACCAACAAGTAATATAATACTTCATCGTATAAAAGTAATAACATGTATATAAATGGTGTTATTGAAATGAAAAAAGTAATTATAAAAAGAAAATAATGAACAAGCATTACATTCCAATTAGTATAATAGAAAATAAGAGTTATAATGAATATTATTATTCAACACTATTGTTACAACCGTAATTATAATGAGATGACAGATTCGTTAAATATTTATAAAGAATTTTATTTGATAATGTGAAGCTGCCACCAAATTTTATTTTAAAGGGAAAACATTTGGAAAAACCCTAACTTAAGGAAGAATCTAGGTTTGAGAGTTGGTTACGAGTAGGTAAGGTGTTAGGCACCCTACTCGCCCGTTCCGAAAAATGGTACCCTTAAATTGAGTGTGTGATTTTGATATTTTTGAAAATTGTTTGATCCCTTTAGTTTAGAATAAAAATAAATAGGTTTGTATGAAAATAACTGACAGGACTTGATCTTGCTCCTACGTATTCCCTGGTGCAATGAGAAACTCAAGGCTATATACTTCTGGTTTGAAGGCTTGACCTTCAGATGTGCTTGAAAAGGAACATAGTATTTTGAAAATATTTTAAATAAAATCCTTAGTCCACATATGCATAGGATCCAAGGCAAACAAGGGTTGCACTAGGATCCATATGAATCTCTAAATATCGAACAACAATGAAACCGTCAGTTCTTATTTAGAGTCCATCACGTGAGACTAGGGATTCCAAAAACGAGGTTTTTATGAAATTATTTGAAAAGGATTCTTAGTCCACATATGCACAGGGTGTGAGACAACTACGGCTGAACTGGGACCCATATGAATCCCTAAACATTGAACAACAGAAAAAACTACTAGTTCATGCTTAGGGTTCATTGTGTGAGACCTAGAATTAATGAATTTAATTTGAAAAAGAAGGTATTGGGCTTGATGAAAAAATGAACTTGATTTAAAAAAATTTAAGAAATTGAACTTGACTTGAGATGAACTTGATTTTGAATTTGAGAAATTGAACTTGACTTCAAATGAACTTGATTTTGAATTTGAAAAATTGAACTTGGCTTAAGGAAAAATAACTTGATACAATGAACTTGATTTAAAATGAACTTGATTTGAAATGAGCTTGATTTAAAATGAACTTGATTTGAAATGAACTTGATTTTGAATTTTAAGGAATTGAACTTGATTTAAGAAAAAAAAAACTTGATTTTGAATTTGAGAGATGGAACTTGACTTAAAATGAACTTGATTTAAAACGAACTTAATTTGAAATGAGTTTGATTTAAAATGAACTTGATTTAAAACGAACTTGATTTGAAATGAACTTCATTTAAAATGAACTTGATTTAAAATGAACTTGATTTAAAATGATCTTAATTTGAAATGAACTTAATTTTAAATTTAAGGAATGGAACTTGATTTAAGGAAAAAGAACTTGATAAAATGAACTTGATTTGAATTTGAGGAAAATAATTAAACTTGACTTAAAACAAAATGAACTTGAATTGAAACTTGAGGAAAAGAAATAAACTTGATTTGAACCAAAATGAATTTGAATTGAAACTTGAAGAAAAGAATTAAATTTGATTTGAATAAAAATGAATTTGAATTGAAACTTGAGAAAAAGAATTAAATTTGATTTGAATAAAAATGAATTTGAATTGAAACTTGAGGAAAAAATTTAAATTTGATTTGAATAAAAATGAATTTGAATTGAAACTTGAGGAAAAGAATTAAATTTGATTTGAATAAAAATGAATTTGAATTGAAACATGAGGAAAAAAATTAAATTTAAATTAAAACTTGAAGAATAGAATTAAATTTGATTTGAATAAAAATGAACTTGAATTGAAATTTGAAGAATAGAATTAAATTAAAACTGGACAAATTAATTATAAAAGGCCTATTTAAAAATTGCAAATGATATGGCCCAATTTAAGAAATGGTTGCTGCCCCTAAAATGCCATTTAAAAAAAAAGACGCCCAGCAGGATCAAACCCATGCCCTAGGATATGTGGACAGGTTGTTGCCCCTAAAATGCCATTTAGAAAAAAAAATGCCCAGCAACAAGGGTCGAACCCATATCCTGGGATATGTGGATAACGTTCCTAGCGTTGGTCATAATCTCGCGCTATTATGTTTATATGGGGAGTCCAAGCTTAATTACCCTTTTCAAGAAAAACAAGTCACAGGGGGTTTGAATCCAAGTCCTGCGGTTCTTCAAGCGACACACTTACCACCAAATCAAACAACTGGTTGGAAGTTGGACACCTCAAATTAAATTTAACGCACACTTTACGGACGTGGGAACACACCCTGCATGTGGGCTGCCTGGTTTCATGTACATAGATATATTAGTCACGTGCATATGAGTGTGCAAAGGATGGAAGATCAACGTCTAGACTCTCATGCAGCAGCGTTGCCTAGCTTTTGCTCACGCATGGATTCACTTATAGAAGATCCATGTGCATGGCACCTTGAAAGAGCGCTACCCAAGGTGGATATTACGATCACCTGGTAAACGTGAGCATGCAGCGTCAGAACAACCATGCACCGCGAGCCTTTAGTCTCTTCTTTGCATAGTAGTGTTATATCCGGGCTCTCCATATGCTACCAATCATGAGCCAAACTCTGCATGGCATTTGCATGGCTTATTACCGTACCCACATAAGTGACAATCAACATGACAGGAATGGCTTTGGTCGAGGTAACTACTGCTCACTGCATGGGCTTAGGCCTGGCGAGATGGCTCCTTTATCAAATATTTCCATCAAATTATCCTTGATTGTTCGTGGCTCCTCATTGGCATCATGAGCAGCCACTCTAACCTAATCTTCTTTATCTAATATACAGGGTCCAAAAGCTCCTATAATGTCAGTGTAATACAGACAAATTGTCTTCGTCAAGTTTGACAGCTTATGTACCCACGTGATGGTTGTTAACTTAATAAATTCCTCTGGAGAAATTGTCTTCTATACGAGTGTTTAAGCCATTCGATCGTAGCCTATAGATGGGGAACTCCACATTTCTGGATTCAATACACTCATGCACTTCCTCAATGATGGTGTAAACTCCTTCAATATTGAACTGATCTTTTTCAGTCACGATATCTTTCTTGAACCAATCTAAGAAATGAGCTGAATTCTGTCGAAAGCTTGCATAAGGCACCATAATGTTGTATAATGTTTTACAAGCATAATATCGAACTTTGTGGCCTTGATTAGAGAAAGAATTCGACACAGGTGTACAACTTGCTCAAGATTCAGATCTGCTTCAGTAGTTATACGATACGAAATCCTTAGTTTCCATTAAAATGTCACAGAGATTTATTCAACCCTTAGCACAACAAAACCAATCACATCCCCACATCCGCACTTCATATTAGACAGGAGCTTAAGCCTATTTGCTGCATGATCAGAGCATTAGCTACTGAAACCTCGTGGGCACTGATGCAGAATCTTCTTGAACTTAGTGCGGGTCTTACCTCACTTTTGTAACCCTCTAACACATGCACAACCAATCATGGAATCGTCCGGGACTTCCAAAATTTACTTGAATTGAGAGAGGTTTTAGTTCACTTATATACTGGGCAAAGAGGCTAAGCTTTGGGCCTATTGATGCAGAAACTATATCTATGTTGTGTTTTCATTATTAAGCATCCACTAATTCTCAGGTAAACCGGTTTCTTACAAGATTTTTATGTGGAAAAGAAACTCTCTAGGCCTTTCAATGATTGAGTTTTACAGATTTGAAGAAGATTTTAGGAAAACGAAATTGAATCCAATCTATCTGAATCTTATTATTCCACTGATATTATACAGACCACCTTTAGTGACTTGAACAAAGAGAAATAGGTCATACTTCAGTCAAGATTCATTCCAACTTTTAGATAGAGGTTATATGCATAAGTAGATAGAGGTTATATGCATAAGCTAAATGAACCTGGAAGTGTGAGGAAATTGCAGATGTGATGAGTTCTTGGAGATTGACCTCTTCTTCTGCTACAGCCATGAAGATGATTTCTAGAGGAATTCTTGGAGTACCGAATGGAGTCTCAGATCGTGGAAGAAATCCAGAGAAAAATGAGGCTCCCCTCGAAGTGTGCAGCCAAAAAAAAATCCCCCCACTCCCATAGTGCAAGGAAGCTCCGCTTTTATTCTTACTGCTACCCTTTTGCTTCACTTTGTTCTTTTTGGATTTTTAGTTTCTTTTCTATTTTTTCAGTTATTCGTTTTTATTTTTGTTATTTTTTTCTGTTTTTTAATTCTATTTTTTCTTCTGTTTTAACCTCCTTTTTTTCAGTTATTTATTTTATTTAATTTTTTATTTTTATTTTCTTTATTTTTTATTTTATTATTATTTATTTTTTTGTTTTTAAATTATTCTTTTCAAATTTTTTTCGTTTTATTTTTTATTTTATTTTATTTATTTTTATTTATTTATTTCCTACTTCATTTATTTTTGTTTCTATTATTTAAATTATTATTTACTAGTTAATTTTGAGAATAGAACCTTAAACATAATTGAATGTTTACAACTATCATAAGAATAGATCATGCCACAAGAAGATTTTGTAGTCAGTATATTTTTAAAAGTCAACAACTACATATTTAACTAAAACAACTCTCTTTAAATAAATTTTTTTTAATTTAATATTTAGTAAATATATTCATTGTCAAAATATAATAAAACATTGTCCATTCTTTCATTTCTTAAATAATTCTTACTTCATCAATAACATTTTTTTCAACTTACTCCCTTGGTTTGATTATTTAATTCTTCATCAACAACTAATAAAATCTTCAAGTCTACATAACATATTTTTCTATTTGATGGATTCATAAAAACTTGTGGAACAATGTAGAAATAATTAAGTTGACAAAAAATGTTCTTTCTATGTGTCAAAGTTTGAATAAATAAATTATGGGGAGTTAAAATAAGATTCTTATAAAAAGATTAATTTTTTTTCATATAAAAAAAACGACTAAAAAAGCTTTTGCTAGGATATAAAAACACAAGGGTTGGTTACATTAATGTTCAAGACCTTTATGCTTGTTGGTCACAAAGGAATGAAAATAAGAACTTCAAACCAATTTATAGTAAATTACAGTTAGGTCTTTCAGTCAAAGTAGATAATAAATTATAATTAAATTTACTATATATTAAATAATAAAATCACAAATATGAATTGATTATTTCTTTGCTATTAAATCAATTGCCTTAATATGAATAACAACGTATAAGATTTAAGTAGAGTATTAAAGTATTTTTTTTTAAATTTATGTCTAAATCATCTTATATGCCAAAAAATAACTCTTCTTTTAAAAAGTGTTTTGTTTGAATTAGATCAAGATAATTTTCTTTGAAGTTTTATTTATAGTATCTCTATTCTGGCCCTTTCGAAACTGTCTTCTATCACCAATCTAATTGCATAAATAAATGTAGAACATATAATTACTGGAACATATATTTTCCATTTTTTTCATATGGAATAATTGAGTGATGAAACACTAATACACCAATTACTGAATTATATTTAACAAAATTTTCAATATTTACCTTAAAATCAATAATCACCAAAAGCATGATTATTGATATCTTCAAGCGCCATATATTTGTAAGGTGTATCAAAGATATTAGATTTTTTTGCCCCATCAAGCTTGAGAATTTTGCAAACTTAGTTAGCTTCCTAAATAAATAACTCCTTTTATATCAAAATTATAAATAAACAAATATCCATGATGAAAAAGGATAGGTTCATCTAAAGATGTAGGCCAGTAATGCTAAAGAAAAATAAAACAATATAAGAGCATAATTTACTCCTAATGAGTTTTCTATTAAAGGATAATTGTCAAGGACTATTTGGCAAACTATCATCAATTACTTGACAAAACCTACCTATATTGGCATTACCTGATAATGGTTGACCAAGTTTTATTCATCCAAACTAAGAAGAAATAAGAAGATCAAGGATATGTTTATCTAAACATTTACTTGTTCAAAAATTTATCAAAAGAGAACGAATTCATAAACTTGACTATGAAACTTTCTAAAACAAGCTAAAAAGATCTTATAAAAAGGATATAAACCAATTCTATATGTTTAAATAAGCTCTTTCAAATATCCCCAAACACAGGTGTAACCAAATGAATAAAAATAATTGATTTCCATTCAATAAATGCAAAATTGCAATGCTTCACTTTTTTTTTTCCCCAATTTTTATTTTTTTAATTTAAAATTGATAACCATAAATATTAATGCAAACCCATCATATAGTTAAACAATTTTAGATTATGCATAAAAAAATTAAAGAGAGAGGTTTTATTTAATCATGAATTCCTTAATTTAATTTTTCAATAAAAAATTTCACATTGAATTAATATTGCATTATCGAAAATTTTCCAACAGAGAAAGATTCACATATGTTCTGCCACAAACTAAGGGAGAAAAGGCATAGAAAAACTAAAATATAAAGAATAGAACTAACATGCTTGAATCCTTGAATAATAAAAATTAAAGCAAACAACATCAATAAAGTGAAGAAAAGATTCAAATTTACCAGAAATGAAAAGTAATGAATGTGATGTTATATAGTGAGAAGAGATGAAGAATAATGTGCACGAAGAATAGCGTGAAGAATAACAAATAACGTAAAAAATAATGTGAAAGAGCTGGGATATGGAATTTAAAATTAAACCTATTTTGGTAGAATTTTAAAGTCTTTCATTTTATTTTATTAAAATATTTCAAAAATTTTTAAAATTTTAAATATTTTGAAAAAAATTATTTAAACAAGTTATTTTAAATTTTAAAATTTTTAATTTTTTAAAAAATTACATTCCCTTATTAAAATAATTCATCTAAATATAAAGTTAGGAAAGTTTATATCAAAGTAATTGATTTTAGAAGATTTTTAAATTTACAAAATCATATTACTATCACTCTTTGTTAGCTTAATATGTATTTTCTACTATCTTTCTTTGATATCATGGTTCATTTGACCATCCACTTGGTTGAGGAGACAAAATTGTATAGGATTGCATATATAAGATGGATGTACCATGTTGAACAATATATGATGATTTTAAAGGGATATGTGAAGAATAGAATTTGACTAAAAAGTTGCATTGCTAAATAGTATTTAGTTGAAGAATAAGTTGATTTCGTAATAAATACCTAGAAATTCTCAAATTAATAAGTCTCTTAAAATCCTGCCACAGTGGAAGGATGTTACGGAAAGAAATCATCAAAGGTAAATTAAAAGAGGTTGAAAGGTTACACTAGAATCAAACTCACTTGTGTGTATTACACAACATTGTTAAGATTGAACCTTATATGAAAATCCACAAAAACGTATTGAAATTTGAAAATTGTAACAAAGGTGAAGGTTGATTTCCTAGAGAACATAACCAAAGTTTCATAGTTATCAACGCTCTTCCTGAAATGAAATGAAAAAGGAAGAGCTTCTTCTCAAATCCCTTTTTCATTCTTCTCATGGTTACAAGTACATATCTCATAATAGTTGAAAGATAACTTTAGTTTAGTTTTGGAAAGGGTTAAATGGTTATCCAAAGATTCTAATACTAATATTTTTTCATAAAGTTCTTATATAATTAATGGATATACCTTTTACAAGAGCATAATGAATAAATTACAATGCAAAATAATGAAGTTACTCTTGTATCTAACTCATTGCTTATATCCGGTGCCAATGAAAGAAACATTGTTCAGGCAAACATGTCATACTTTGAAGTTATTGAGCATATATGTGATATAGATTACACAAGCTTTCATGTTCTTGTGTTTAGTTACAAATGTGTTGACAACATGAACGATATTCAAGTTGATGAGTTAGGATTTACAAGAATTAACTTAAACAAAATATGGTACAAAAATGAACCATTTATCTTGGCATTATAGGACCACCAAATTTTATATCTTTGATATTGTAAAAAATATATAGTTAATTTTACTTTTGTTAAATAAATTATATCACAATACAAATAATAAGAATATGTCAAAACATATATGTTAATATTTGTTAATATTAAAGATAATTTTTTTTTAAAATTTGCAACACTCATCAATCAATAATAAACCTCTGAATAATGATAACTTTTATAAAAAAAATGATCTTGTAAAAGGTATTTGAATAAATATTTTATTTCATACAATAAAAAAATATTTAAAGAATATAAAAAAATATTATCATAAACATGTATGTTTTTCACCAATTTATTAGTATCACATTTATATTTTTATTATTATCATTGAATAATAAATTATTATTATTATTATTATCATTATTATTATTATTATTATTATTATTATTATTATTATTATTATTATATCATAAATAATATGATAAAAGTTAACAACATTCCATCCGATTAAATATAAGTTATCCATTTTATTTTTAACTTATCATTTTAATGTAATTTATAAGAAATATAATTCTATTTTTTGTAATTTGTTAATGTTTTAGTAGGTCTTTGAACTTTTGTTTACCATATTCCTATAAGCTAATGTTTAGTTAAATTTTTTTTATATTGTAATTTTATATTAATATTTTTAAATTTTTTATATATGATTACACATAATTTTTTATAAGTTTTATTTGTAATATAAATTAATAATATATTATTATTTGATCTTTCAAATAGTTTAAATTTTAGAAAATTTGAATAAAATAGAAAAGATTTTACTAACTTTTTAAAAATGTATCCATTTTTAATTATATATTTAAAAAAATTATATTTATATAACAGTTCACTGATCACTCTTTAAATAATATAAAAAAATAAAATATACTTGTAAAACGATTTATTAATTATTCTATAAATAAACTATCACTTAGATTGTGGGATATTAAATAATAATTTAAACTTTTTTAAACTTTATTTTTAACCATTTTCCAAAATATGTTTTGATGGAATAAAATTTTGAATTATAGTTTGAACAATTTTAGATGGAGTTTTTAATCCAAAATATTTTTTGGTACAATAGCTTAAACATCAAACAAAATGAAATAGAGTAGATTATATATGATCATAATATAAATTTCATTTCATAAAATTCAATTGTTGAGTATTTAAAAGGTTAGAACATTTTGTAATTATCTCCAAAAGTTATCATCAATGTCATCTCTCCATATGATTCCATACGCCCATGATTAGTTCCGAATGATTCCACGATTAGTTCTGCCAATTCGCAAATGTCTTTGATATTATTTTTTTAAGAATTGTTCATTAATTTTTCCTCTAGTATTCTTGAGCGGCAGATATATTCATTAAAGTTCGTTATTTTTAGCTTGTTTCTAAAGTCAAATTATTTTTATCTAAACCTATAGTTTAAGGGGAGGAGACGTTGATGTATTTCGATTAATGAATAACTCTTAACCTAATTAGAACATTATTGTCAAAAAAAATTTCTTAGTGATAAATAACTTTTAATTTAATTAAATTATTTTCTTATTATTTATAATTATTATATTAATTTATAATTTTTTATTTTCCTACCTTTTTCATGAATATTTCTCTCTTTTTTCTATATATATGAAAAAATAATAATTTAAATTTAAAGTTATTCTATTTAATAATTCTTTTAAATTGTTGAATTTTATCAATCCAACCGTTAAATTAATATATTTTATTCTATAAATTATATGTATAAAATTTTATAAAATTTAAAAATATTTAATATATTATTAAATAAATTTAAATTAACAGATAATATATTTCTTTAAAATAATAATTTAAATTTAATTTAATATAGTATCAAACTATTTTTTAAAACTTTATAAAATTTTATAAATATAATCTATATAATAAAAATTTATTAATTTTAACAGTTATATGAATTAAATTTAATCATTAAAAAATATTAAATAAAATAATTTAATTTATATATATATAAAAAGAAAAAATCCGTTAATATTTTTTTTAAACATAACATTTATATTAATTTAATAATTTTTTATAAAATAAAAAATTTAACCATCTAACCGTTGATTTAAAAATTATTATCAAATAAATTATATTTATAAAATTTAAAACAAAAAAAATTAATAAATATTTCATTGCATATTTTTAATTTAACATTTAATATATTATTTAAATATATATATATATATATATATAAATAGTAATAGTTGAATAATAAATTTACAAAAATTTAAATTATTTAAAATTTAATATATATGATCGTAAACATATTATAACATGATTTAACAATTAAATTAATAAATTTTATATTTTATAAAAATATTAAATTAATGTAATTATTATATTAACAGATTTTTAATGATATATATATATATATAAATAAATAAATAAATAAAAATATGATTACATCATACCAATCAGTAATAATACACATTATTCTTTATTCATTCATTATTCTTCTTAACTTAGAACAATTTTTACTTTATTTATTTATTTATTTTTACGTTGGCAGCGTATCAGCTCTTAAGCTAAGAGCTATGATGTGAAGAGTCACCACACGTAGAAACAAAAACTACTACATAGGAGCTATCAGTTCGTGCAAGCTGGAGGAGTTGTAAGTAACTTAAGTATCTTCACTTTATATTCTGCTTACGTAAACTTCATTTTCTACCAAATAATGATAGTAATAATTAATTATTTTCCTTTCCATCATAAATTTAAAACTAAATTGCTGATGCAAGAGCTTTTAGATTTTCTTTGCTTCAATGTGAAGTACAACTCAAATTGACTTTACTACTTCGTCCGTTTCCTTCATTTTTCTTTTCTTAAAACTTTTAATTTAATTATTTATAGATTCATTCATAAACTATACTACTTTTCAATTATAATGTGACTTTGATCTATCCGTCGGCTCCGACAAGGTAGAAAGCAGTGTAGACAACTTGTTCGACACATATGTCATCATTGCTTATAGTTTAAAACTTTATATTTAATTAATAAATGACTCTTGTATTAAATAATGACAGTTTTAAAATTTTGCGAGTATTATTATTATTATTATTATTATTATTATATGCTAAAGAAGATGATGAATGGGCTGTAGTATAGTTGATTCATGAAACTTCCTAAAGGTACGGTATTGGTAATGTGTTGCCATTAGACTCAGAGTCAGAAATTCAAAGGAGTTACGTTTTAACGACAATCTTTCCAGTAACGCGTAATATGATTTTTCAGCAATTTTTTTTTTGTTGAATTATTCAACAAATTTCTTTAAACATTGCCCGTTCTTCCAAATTCACACGCCTTTAGGTTCATTGTAACAACGGGAAAGAAAAACTTTGCACCGTGCAGCGTCAAATTGCCACAGTACGCCAAAGATTCAGCGTGAAATTGCCACAACACGAGAATTAAATGTATTTTTTAAATAAATTAAATTAATTTTGGGTAAAAGTTATTTTAAGTTAAAGTGATTTTGATTTAATTTTTTTATTTTAAAAATCCTTATAATAAATTTTGGTATAAAATTTTTTAACTAAACCAAAATTAAATATTTTTTACTTTTAAGAAAATATACCTTTCAGAAGAAAATAGTTTTATAAGAAAACATCTAAATATACGAACTGACATCAAGTCAATCCAAACAGGTTATAGCACGATATAATTGGTTCAAATATTAAATTACTCGATTTGTTTTTATAATTTTATTAAAATTGTAATTTAATTATAGTTCAACTTAAAACCGATAAAAAAATATCCATACAATTCCACTGTATTAAAATCTATAAGAGACCTCTTGGCTGTTATTCTTTTTTTATTTTTTATTTTTTTAGATTATAGATATTTTTTTATGAGAAATACTTTTTTTTAAAATATTTCTAGTATGATAAACTGCATTAATTGTTTGAGCATAATTTACACACACAACTAAACACTCGGGCGCACAATACTCAAATATGTCACGATCCAAATTTCATATTTCTTGATCCACTAGAACTAGAAATGCCAAACCTAGCTATATTTTTTTTTATAAGCCAATAACGTATAATAATGAAGTATTAGAAGAATTTTAAAATAAGAAATATAAAATTATAAAATATTTGTTATTAAATTATAATTAATGATCCAATAATATTAATTTATTTTAAAAAAATAAAACATATAATAGAATTAAAATCAACAAATGTTGATTAGAATCTGCAAATGATTTAATAGAAATATTAAATGAAGAAAATAAAAAGAATGTCTAAAATAGTATCAATTTATTATTTATTTGATATTTAAAAAGATTTTTATAATATTAAAAGTTAAATGATATTGGTGTTGAAGAGAAAGGACCATACATAGATTCAGTATAAAATTTATCCAACATTTGTTATATTTTGATGTTGATAGATGAAAATAATCTTAATTCTTTATGATAGATGATTTTTTTGTGTTTAAGGTTAAAGACATAAAAATAACAATTTCCACTATTACTGTATTTAAGTTGAAGCTATCCTATCTAAAACTGTAAATAATATATATTTTAATGAAATATTTAATATTTTAAATATATAAATAATGCATCTACATTAAACGTTAAACTATGTTAATGAGTGTTTTAGTAACACAAAATAATATATAACATTACCATCATGATACATTGTTTTATATTAAAACTCTTCCAATAATTTCTTAAATTTCACAATGTTGAAATGTATTATTTTCTCCATTAATTTCATTATATGTCAAATTATAAATTTAATGTTAAAGCTGATAATAATTTTTCTATAGGAGTTAGAATAGTGTTTTTAATGCATAAAAAAGTGAAATTGTTTCAACTCCTTAAAAAAATTATTCTCAACTTATTCCATTTAAGGTTTTTCTTTTCTCAGATATTCCATTAGGATAAAAAAATAAAGTCTATTAAGTAAAACATGCATAGAAATCTAAATTTTTTTCAGTAACATGACGAAAGGAAAAACATATATGCATGGTTAGATAAAATAAAAATTATGAATAATCTAATATTTGAGATACACTATAGGGACATTTGGATAGACAAATTGAGCCTTAAGCACTGTAACTTTATGTTAAGCATGATGTAGGACTGAAAAAATATACCTTATCTAATAAATATATTTTAGTCATTGCTACTAAAATAAGTAATCATAAATAATAAGCACACTATTTGTTTAATAAAATAATAAAATACTTAAAAATAATAATAAAAAGTAAATTATTTAAAAAAAGAATAATCAAATAAACTCACTCAACACATATTTGAATTTGAATGTTAAAGGAAGATACATCTTTCAACATTCAAATCAATCAACTACTGTAAACCAAAAAATTGAACTGACACACATGAAATCTTCTCCAAAATATCATAACTTTTAAACCTAACATGCCTAAAGATATCTATAACAAATTGAACTCACACACATGAAATCCTCTCCAAAATATCATAACTTTTAAACCTAGCATGCCTAAAGATATCCATAACAAAGTGTTGTACGGTTAAATGCAACTTCTTATCTCTTTTTTCATCATCCAGTTTTTTCAGCTCAGAGAAAACAAAAACATCTAATGAATTAAAAAAATAATATAAAATTAAGAGAAAAGATTCAAGCATCAAATCTTTGATGAAAATATATTAGATTTATGTTTAAAACATTTCACCACTCATTAGGAAGCCACCACCATTTGTTGCTTCGAGTAAATCTTTATTTTACATTTTTTTCTTCAAAGTCTTCATCTTAGTCACGATTATGCAAAATATTGTTATGGTCTGATAACACTTCTTCAAAGCCTTCGTCTTGGTCACAGTTGTGCATGATGCAATCATGATCTCATTTGTTGTGACAATTTTAATAAAAAAGGATGATGCTTCTTCATCTAGCATGATTGCGGTAGAGAAAGCATGAACGTTGCTATTTGTGATAGCAAGAACACACATGAAAAAGAAACTTCAAAAAAAGAAAATAAAGGAATGTTAAAAGTAATAAATACATAACAATTAGTGAGATAGAAGTAACTAAGCATTACAAATAAAAATATTTGCAACACGTATATAAGTAAAAGATAAAAAGTGATATAGTTATGCTTTACAAAAATTATAAAAGCAATATCGAAATTTAGTATGTATTATAAGTAAAAGATAAAAAGTGATATAATTATGCTTTACAAAAATTATAAAAGCAATATCGAAATTTAGTATGTATTATATATGATTACAATACATCTTTTATTGTTCATATTTGTATAAAGGATGATATATTATATATAATAACCAATAATATACATTCAGATATATTAAAATTTACTTTTAATTGAAAAAATTAAATTTAATTGACCAAAATAGTTTATATTTTTTCACATATGATATAGAATGTAATTTAAAAAAAAATTTAAATTATTTAAAAATGTTCTCTTTTAGAATTTATGTAATTTTAAAATATTTATTTTTACTAAATTATATGGTGTATAACCATAGATAATGAAAAAGAAAAGTTTTAGGATTATTTATTGAAACATTTCTATTAAAAAATTAAATATTAGAAGCATTTTTGTTATGAAAAAACAACCATGCAAAATTCTTTTATGCATGAATTTAAAATCTAGATGCATTATAATAAATTTCTTTCTTTAGTTTTCTAATATTATTCAATCATGTTCACTTTGAAATAAAATATTTACATAGATTAAGTATAAAACTAAGCTTGAAAACTAAGCAAGCATTTGGCAAAATGTTAGCTTCGTACAACTCATAGTGAAACCTATGAGTGGAAGCTAATTTCTACAAAGGAACAAAAAATCTAGCGTTTATTAAATAAAATAGGAGATAAAAAATAAAAAATTAAATATATTTAAAATACAATTCATACATAAGAAGATGTTAGAATCGTTAACTAAGGAATGGAAAAAAGTAAGAGAAAAAACTATTAAATATTTTTAATATATAGTTCAATTCACACATGAAAAGAAATCACAATTAGAATAACATGTGAAAAACAATTGCATAGGTTACCTTTGTCCAACCAATAAGTTAAATTTGTAAGTGAAGCTAGTTCCTACTAAAGGAATAGAAAAAAATTTAAGGATATATGAAAGACTTATTGAACAAATAGGAAATGAGAAACAAAAATTTATTAACCATACCTAAAAAGCATTGAATAAAATAAAATAATGGTAAATATAGACTCATCAACCATGGAATAGAAAAAAAAGGAAAAATAAAACATTGAATAAAATAGGAGATGAGAAAAATAAATTAATAATATCTTTAAAATATTGAGATTAGAGTTATTAATGTATGAAAAAATAATTGGATCAGTGTTAAGAAAGTGACTATCTTTGTCCAACCAAAGAGTTGGATGTGAGTAAAAGGTTCTTATCAAATGAATATAAAATAAAATGCAAAGGTAAACGAAGGACGCTTATTGAAAAAAATAGAAAATAAAAAACAAAAATTATTAAATATTTCTAAAATATAATTGAATTCTAACATAAAAAGAGATTAAAGTTAGTAACATGTGAGCAATAATTGGGCAGTGATTACCTTTGTCCAATAAATGAGTGAAATCTATAAGTGGATGGTGATTACCTTTGTTCCAATGAATGAGTAAAATTTATAAGCGAAAGTTGCGAAATCTATTTTTCACTAAAGAATAGAAAAAAAGGCAAAGATAAATATATGACTTTTTGAACAAAATAGAAGATGTAAAACAAAAAATTATTAAATATTCCTAAAATATAGTTCAAATTTAGATATATAAAGGAATTAGAGACAGTCACATGTAAAAAATTATTGGATGTAAAAGTGATTAAGTGATTACCTTTTTCCAATCAATGAATAGAATATGTGACTGGAAACTATTTCCACTAAGTAATAGAAAAAAAGAGACAATGGTGCAAAGTACCTATTGAACAAAATAAGAGATGAAAAATAAAAAATTATTAAACATTTCTAAACATGTAAGTTAAAGAAATGAGTTAAAGTTAGCAATATGTGAAAAATAAGAAGATAATCAACGCCCAAAGGAATAGAAAAGAAGGTCAAGGATAAATATCTTTAAAATATAGTTGATATACGAAATGGGGTTAGAGTTAGTAACTAAGCAATACAAAAATGTAAGAGAAAAACTTAGTACAGATTCTTAAAATATAATTTAATTTGCACATGGAAATGAGTCAACGTCAGTAATATATGAAAAAATAATTGCAAAAAGAACTGCACAACGGTTACCTTTGTCCAACAAAGAAGTGAAATTTATACGTGAAGCTAGTTTCTACTAAAGAAATAGAAAAAAGATTAAGTAAAGATCAATAAGGACTTACAAATAAGGGAAAATATAGAGTCTTTGACCAAGGAATAGAAAATAATAAGGGAAAATAAAAATATTAAATAAAATAGGAGATGAGAAAAAAATTAATAATATCTTTAAAATACAGTGATCAAAGTTATTAATGTATGAAAAAATAATTACATCAATGTTAAAGAAGTGGATACCTTTGTCCAACCCAAGAGTCAAATGTGAGTAGAAGATTCTTATCGAATGAATAGAAAATAAAATGTAAGGGTAAACAAAGGATGCTTATTAAAAAATATATAAAATAAAAAATAAAAGATTATTAAATATTTTTAAAATAGAATTCAACTAAAACATAAAAAGAGATTAAATTTAGTAATATGTGAAAAATAATTGGACGGTGATGACCTTTGTCCAATCAATGAGTGAAATGTATAAGTGAAAGTTGAGAAAGTTACTTTTCACTAAAGTAATACATAAAGGCAAAGATAAATATATGACTTGTTGAACTAGATAAAAGATGGAAAATAAAAAATTATTAAATATTCTTAAAATATAATTCAACTCAAATATGTAAAGGAATTGGAGGCAGTCACATATAAAACAATAATTGGATGCTAAAGTGAGCAAGTGATTACCTTTTTCCAATAAAAATTATTAAACATTTCTAAAAATGTAAGTTAAAAAAATGAATTAAAACCAGGAATATATATGAAAAATAACTTGATAAATAAAGGACTTGTGAACAAAATAAGAGATAAGAAATCAAAAAGGTTAGAAGTACCTACGCAATAGAAAAAAGTAAGAGAAAAAATTATTAAAGATTCTTAAAATATAATTTAATTCACATATGAAAATGAGTGACCATTGGTAACATGTGAAAAATAATTGCAATATAATTGCACAATGGTTACCTTTGTTTAGCCAAGAAGTGAAATTTATAAGTGAAGTTTTTTTCTACTAAAAGAATAGAAAAAGAAAGAAATAAAAATAAATGAAAGATTTATTGAACAAATAGGAAATGAGAAACAAAAAAATTATTAAACATCTCTAACAATACAACTTAGTTTAGACATGGAAAGGGTTAGATGAGACATAGAAAAGGTTAGAGTCACTAACCAAGGAATAGAAGAAAAAAAGTAAAATAAAAATTTATATAATATCTCTAAAATATATCTCAATTCAAAGATGGAAAGGATCAAAGTTATTAATGTATGAAAAAAATAATTGGATCAGTGTCAAGGAAATGATTACCTTTGTCCAACCAAAAGTCAAATGTGTGAATAGAAACTAGTTCTTGTCAAATGAATAGAAAATAAAAAGAAAGGGTAAATGAAAAACTTATTAAAAAATAGAAAATAGAAAATAAAAAATAAAATAATTATCAAATATTTCTAAAATAAAGTTCAACTCACACATAGAGAGTGGTTAAAGTTAGTAATACGTAAAAAATAATTGCACAATCATTACCTTTGTCCAACCCAAAAGTAAAACCTATGAGCACAAGATAGTTCCCACTAAAGTATAAAAAAAAAGGATAAAGATAAATATGGCTTGTTGAACAAAAAAGGATATAAGAAACCAAAAAAATATTAAAAGACAATAGTTACTCATGAACAAATAATAAAATAATTGGATGCAAGATTGTGTAATCAGTTTACCTTTATTTAACTAAGGAGTGTGAAGCTTGTATTCACATGTAACAAAAATAATTCGGTGCATGATTGAATTAGAAGTTACCAAAAAGGAAAGTAAATGTAGGACTTATTAAAAACTTGAGGAGATGAGAAAAAAAAAATCTATTCAATATCCCTAAAATACAACTAATTTAGACATGAAAAAATTTCAGAGTCACTAACTAAGAAATAGAAAAAAAGTAAGAGTAAATAAAAAACTTAAACAAAATAGGAGATGATAAATAAAAAAATTATTAAATATCCTTAAAATAGAAAATACAGTTTAATCCAAACATGGAAAAAGGTTAAGGTCACTAACATCTTAGAAATAATCTGATAGTAGTTACCTCTGTCCAATTAAGAAGTAGAACCTGTGAGTGGAATTTATTTTCCATCAAAAGAATAAAAAAGGGTTTAGAGTAAAAAATATTTATTGAAAAAATAAAAAATTAGAAACAAAAAATTATTAAATATTCCAAAAATAAGGCACAATTCATATATGGAAAGAGGTTAGAATCACTAATCGGGGAGTAGAAAAAAAGGAATGTGGTTGGTTACCTATGTTCATTTCATAAGTTGAAGCTTTAAAATAAAATCGAAAATGAGAAGAGAAAAATGTGAGAAGATAATGTATTTAATGATAAGAGATTGTAGGTATGCAACGATGAAAATGTTAGAAAAATATGCATATATACCAGAAAGAGAAGACATTGGAAGAACATGCACATACTAAGAGTGAATAACTAAAATAATTTGAAGAAATATTTTAGAAAAACTAACCTCTCATGAAGAAAGCTGATGCGAACATTTATGAATGAAGTCGAGTAGACCAAAACAAAGAAAGGAGAAGAGGAAGATATACAAAAAGAAAAGACGTTAGAATAACATGCATCTATCAACAATGAATAACCAAAATAATTAGCAACACCCCGATCAAAATGAAGAAACATATCAGAAAAACTAACCTCTTAGGGAGAAAGTTGATGCGAGCATTTATGAATGAAGTCAAGCATACCGAAACAGAGAAAAGAGAGGAGGAAGGTATATAGAATGAAAATATGTTATAAGAACATGCATCTACCAACAATGAATAACCAAAATGATTAGCAGCACCCCGATCAAAATGAAGAAACGTTTTAGAAAACTAACCTCTCATGGAGAAAGCTAATGTGAGCATTTGTGGATGAAGTCGAGCAGACCAGAATAGAGAAAGGAAGTTTATGGATGAAGTAGAGCAAATCGAAATAGAGAAAAAGAAAGGAGAGGAGGAACGAAATTAGAAAAGAGAAAGGAATAAGAACAAGCATATGAGGTAGTAATCGAGGAGCCCAAGATGTGTTTGCTTTGTCATTGAGACTTTGAAGAGCACAGGTACTCCAACAGTCCTGAGATCCACTTGTTGGGTTGTTTCATTTATTACATAGACTAAAATATCCACACTTATGTGTAGAAAATAAGTGGATTGAAAAAATTGACCCTAAAAATATATGAAGGACAAGCGTTGAGCATTGATTGGAAGGCAGTGGAGGATGCATTTAGACAGGAACACTGTAGACAAACGCTTCTACTTTATATAATAAAGGATACCTTACTCTTATTTAAAGAAAATACAACTATTGGGGTTATTAAGCCAACAATTCAAAAGATAGTGGAAATAGATGTCCTTTACTTTAGTCCACATCTATGATCTAAACTTAATTAAGTCCATAATATCTTCTTTATTAAGTTGAAAAGTATACAATTTGTTCATCAAAATATAGCTCTCAATAGTGAAAATTACAAAATGGTTATATTGCATAATCCATTCTAACATACCCTAGATCAATTTCAAAACTCTAAACAAAATCATCATCTTTAATATTGTTTCGTTGTATTGAAGATTAGTAGACTTAAGAATAATTATAACAATAGTAATAGAATTTTGATTAATTATATATATATATATATATGGTAATTTAGATATTTAAATTATTTATGAATTGTTCTAATCATTGATATTCTAGTAATAATTTAGATAGGATAGATTATTTACTAAAAATATAAGTATATTTAAATTCTAAATTTGTAAAGGAAGTAGAATCATGCTTTGACCTACTTAATGTTAACTTTTTTTTTAATGTAAATAGTTTTGTTAACAATATTTTCACACATCTCAAGTTGACATGGTATCCAAGGCAAGATAGACATAGGCATGCAAAATATTATAGATAGTATATACATGTACTTTGCACAATCATACTTCATTCTTGAAAGTTAAAACCTTATTGTTGAATTTTTTAAAAAAAAATTTAAATGTTTATTCAAATTTCAAACAGTCCTTTGAACTTCAATGCTTCTTTACATTATAGACATCATTTTAAACTAACACAACTTAAGATATCTTTTAAGACACACTTTCAAATTTCTCTTTAATTTTAGTACATGTTGTTGAATTTGGTAAGTATAAGAAGGATGCATTCAAGAATTACTCTTGTTCAATGAACTAAATTTTTAATGATCTATTCGTTATAATTTTAAATCAAAAGATATGAATGATGGTTTGAGAATGAAAACCTCAATTACTAATATGAAAGCTTTGGAGTTTACCTATATGTTGAAGTAATAATTGGTTTAACACAAATTATCCTACATTCATCTATATTTCAAATTCAATAGGTGATAATATATTTATTTTTTCAAAAATATATAAAAGAGGATTGTACAATTATATATAGAATAAAAATAAATATAATGTATTTTTTATATATATAATAATCATTTCATTCTATATTAAGATATTATAAATATAAGATTTATAACCAACAATTTTACTTGCAATTGTATAATAAGCCTTGTCGCAACCGTAATTCCGACGAGACGACGGACTCGCTAAAATTTTGAAAATCTTTGATTTCGATGATGTGGAGTCGCCACCAAATTTTTGTTTAAGGGAAAAAGATTTGGAAAAACCCTGAATGAGATTTAGGTTCGAGGATTCTACCACTGAGTGGGAAGGTGTTAGGCACCCCACTCGCCTATTCCAAGAACACTTAAATTGAGTGTGTGATTATTTGAAAATAGTTTGATCCCTTTTATTAGAGTGAAAAATAAATACTTGATGGAGGTTAGCCTGACAGGACTTGATCCTGCTCCTACATATTCCCTGGTGCAATGGGAAACTCAAGGCTTACGTAGTTCTTGTTTATGAAGGCTCGACCTTCAAAAGTGTTTGAAATGTGCTCGAAGGCTTGACCTTCGGAACTACTTGGAAGGTAAAAATAGCTTGACTATTTTTGAAAACTATTTTTAGGAAGGCGATCCTCATCCACATATGCACAGGGCCCAAGACAACTACGGCTGCACTTGGACCCATACGAATCTCTAAACAACGAACAGCAGAAAAAGTTACCAGTTCGTGCTTAGAGCTCGTCGCGTGAGATTAAGAATCGTAAAACAAGATTTTTTATTTTGAAAACCGAGGAATAAAAAAGACTTAAGTAAGTATTAGAAATTTAAGAGAGAATTTATCAATTAAGGAATAATTTATTTAGGAATTATAGAATTTTGAATTATTTAGGAATTTTGAAAATTTTTCTGGAATTTTTTATTAATTTTTGAATTTCTGGAAATTTTTATTTATTTTTGAATTTCTGGAATTTTTTATTTATTTTTGAATTTCTGGAATTTTTTATTAATTTTTTATTTTCTGGAATTTTGCTTTATTTTCTATATTTTTCTTAATTTTCTAAATTTTTATTAATTTACTGAATTTTCTAATTTTTGTAATTTTTATTTTCTGGAATTTTTATATAATTTCCTAAATTTCTATGTTTTTATTTATTTTCTGAAATTTTCATTTAATTTCCTAGAATTTTCTATGTTTTTATTTATTTTCTGAAATTTTCATTTATTTCCTAGAATTTTCTATATTTTATTTATTTTCTGAAATTTTTATTTATTTTTCTATTTTCTGTAATTTTTATTAATTCGAAATTTTTTGAATATTCTTAAATTTTTTTATCAATTCTGGAATTTTTTATGCATTTTTTATTTTCTGGAAAATGGGGACAGAGTGGAGATTACATGAATTCCCAAGGGTATTATGGTAATTGGTGATTTTATGGCTTATGGACAGAATTGGAATTATGGTAAATGTTCAAGGGCAATATGGTAATTGAAGCTGTTTTTGAAGTTAATAAGGATCAAAAGTGCACCCTGGGATTCGAAACCAGGGTTGTAAGGTCACATGCTAAGGCTCTCACCACTTGAGCCAAACTCTCAAATTGTCAAAAGCCTGCAAGGAATTCTATTTAAACAGTTGGGTCGTCGTGGCTTAATACAAGAAAAATAAGTGAGCAGAAGTAGCTTTGGTGGGGCTCGAACCCGAGTCCTGGGACTTAGGTGAAACGCTCATCCACTTGAGCTATTCACCCCATGTTCTATGTTTGGCAAAACCAATATGAAGACCCATACCTGCTCCCTTTTTATTAATGCTTATTAAGGCTCCCTGCAGGAATCGAACCCAAGTCTTAGAGAAAGTATATAGGACATTCGACCATTTGAGCTGCCCACCCCTTTTTGATATATACTCCTTGATTTTGAGATTGAACCAACACCTGGGAATTGAGCCAGTTTTGCATTTTGAATAGAAGTTGCATGGGTTTGTTACATGGAGGTAGAGTGTAAGACAGCAGCCTAAATCATCCTTCTTCAGCGAAATTAAACTATTCCTTGAAGCAGCAAAAATCTTTCTTTCATTATTGAGCACACATTTAAACAAAGGCACTCCATTTTTTTATAGTAAGCTGCAAGAGGCCTTGAATTGATGATCCTTTGCCTTTTTTCAGTCACCAGTGATCCATTGAAACTGATCATCCTGAAGCTTGAATCCATGCTTCCTTCTGGTGTCTGACTGCTTTCGGCTGAATAGTGTTTGTCTGATGCCTTGCGCTTCAATATAGGGTCTAACAACCTCTGCAAGGGGCTGGACTTGGTTCTGTTGTGACTAGTTGCCTTCTCTTTGCTCGGATTATCCCAACAGAGAGAAGATTGAGGAGTCACTGGACCAGACTTTGCACTGATATATGTAGACTAAATTGTGGAAGTGTAGACCCCTCTTTGAAACTGAAGCTTCTTCCAATCCTACTCAAGCTAAAACTAAACCTATGGTTGTGGCATGGATTCATTTCCTTCTGAGCTGTCAGCTCAACAGTTTCTTGGTCCAGTAATTTCAAATTACTGACAATACACTGATCTCTCAGTTTAGTACTTAACACATCCTTTTCAAGGCAATCACCTACAGATTCCAGTCTAGACATCCTATTTACTATGGAAGTTGGTGTCTCAGACATTACAGAATTATGACCTATACCCAAATCAATACTATTGCTGTGTTGCATTGTTTCAGAATAAGAAGAAAGGTCAACTGCAGAATGACAGGCTACCCTGGCTTGACTCAGAAAAGCTTTCATCTGAGGACGTTCTTAATTCAGAAAGCTGAAAATCGTCTGAAGAACTTGACTGGGGAATGGCTTCAATAAACTGGGTGGACTTTCAAGATATGGGACAAGGGGCATTAACTGGACGTAGGGGGTACGCATGCATGTATTCCTACCCATAGGAACTTCGAATTTTGGATGATACTCAGGTTGAAGACCCAAATGCAATCTTGGATGCTCTGTCTTGGGCATGGGATGGCCTGTGATTTTCTTTGAATGTCCTGCCTACTTGGGCTTGATTCAGGTATATCAGAGGATCAGTAAGGGAGGAGTGGATCATACTGTATGAACACCCTCCAGTTTCCCTGTTTTTGTGCATCATAAGGGGTCTATCACCATGGATTTATGCCATATTACAGCCTAAAGGGCGAATTAGGCTTCAGACATATGAAGAGGGAAGGTAATCAGTGTACAAACAAGTTTTTAAACACCCCCCCTGTATTTGGATTTCAAGATCATTCCCTACCAAATTCATATATCCATCAGACCCAATATATAATTCAGATCTTCACATCTTAGGTTCAATGGATTGAATGAACAAGTGTGATTTCAGGCTCTTGATTTATTATGGTTCCTTTTGTACCAAATCCGGGTGAGGTTCACAAATTCAGATAGAACAGCGTTCAAACATCACTCATAAGAACAAAAACAGTATAGCATTCAGACTCAAGCAAACCTATGATATTATGATCGGTTATGATGCTTTGGCTTTCAAGAAGTCAAGAAATTCATGCTACAACAGAATCTTGATTCCAACTTTTCTGAACTACATCATTTCGAAATAGGCGGGATTAAGCGTTTCTTGAAAAGTTAATCATGCTAACCTGTTTTGATGAAGCTGATGCAGCTTGAAGATATTCTTCCCAAGGGTCTGATATCTTGTGGGCTTGATTCCTTCCTCTTTCAACCTTGAGAATTCACAATGAATTCTCCCGGAGGTTTTCAATTTCAGTCCTCTTCTCTCTTTTTCCTCAGCTGATTTTTTTTTTACAGGATTCCCTCGAGTCCTTTCTTCTAAAATCAGAAAACCATCCCCTTCCCCTGTTTCTCTCCGCCTTTTATAGCCCTTGTTCATTCATTTTTGTCCTCTTTTGCAAATAACTTAACTTTGGCTTTTTCTTTTATTTTGCATTTTCACCCTTTTCTTTTTTAGTTTTGGCCTCTTTTGCAAATTTTCCAAAAAGCAGAAAAATAAATAATTTTCATTTCAAAACTGTTTTCATTATTTTTATTATTATTATTTTTTTCAGAATTATTTTTTGTTTACTTATTTTCTGTATTCTATTATTTTTTTTGGTTAATTGTTTTTCTTTGATTACAAATTCATTTTTATTTTTTATTTTTTTTCAGAAAACTTTCAATGCCTGTTTTTGTTTGTCTGTTGTTTGTTTTTTTGTTTTCTGTTTTGAATTTTTTTAATTATAAATCTAATTCAATTTTGAATTTCTTTATATATTAAACACCTTAAAATGAGTCTCGGACATAATCGGGTGTTTACAGTTTGCCCCTCTTTACTTATTTTCTTACCGGATAACGTGAGAAGCGATTCTCTGAGTTATCGTGGTAGGAGAATGAGTAAAGACGTGAACACCTCATGTCCGAGACAGACCTTTTGAAAAACTCCAAGAATGACACTAGAAGCCTTGAGCTTAGAGTGAACCTCATGGGGTGACTTTACCAGCTTTGTGTGTTGTGATATGAGACTTAAGTATGGAAGGCCTGACAACATAGGCCAAAGCGATAAATCTAAGCTACGGCGGCACAACATAGGCCTAAAAGCAAGAATCTAAGCTAGGGCGCCCGACAACATAGGCCATGATACAGAAAGGTAAACTTGATGGTGGCCTGACAACATAGGCCATGATACAGAAACGTAAACTTGAGGAGGCCTGACAACATAGGCCATGATACAGAAACGTAAACTTGATGAGGCCTGACAACATAGGCCAAGGTGCAGAAAAATAAACTTGAGGAGGCTTGACAACATAGGCCAAGGTGCAGAAAAATAAACTTAGCCGACAACATAGGCCAAGTGCGGAAAAAATAAACTTGATGAGGCGACAACATAGGCAAGGGCCTGAGAAAAAATAAACTTGATGAGGCCCGACAACATAGGCCATGATGCGAAATTTAAAACTTGATGGTGGCCCGACAACATAGGCCATGATGCGAGAAATGTAAACTTAGAGAGGCGACAACATAGGCCATGATGCAGGAATTAAAACTTGATGAGGCCTGACAACATAGGCCATGATGTAGGAATTAAAACTTGATGGTGGCCTGACAACATAGGCCATGATGCAGAAATGTAAACTTGAGGAGGCCTGACAACATAGGCCATGATGCAGGAATTAAAACTTGATGGTGGCCTGACAACATAGGCCATGATGCAGAAATTTAAAACTTGATGGTGGCCTGACAACATAGGCCATGATACAGAAATGTAAACTTGAGGAGGCCTGACAACATAGGCCATGATGCAGGAATTAAAACTTGATGGTGGCCTGACAACATAGGCCATGATGCAGAAATGTAAACTTGAGGAGGCCTGACAACATAGGCCAAGGTGCAGAAAAATAAACTTGATGAGGCCTGACAACATAGGCCAAGGTGCAGAAAAATAAACTTGATGAGGCCTGACAACATAGGCCAAGAATGAATGATGTATTCTACCTTGCGCTTGAAAGTTTTTTTTTTTTTTTTTTTTTTGACACTTGATGATTATTCTTTGGGAAAACTTGGGGAACCATATCTTGCCCCAGTTTAAAATATTCCTGACAATTGAGGAATGCCTTGATTTGAATGAAGTTTGGGCGCATATTTTGCCCCAGTTTGGAAGGTTTCAATGAGCTCAATTTGAATTTTTGATTGAAGTTGGGGAATTAAGAATTGCCTCAACTTGGATTTTCTCGGGCAGATGTTTGCCCCAGTTTGAACTTGAATCAGAATTCGGGGATGACCTCAAATCGAATCTTGTTGGGCAAGCTTTTGCCCCAGTTTGATCTTGACTGAGAATTTGAGGATAATCTCAAATTAAATTTTGTGGGCAGGCGTTTGCCCCAGTTTGGATTTGATCCATCATTCGAGGATGACCTCAAATTACATTTTGTTGGGTCAGCTTTTGCCCCAGTTTAAGCTTGATTCAGTTTTAATTATGTCTAATTCGGGTAATTTTACCTGGATCTTAATTAATTTTGAAAAGTGGGTCGTGCAATGCTTGAATGAAAAGATGCTTATGTGCTGTTTGAATGAGTGAGAAAAATATGATGTTGATGATGCTTGAATAAATGCAGAAATGATGCAGGGTTCTTATTTTAATGCTTGAAATAATTTTATGATGAAACAAATGCTATTGAATGCAAACCATGAAATGGTGTAAAATTTTTGTTTCTTGATTTTTTGATTTTTCTGACACATCCTTCCTCGACAACTCCATAGTGGGTGTGAAAAGAATCCAGAATCAGGACGAGTTGGATCGACTCAATTTCGGAGTTTTCTTGGTTAATTTCTTGGCTTCTGATCAACTTTGAAACTTTCTTTTCCAAGATCTTCGAGATCCAACGGTGGTCAATATTATTGAGCAAGACACACTCCTTTTTTGGTGGCATCATGGCTGGTACGAAGATGAATCTTTGGGAAACAATCCTGTCATGTTGCAACGGTCGAGGATTCATCCGACTTGTCATCACTTTTCAAAATTAATCCTTTTTTAATTTTTACATTTTTCACATTTCCTTGTGGCACGTGCATTTTGAGGCGTGCAAAGTGGTTTATGGATGGTTAATGAAAAGTATAGAGGAAGTTTGCAAAGGATGTTTGAAGTAGTGCACTTGAAAGGGAAGGATGAAAAAAAGGTGTGGGTTCGATTGCCCAAATGGCACCTTTTGATGAAGAATGTCAGTGCTGCTTTTTCATAATCTTAATTGTCAAATTGACCAAACTTGAGAAATGGAAAAATTTTGCCCCAGTTTTAGGAACACATGAGGTGCAGAAATGTCATGTTGTCTTGGGATTCCTGGATTGACCTTAATTTTTGCCTGGGTTGTTCTTTTGAGTTTTCAACCCAGCAGGTCTTTCGTTTCGCCCTAACTTTTGCCTAGGTCTTTTTTGAAGATTGTCGACCTAGCGGGCCTTCTGCTTGATTGCGCCCTAACTAGGTCGCCCTTGATTGTTGACCTAGCGGGCCTTTTGCTTGGTTGTGCCCTAACTTTTGCCTAAGTCGTTCTTGAGGATTGCTGACTTAGCGGGCTTTTTGTTTGATCGTGCCTAACTTTGCCTAGGTCGCCCTTTACGGGTTTTCGACCTAGCGGGCCTTTTGCTTGGTTGTGCCTAACTTTGCCTAAGTCGTTCTTGAGGATTGCTGACTTAGCTGGCTTTTGTTTGATCGTGCCACTAACTTTGCCTAGGTCGCCTACGGTTTTCGACCTATGCGGCCTTTTGCTTGGTTGTGCCACTAACTTTTGCCTGGACTATTTTTGGCTTTTAATCCAAATAAGCTTCTCGCTTCTTGAATTTTATGTTTTGACCTTGATTTTGCCTGGATTATTATTTACTTTAATCCAGCGGATCTTTTCTTCCATCCCTAATTTTGCCTGGATTTAAACTTGGTTCCAGCGGGATATTTTTGTTCGACAATACACCTTGAATGGTGATCTAGAATCCCTTGTTGTTTATTCTGCTTCCTCATTGGGCTTTTCTCTTTTAAGCTTGATTAATCAGACGTTCAAGATTACTCATTACAGCACTAGCATCCTCACCAATTGGTATTTTATTGCTTGGGTATAGGGATAAGAAGTGGGTTGAAGAAATAAAAAGAATGGTAAATTTTTAGAAGTAAAGCTAAAATGTAAAGCACGTGTTCAAATGATATGAAAAATGTAATTTTGTATTTATTCATTGCTGTTTATTTACAAAAGATTAACTTTTGAAAAGTATGACAAATCTTGGATGATCTTCCTCGATAGCTTGATTTATGCGAGGCAGCTTATTGTGTTGCTCCCATTTCTTAGCCAGCGGATGAGCTCTCATGATTCGGCGCTTGGATTAGGAGCGATCTTCTCAAAATCTAGCCGTTTAGCATCAATTAGACTTTGCACCTTGCGTTTCAGAACCTGGCAGTTTTCTGTTGAATGACCAATGTACCCCGCATGGTAGTTACATATGGCATTTGCATCGTACCATTTAGGGTATGGTGGTTCTTGTGGTTTTAGCGGGTATGGAATCACTAGAGAGTTCTCGATTAGCTGAGGTAGTAGTTCAGTGTAGGTCATTGGGATTGGATCAAACTGGACAGGATCTTTCTCCTTTTTCTGAGTTTGGCTAGAATTTGAGCTCATCGCTTGTATTTGGACCGTATATGGTGCGGGCGGTCGGATTTGTATTGGATAGTTGTAAGCTGGGTGGTAGGGTGTTTGGTAGGTGGTGGCGATGTAGGAGTATGGTCTATGAGGTGTGTATGGTGGTGGTTGGAAGCTAGTTGGTCCGTAAGGTGCCATCGGAGGTGTATACTGTCCTTGACCAAAAGCCACATTATAAGCTTCACCTGTCTTCTTCTTTTTTCAGAGGCGTCAACTGTCCTTGTGGCCTTTGTGCATGATTCTTCCTTGACGCATGCCACCTTCGATCCTTTTCTCCAATGATGACGACATCGAGCTAGAAGTTACACCGCCAATCATCTTGTCATAGAAAGGATCTTGGAGTGTGTCGATGAACGTGCTAACCAATTCTTTCTCGGATAGGAGGTTGTACTTGAGCGGCTAACTCCTCCATCTTTGAGCATACCGCTGAAAGTTTCATCCCCATTTTTGGCCATATTTTGGAGTTGGGTTCGATCGGGAGCCATCTCCAGGTTATCTTGATATTGTTTGAGGAAGGCCTCGGTTGAGATCCTCCATGAATGGATGTGGGTCCGCTCTAGTCGTGTATACCAATTAGGCAAGCCGGATTAAGCCCTCTTGAAAGAAATGGATAAGCGGCTTCTCATCGTACGTACGTGCGGACATCTTTCTACGAACATAGTCAAATGTTTCTTTGACAGCTGGTTCCTTGGTATTTCTCAAATCGGAACCTTGAATTTGGGAGGGATGACCACGTGGTACCAAGCATAGATCGGATGCATCTTTGGCTTCATAAGCGTTTCCTCCAATTGCTCTGGATCCTCCTCTGACCTTCCATTTTTGTGTATCTTCACTTGAAGGATGGTTTGGGTTTTCCTCGACATGTGGTGATGGTGAGAAGACGGTATGTATACAGGGTGAGGCCCTTGGGTGAACATAGGTGCGTTCCCAATCCAACTGCTTGGTAGGCTTGTGAGGTGGTGTTTGGAATGGCATAGGGGATGCCTGTGGTGTTAGAGGGTAGGTTGTGTGTTTGGGTTTGTATTTGGGCTTGTGTTTGGTTGTATGAAGGTGCATGCCCATGAGGAAACCCATAATGAACTCCTTCGGTTGGCGGAGGCATAGTTGATGGTGAAGGGTTTTGTGGAGTGAACCCAGGAGGATATGACGGGTCTGTGGGTTCTCCCAGAGATTCCTTCTCATTTTGACAATTGGATGGCCTCCATCGCTTGGCCATCCGCTTCCTTTAGAGTCTTGACCTCATTTCTCAGTTCCTCATTTTGTCTCTCCAGCTCATCCATGATTCTTGATTGCGTACGAGTCCTATAAGGATGTCGAAGAAGCTGTGTTTCTCCAATTTTTCTGTTAAAGTTAAAAATTAATTTTTTGAAAAATAATTTGAATGCAAAAAATCATGAATGATAAAGATGTTGGGGTAAAATGAGTATGTGGATGAAAAATGATTTTTGAAATATTGTTTTTTTATGATAAATTTATTAATGAATGAATGCATGCCATGTACAAATAATTTTTTAGAGACTTTTGAAGTTTGACTATTTTGAAAATAAACCAGAGTTTCTTTATTTGTTTTTAGCAATTTTTGTGTTTTATGAGTTTTGGTATTTTTTATTTTGCTAAAAAAACTTTTGGTTTTGTTTAGAAACACTCTTTAGTTTTGCTAGAAATTTTTTAGAAAGCGTACTTTAGGTTTTCAATGTTTCCTTTTCTGTCTATTGACTTTTTTATTTTTTCAATATTTTCAAAAGATTGTTTTCCTAATTTCTCTATTTTTAAAACATCTTTTTAAGTTTGTTTTTGTTTTTTCTTTTCAATATTTTCAAAATATTTTTTCTCTAGAAGTTTTTATTTGAATTTTTCTTGACTTTTTATCTTGATTTGGAATTTTGTATCTCCCCGATTTTAGCTTTTGGCTTCCTTTTGCTGCTTTATATTGTTTGGTTCAAATAGGTGCATGTGAGCGGTGAACCTTGTATCTTGAAAAAGGTGTGTGTGCCTCTTTGCTTCTTATGTGGGTTACCTGCCCTAGGGATCTATGGCCTTTTATATGAACCTCACAAAGGTGGTTTGTAATCCTGGGGGTGTTGAGGTCACTAGAGCCAAGTTCCAATCTGCAATGCTTGCCACAACAGCAGAAAAAGCTACCAGTTGTAGGGCATTACAAATAGGACGCACTCTAGCTGGGATTTTCGATAGTCAAACAGACGTAAGCCCCAAAGTGACACCACTAGATCCCTCTAGTCCTAGGCTACACTCGGACCGGGTATAGGCCCCACTCATGATAATGCGTATGCAATGTGTATGAGGGCACACAAGTAATTGGGATACACACGGGAAATGTACGGATATATATTGCAATTTATTATTTGTCTACCCTAAGGTTATACAACGAATAGACAAACAGGTAGCAAATAAATAAACAGATAAATAAATTGTGCCAAAATACAAGAAAGTAATCGTGCGGATAAACAAGAAAGGGATCAATATTAAAACACTCAAATTGTTGGGCTTGACTCTCTAAGTTTCCCAAAGAAGTCGCCATCTGCCATAGAACGTAATTCAAACGAGAGACGACGGACTCGCTAAAATTTTGAAAATCTTTGATTTCGATGATGTGGAGCTCGCCACCAAATTTTTGTTTAAGGGAAAAAGATTTGGAAAAACCCTGAATGAGATTTAGGTTCGGGAGTCGGGTTCTGATGGGGAAGGTGTTAGCACCCCACTCGCCTATTCAAGAACAAGACTTAAATTGAGTGTGTGATTATTTGAAAATAGTTTGATCCCTTTTATTAGAGTGGAAAATAAATACTTGATTGAGGTTAGCCCGACGACTTGATCCTGCTCCTACGTATTCCCCGGTGCAACGGGAAACTCAAGGCTTACGTAGTTCTTGTTTATGAAGGCTTGACCGTCAAAAGTGTTTGAAATGTGTCAAGGCTTGACCTTCTAACTATTGAAGGTAAAAATAGCTGACTGGCTTTTGAAAACTATTTTTAGGAAGGCGATCCTCATCCACATATGCACGGGGCCCAAGACAACTACGGTACGATTTGACCCATACGAATTCTAAACAACGAACACAGAAAAAGCTACCAAGCCAGGCTTAGAGCTCGGTCAATGCAGTGAGATTAAGAATCGTAAAACAAGATTTTTTATTTTGAAAACCAAGAAAAAAAAGACTTAAGTAAGTATTAGAAATTTAAGAGAGAATTTATCAATTAAGGAATAATTTATTTAGGAATTATAGAATTTTGAATTATTTAGGAATTTTGAAAATTTCTGAATTTTTATTAATTTTTGAATTTCTGGAAATTTTTATTTATTTTGAATTTCTGGAATTTTTTTATTTATTTTTGAATTTCTGGAATTTTTTATTAATTTTTTTATTTTCTGAATTTTGCTTTATTTTCTATATTTTTCTTAATTTTCTAAATTTTTATTAATTTACTGAATTTTCTAATTTTTGTAATTTTTATTTTCTCGAATTTTTATATAATTTCCTAAATTTCTATGTTTTTATTTATTTTCTGAAATTTTCATTTAATTTCTAGAATTTTCTATGTTTTTATTTATTTTCTGAAATTTTCATTTATTTCCTAGAATTTTCTATATTTTATTTATTTTCTGAAATTTTTATTTATTTTTCTATTTTCTGTAATTTTTATTAATTCGAAATTTTTTGAATATTCTTAAATTTTTTTATCAATTCTGGAATTTTTTATGCATTTTTTATTTTCTGGAAAATGGGGACAGAGTGGAGATTACATGAATTCCCAAGGGTATTATGGTAATTGGTGATTTTATGGTTGTGGGACGTAATTGGAATTATGGTAAATGTTCAAGGGCAATATGGTAATTGAAGCTGTTTTTGAAGTTAATAAGGATCAAAAGTGCACCCTGGGATTCGAAACCAGGGTTGTAAGGTCACATGCTAAGGCTCTCACCACTTGAGCCAAACTCTCAAATTGTCAAAAGCCTGCAAGGAATTCTATTTAAACAGTTGGGTCGTCGTGGCTTAATACAAGAAAAATAAGTGAGCAGAAGTAGCTTTGGTGGGGCTCGAACCCGAGTCCTGGGACTTAGGTGAAACGCTCATCCACTTGAGCTATTCACTCCCATGTTCTATGTTTGGCAAAACCAATATGAAGACCATACCTGCCTCCTTTATTAATGCTTATTAAGGCTCCTCATAGAATCGAACCCAAGTCTTAGAGAAAGTATATAGGACATTCGACCATTTGAGCTGCCCACCCCTTTTTGATATATACTCCTTGATTTTGAGATTGAACCAACACCTGGGAATTGAGCCAGTTTTGCATTTTGAATAGAAGTTGCATGGGTTTGTTACATGGAGGTAGAGTGTAAGACAGCAGCCTAAATCATCCTTCTTCACCAAATTAAACTATTCCTTGAAGCAAGAAAAAATCTTTCTTTCATTATTGAGCACACATTTAAACAAAGGCACTCCATTTTTTATAGTAAGCTGCAAAGAGGCCTTGAATTGATGATCCTTTGCCTTTTTTCAGTCACCAGTGATCCATTGAAACTGATCATCCTGAAGCTTGAATCCATGCTTCCTTCTGGTGTCTGACTGCTTTCGGCTGAATAGTGTTTGTCTGATGCCTTGCGCTTCAATATAGGGTCTAACAACCTCTGCAAGGGGCTGGACTTGGTTCAGTTGTGACTTGTTGCCTTCTCTTGCTCTGGATTATCCCAACGAGAGAGAAGATTGAGGAGTCACTGACCGACTTTGCAATCGATATATGTAGACTAAATTGTGGAAGTGTAGACCCCTCTTTGAAAACTGAAGCTTCTTCCAATCCTACTCAAGCTAAAACTAAACCTATGGTTGTGGCATGGATTCATTTCCTTCTGAGCTGTCAGCTCAACAGTTTCTTGGTCCAGTAATTTCAAATTACTGACAATACACTGATCTCTCAGTTTAGTACTTAACACATCCTTTTCAAGGCAATCACCTACGATTCCGCCTAGACATCCTATTTACTATGGAAGTTGGTGTCTCAGGCATTACAGAATTATGACCTATACCCAAATCAATACTATTGCTGTGTTGCATTGTTTCAGAATAAGAAGAAAGGTCAACTGCAGAATGACAGGCTACCCTGGCTTGACTCAGAAAAGCTTTCATCTGAGGACGTTCTTAATTCAGAAAGCTGAAAAATCGTCTGAAGAACTTGACTGGGGAATGGCTTCAATAAACTGGGTGGACTTTCAAGATATGGGACAAGGGGCATTAACTGGACGTAGGGGGTACGCATGCATGTATTCCTACCCATAGGAACTTCGAATTTTGGATGATACTCAGGTTGAAGACCCAAATGCAATCTTGGATGCTCTGTCTTGGGCATGGGATGGCCTGTGATTTTCTTTGAATGTCCTGCTACTTGGGCTTGATTAGGTATATCGGAGGATCGATAAGGGAGGAGTGGATCATCTTTGTATGAACACCTCCGGTTTCCTGCCAGGCATCATAAGGGGTCTATCACCATGGATTTATGCCATATTACAGCCTAAAGGGCGAATTAGGCTTCAGACATATGAAGAGGGAAGGTAATCAGTGTACAAACAAGTTTTTAAACACCCCCCCTGTATTTGGATTTCAAGATCATTCCCTACCAAATTCATATATCCATCAGACCCAATATATAATTCAGATCTTCACATCTTAGGTTCAATGGATTGAATGAACAAGTGTGATTTCAGGCTCTTGATTTATTATGGTTCCTTTTGTACCAAATCCGGGTGAGGTTCACAAATTCAGATAGAACAGCGTTCAAACATCACTCATAAGAACAAAAACAGTATAGCATTCAGACTCAAGCAAACCTATGATATTATGATCGGTTATGATGCTTTTTTGGCTTTCAAGAAAGTCAAGAAATTCATGCTACAAATGTGAATCTTGATTCCAACTTTTTCTCGAACTACATCATTTCAAATAGGCGGGATTAAAGCGTTTCTTGAAAAGTTAATCATGCTAACTCGTTTTGATGAAGCGATCTGCAGCTTGAAGATATTCTTCCCAAAGTGCGATATCTTGTGGGCTTGATTCCTTCCTCTTTCAACCTTGAGAATTCACAATGAATTCTCCCGGAGGTTTTCAATTTCAGTCCTCTTCTCTCTTTTTCCTCAGCTGATTTTTTTTTTACAGGATTCCCTCGAGTCCTTTCTTCTAAAATCAGAAAACCATCCCCTTCCCCTGTTTCTCTCCGCCTTTTATAGCCCTTGTTCATTCATTTTTGTCCTCTTTTGCAAATAACTTAACTTTGGCTTTTTCTTTTATTTTGCATTTTCACCCTTTTCTTTTTTAGTTTTGGCCTCTTTTGCAAATTTTCCAAAAAGCAGAAAAATAAATAATTTTCATTTCAAAACTGTTTTCATTATTTTTATTATTATTATTTTTTTCAGAATTATTTTTTGTTTACTTATTTTCTGTATTCTATTATTTTTTTTGGTTAATTGTTTTTCTTTGATTACAAATTCATTTTTATTTTTTATTTTTTTTCAGAAAACTTTCAATGCCTGTTTTTGTTTGTCTGTTGTTTGTTTTTTTGTTTTCTGTTTTGAATTTTTTAATTATAAATCTAATTCAATTTTGAATTTCTTTATATATTAAACACCTTAAAATGAGTCTCGGACATAATCGGGTGTTTACAAGCCTTAGTCTAAAATGATATTTAAAATTATTAATAAAAGATAATTTATTGTAACACTTGCAATTGTATAATAAGCCTTATAGGTCTAAAATGATATTTAAAATTATTAATAAAAGATAATTTATTGTAACACTTTAAAGATTGTGCAGCTCTCACAATAAAAGCAATTGAAGCCTTAAATAAAGATTTAGAAATAATCTCCCTTTATTCATCATCTTGAAGAACTAAGGAAAAAGCTTTTGGAAGCAAAACATAGGTCCATGAGAAGGATATAACCAAAAACATAGACAAAGAAATCATTAAGATCCATAAGAAACATTGAAATCCTTTTCATGAAATTCAAGAAGTGATCTACCACCACTATAGGTACAAGTGCAAATCAGTGTCAACTCCTTTAATTCTTTCTAAGTGGCTTTAATGTTGGTGTAATACTAAGTAACAGACATGTTGCCTAGAATTAAGAATGCAAGATATTTCTTGAATTGCTAAGGTCATGGTTCATGGTGCTGCTAAAAAACAATCTCTCAATTTTGACCCAATGATCACGGGTTCAAGTAGCATAAATGATGCTAGCATCAATTTCCACCAGTGGAAAATAAGCTTTTTATATTAGTTGTTATGGATTGTTTACATTGGTTATCTGAGTGATGTTGAGCTGCATTTATATAGAAAATAAGACTTTACATCGGTTAAGCAAACTGTAGAAAGTCAACTTTCTACAAAGGTTGTGGGCGAACCGCTGTAAAGTCATACTTTCTACAACGGTTACTCCACAACCGCTATAAAAAGTATACTTTCTATATCGGTTCTATATATAATCGATGTAGAAAATCACTTTTTACACCGATTTCTACATCGGTTATAGTCTTAACCGATGTAGAAAGTTCAGTTTTTTTTAAATGTTCATTTTGTTTAGGTATACTACTATATTATTTATTTATAATACTTACATATACAAATAGAATGACCAGACACACAATACAGAAATCATAAAATTTATATATTTAAACTAAATACATCATTATCTATTATTAAATTTTAATTTAAAAACGAAATAACTTAAAATTACATCAAATGTGTTGTAATTTTAAAAGTTTTAAAATAAAGATTTAAGAAGAAATTGTTAAACACTAAATAAAAACTTTAGTCTCAACCTGCCAAACTTGGACAATTCAAGATTGAATACAATGAATTGTTTACTTACTCAGTAATATACTCATTGTATTCAACCTTGAACGGAAAACTAAAGGTATACTCATATTTGAACTCAAGAAAAGAAACCAACTTAACTTAGAAAGATCAACATGCAATTTAGATATATAATTATAGTAATTATCATTTTAGTATTCAACAATAAGTCGAGATCAACTGTTAGTAACCTATCTCATATCTATTATGACCTTAATAAACTTAGTTATGGATTCTTTATGAATTAAAAATATTCCCTTAATAATTTATCTACAGAGGCTGAACTTAGGTCATATTCTTAAGTCATGAAGATTGTTCAATGTTTCAAAACTAGGTTCATGCACTCAAGTATTACCTATATTTAAAATAAAATCAATACTATAACATACATATCACTTAACAAAGCAAAGGTGCAAAGGCTTCTTTGTTCAAGCTAACACAAGCAAACTTTCACATAAATACCTCATAATCAACACAATAATGGTAGAATGGTGGCCAAGCGGAGGCACAGTGGTAGTCAAGCGAAGCCATAACGGTAGCCAAATAAAAAGCTTGCAAATTATAGAAAACAACTAAAATGAATGTAAATTTCAACTATAATAACAGAAGGAGATGGATAAATAACGAAAAAGACGACAAAGGTTGCTCATACTTTAGGATGCGTGACAACGACTTCGAACGGAGGCAATGTGCACAACGGCGACAATGACCACAAACGTAATGACAGAGTGCAACGACAAGTAACAGCGACGACGGCAATGGCTAAGACGTAAATGAAAACAGAGAGAAAAGGTCGAGACAAGAAACTAGGGATTTAGAGAATGAGGTTAAAGAAAACCATGGTTGAAAAAAAAGGGAAAGGGGAAGACTTTTTACATTGGTTGTTTCTCAGAACCGATGTACAAACTACTTACTACATCGGTTCAAATAATAACTAATGTAGAATCTTTGTTATTTTATTTACAAAATTTTCATTGCTAACTTTTTACATCGATTACCTAAGAAACGATGAAAAAATTGATATAAAAAACCGACTTTCTACATCGGTTATGAAAACAACCGATATAGAAATTTCTACATTGGTTTTGACATATGTAGAAAGTACTTTATACATCGGTTGTTTTCATAACTGATGTAGAAAGTTGTAAAAAAAAACCTACTTTCTACATCAATTCTCCTTTCTACATCAATTGTTCTGTAACCGATATAGAAATTACTTTCTACATTAGTTCTTTTTTGAACTGATGTAGAAAATCCACTTTTATTTATAAAAATGCTACCGTATTTTTATTTACCTCGGTTCCTAAATAATCGATGTAAATTTTTGTTGTAAAATTATATTTTTCTACTAGTATTCTTTGAAACAAAATTAAGTATCCATGAACTTAATATATTGCTATTCTTCTCATAAAAGAAAGTTAAATTTAATCATTTTGAATTGGTTTGTAAAGCAATTTTCATGAATACACTCCATGAATTATAATTATCCCTTATGAGAACATGGAAAGGGTTAAAAATATCTTCTATGGGACTAAGATTTTCCGTGGTAGGAAAAAAAGAAGAAAAACAAAATTTTTATAAACATAAAAAATATGAATGCAAAAGAAGTGGCCTTTTTTCATATTGACAGAAAAAGTAGGGATGAGAGAAGAGAGTAATTTGTATTAATTAGTATAATAATGATTATAATAGATAAGAGAATGTTTATATACCTAGAGCTAGCTCTCTATAGGACACTTAATAAAATAGAAAGTATAATAGAAAATGTATTAAATAATTTTAAATTAATATTATAGTTTTGATAACATGATATATATGATAGAAATTTTTAATTTAATATTGGTTAATTTTTTGATAAAATTGTTTAATAAAAAATTATTAAATAATATATAATATTTGGTATAACTTATAAGAATTTAAATGGATATTCTTTCTCCCTCAAAATAAAAAACACACATAATTGCTCTAAAAATTGATATAATTAATATAAAATATATAACTTTTTAAATATATAAAACTAAGAATTTTTTATTATATTCTTATAAGTTTTTGATATAAATAATTAAAATAATTTATGATAATAAAATAACGATTGAATTTAACAAAACTCATATTTATAGTTATTGAGAATATAATAACTAGTATATGCAATTGATTTCTTCTTTATATTTCTCTTTGTGTACGTATATGGAGATATATTAATCGGGAGAAATTTGTTATTGTAAATGGTAAAAATACTTAATCTTGAACATATGTTGACAAGAAAGAAATCTTGGTCATTTAATCATATATAGAAATTATCAAGATTAAAAAATATTAATAATTATATGACTAATTTAAAAGAGAGAAGAAAGAAAGAAAAAATAAATTAGGAATTTTTAAATTTATTAAAAATTAAAATTATTCTATTCCTTATAGCTATTGTTTTTAAAAAGTTTAAAATCTATATATAAAAAAATAAATTTAAACGATTACTAGTATAAAAATTAAAAAAAGTACCTAGATGAAATAAATGATGTAATAAATTATAAAAAATAGAAAATTATTTTATAATTATTGTAGTAAAAGATCATTATTGTATATAGATATAAATTAGGTTTAATTTCTAATGGGAAGTGCAGATTTTTCGGGAATAGATTTAAATTAATTTGAACGACAGGGCAAAGAGCCACTAACATAATAATTTTAGAGTGTAAGACAAAATATTTAAAATGAGTTAAAATATGAGTTCCATCCTACATTAGTTGTTTTACATTTGTCATTTAGTTTTTGCTTAATTCATATACAAACAAAAACTTAATCATACAAATTGGAGCAGTTAGCCGCAAGATTTAATAAATGTACTTAATCGATAATTACTTACTTCTATCCATAAGATATAATAATTCCTATATATCATGCATAAAAACATGCAACTTTAATTGTTTCTTCCAAAATAGCTAGTACTAGCAAACACACAATAGATTCCTTTTACTATATGTTCCCTAAAGGACATTTATCTTTACTTTCGATTGATATTGAAAATGGGAAGAAAATGTTCACAAACACTATTACAAAATTATCAAGTGTTAAAATAATTTTGATCAGTATAAATTTTTAGCTAACAAAATTTAATTTTTTAGTATAATTTTAAAACTTTATATTAATAATAATATTTTATATTATTTAATTTAATATATTGATATTATATATGTTAATATTTTATACTAATAAAATTTTATTAATATATTATATTATATATTAGTAATATAAAATTATAATTTACTAATAATTTAATTTTTATTAAAGAAGGTAATCTCAAATTTTCGAAAAAAGAAAAAGATGCAAAGGAGAAAAAATTGAAATGAAATTTTCAAAAGATATTTAGTGGAATCTTCTCATACTTTTATACAAATGAGTAATCGAAATCTTACACACATTCCTGTAATATAAAAATATTTCATCGTGTAGAATATTAAAACCGCCGAATTAGTAAGAGATTTTTTTATTGAAATATTAATTCAAACCCCTCCAACTCTAAAGATTCTTTTACTTGCTGAAGCAGTGATGCTGGTGAAGTGCTTTGTTTTATCTTGAGTTTTATAATGCTTTTAATAAATTTTATGATGATAAATTATTCACTTCGTTTTTCTTTGCTATGCACTCTTCTCATTTTGTCATTTATAATTATTTAAATGTATGTGATGGTCGGTGCTTTTTATATCACCACAAAATTGCAAATTTCTACAGGAGACTTTCGTTTAACTAAAACCCAGTCAGATCTTTTCATTTTCGAACATGAGTTTCTTTCTCAATTTAAATAACAATTTAAAAGTAAATAATAAAATAATACTTCAAAAATTTTCGTTAAAATTATTTTTTTTAATTTAACTATTAAATTTAAAGTTTTATCAAATAAATTAAGTTTATAAAATTTGTATAATTAAAAAATTAATTAATATCAAATAAATTAATTAAAAATTAAGTTTATCAAATAATTTATTATATCTTATTTAATTATATATTTATGATATGAGAGTTAAATAATAATACATAGGATAGGATAAGAGTAAGATAAATTTTAGTAAGATAATAAATTAGAAAATATTATGTTATTTTATTCAACTAAATTGAACAAATTGTGATAAAAGATGATCTAAATTATATTAAAATGATAAAATTATTATTTTTATCAAAATTAATATATTTTTTAAATTAAATTTTAATTTAATTTTTAACTTTTCAATAGAATATTAAAAATATTTAATAATATAAAAAATTAAAAATAAAAATATATTTGAATATAAGTCATATTCAAAAATTGATATTAAATTATAATAAATATTTTATAATTAAAATATAAAATATATTTGTTTTAAATTCTAATTAAAAATAAATATATTATCAAAAATTTAAAATATATTTTATAAAATGATAAAAGTAGTTTTTAAAATTTTTCAAAAAAAATATTTTCAATAAAGATAATTTTTTCACATATTATTTGTATAATTTTTTTGTTAAAAATAAATTATTCTATTATGTTAATTTTTAACCCAGATAATAATTTAAACTATAAGCATAGAATGTAATAAATGAAAAACATAGGCTATCATATCCTTTTAACTCAGCAAACTTTGAAAATATAATAGGAAAGGATAAGTTATTTCATCTTATCTTCTTATGCTAACTATCAAATGAGTCTTAAAAATATAAAATTAGCTACCGGTGATGTTTAACATCAGAAAAGGGGAAAAATAATTGTAAAAGATTCATTTAACATTAAAATAAAATAAATCATGTAACACCCAAAAAGCAAAAAACTTTTTTCCCTGAAATGGATCCACTGTCGTATCTCAAAATTATGGTATCTTAAGCAAAATTTATCCTACAGAAGATAATATAATTAATCCATTAATTTTTTTTACATACATATTTGATCACAAATTTAATTTAAATAAAATTAATTCTGTAAAAGAATCTTTCATTTATGTCAACAGTATCGGATATTATATATCAATAATATTAATATTCTGCAAGCGGTGTATATATTTGAACACGAACACAGTTTTCATCAATAATACTCTAAGAAACCTTTGTTATAAATAAATTTTTTCAATTCAATAATAAACTATATGATATTATGATACTACTACTAATAATAATTATACGTATACATCAAATTTTATATGATTTTGATATTCATGTATATCATCATTTATTATGTTAAATATTTTCTATCAATTTTAAATTTCAAAACATAAAAAGAGATTGAGTAAATTTCCAGAGCTTATAGAAATTTAAAATAAAATTTCATCATAAAAAATTTACAAAAACTAATAATATAATGTTTGAAATAACTTATTAGTAATGTTAAAAGTTGAAAAACATTGAAAATATTTGAACCTAAGATCTCTAAGGTTTATTATATGTCCTAAAAAATTTTATGATGAGAAAATTTTAATTATATAAAAAGTGTAATTTTTTTCTCACATGCAGAAAATTATCTAAAAAATTGTCTGATCACTAGATTCAAGATATCATTGTCTAAAGGATTAGCACAAATCTCAGTGACTTTCAAGAATATCCTAAAAAATAAAAATAAAAAGTTTGACCCAAAAAAATTATACCATTTATACAAATAGGAAGGTTTAGACAACCAAGGATTTTATGCTTACACATATAAAGGAAAAGTATTATTACATAGTATGGAGTCAAAACAATTATAGATTTATTAAAATAATAGGAGTATGTGGGGAACTCCACCCATTTACATTAAAAGGGTTATTAATTTTTCAAAGATCGTAGGGGATTGATCAACTCATGCAGCTGGGAGAGATGCCCCATCATAGAACTCTTTAAACATCCCACACACTTACTCCTTCATGAGATACCAAAAGTGCTTTACAAATCTGAAGTTATCAATGCTCACTTGATATGAAAAAGTTAACCTTTTGCTTGATATCAGTGGAAAATGAGTTTTTTACATAAATTGTTATACACTTTTTACATCGGTTATTTAAGTGGTGTTGAAGCGGACGATATAGAAAATAAGACTTTTTACATCGGTTATAGAATCGATGTAAAAAATACACTTTCTACATCGGTTGTGGACAGAACCGATGTAGAAAGTAGATTTTTACGAATGTTATGGGCAAAACCGCTTAGAAAAGCCGTACTTTTCACAAATGTTTACCAACAAACCATAAAAAGTATACTTTCTACATCGGTTATACCTACCACCGATGTAGAAAATCACTTTTTACATCGGTTATAGTTTTAACCGTTGTAGAAAGTCCAGTTTTTTTTTAAATATTTATTTTGTTTAGGTATACTACTATATTATTTATTCATAATACCTATATATAAACAGAATGACCAGACACACAATACAGAAATTACAAAATTTATATATTTAAACTAAATACATAATTATTTATTATAAAATTTAAATTTACAAATGAAATAACTTAAAATTACATCAAATGTGTTGTAATTTTTAAAGTTTTAAAATAAAGATTTAAGAAGAAATTGTTAACCACTGAATAAAAAACTTTAGTTTCAAATTATCCAACTTGGACAATTTAAGATTGAATACAATGGATTATTTACTTATTTAATAATATACTCATTGTATTTAACATTGAACGGAAAACTAAGGGTACGCTCATATTTGAACTCAAAAAAATCAACTTAACTTAGAAAAATCAATATGCAATTTAGACATATAATTATAGTAATTATCATTTTAGTAATTAACAATAAGTCGTGATCAACTACAAGTAACCTATCTTGTATCTATTATGACCTTAATAAACTTAGTTATGGATTCTTTATGAATTAAAAATATTCCCTTAACAATTTATCTATAGAGGCTGAACTTAGGTTATATTCTTAAGTCATGAAGATTGTTCAATGTTTCAAAACCAAGTCCATGCACTCAAGTATTACCTATATATAAAACAAAATCAATAGTATAACATACATATCACCTAACAAAGCACAGGTGCAGAGGCTTCTTTGTTCAAGTTAACACAAGCAAACTTTCACATAAATACCTCACAATCAACACAACAATGGTAGAGTGGTGGCAGAACGGTGGCCAAACGGAGGCACAGTGGTAGTCAAGTGAAGGCACGTCAGTAGCGAAATAAAAAGCTTGCAAATTATAGAAAACAACCAAAATGAATGTAAATTTCAGTTATAATAACAGAAAGAGATAGATAAATAAATACAAAGACAACGGAGGTTGCTCATACCTTAAGGTGAGCGACGACGACTTCAAGCGGGAGCAATGTTCACAACGACGACGACGACAACGACAACGACAACGACGACCACGAACGTAATGACAGAGTGCAACGAAGAGCAATAGCGACGACGACAATGGTTAAGACGTAAACGAAAACAAAGAGAAAAGACCAAGACGAGAAACTAGGGATTTAGAAAATGAGGTTGAAAACGACCATGGTCGAAAAAAAAGGAAAAGAGGAAGACTTTCTACATCAGTTGTTTCTTAAAACCGATGTAGAAACTACTTACTACATCGGTTAAATAAATAACCGATGTAGAATATTTGTTATTTTATTTACAAAAATGTCATCGTCAACATTTTACATCAGTTCCTTAAGAAACGATGTAAAAAATGGTTTAAAAAAATCGACTTTCTACATCGGTTCTTAAAACAACCGCTGTAGAAAGTATTTTCTGCATCGGTTGTAGAATAACCACTGTAAAAAGTACTTCCTACATCGGTTGTTTTGAGAACCGATGTAGAAAGTTGTATAAAAAATCGACTTTTTACATCGGTTTTCCAAACAACCGATGTAGAAAGTACTTTCTACAGCGGTTATTCTACAACCGATGTAGAAAGTACTTTCTACAACGGTTGTTTTGAGAACCGATGTAGAAAGTTAACATTTATTTACAAAAATGTCACCGCATTTTTATTTACATCGATTCAAGACTAATTGATATAAACTCCTGTTATAAAATATTATTTTTCCACTAGTGTGAAGACGAAGGTCATGATTTAATACCAAGATGGAAGAAGTTCAAGATTTTTTTTTTTTATTTTTCAACGATTTTTTTATTATTTATATATAAAGTAAAGTTGTAAGAGAATAAATAACAATCATAATAACAATAATAATAATATTGAAAACATGCTATACTTTAAAATTTATATACATTTTCAATGTTGTTATGTTTTTACATTTTATTTACTTGATTTTATATCTTTAAGTCTGAATAGACATGACAAAGAAGAATATTTGGATCCCAACTTGAAAAAATATGTATAAAAGTATTTGAGTTTTGTTTGTAAAGAAACTTATAATGAAACTTCTGTTTCTGTTTGTTTGGATAGGAAATAGACATAACTTTCATTTCATATTCTTGAGTCTTTATTCTTTTTTTTTATTTATATCCTATTATAAAAGTATTTTATGATATATATTTTTTCAACTATCTTCCAATTCATCTAAAACAATCTTAGATGATCTATTTTTCTTAGAAGATATTTTATTTTCTAAAAATCTATCTAACACACAATTTAACCCTTTTCTTATATATTATCTATGTTAATTTTTCTAAAAAATATTAATGAAAGGTTGTTGTTAGTTATTTTTTGTCATTAATTTTTTTCTAAAATTATGATAAATATTAATTTTACATATAGTAAATTAATTATATTTTATTCAATAGTATAACATGCACTCGCTTTAAAGAAAACGAATCCTAATTTTTTAAAAATAGATTATAGAATGCAGTATAATATATATAATTGATCTTTTATCCACCACAAAAAACAATAAAAAGTAACTTTATGCGGTTGGAGAGTAAAATTATAATTTTCTATAAAATTAATGTTATTATAAAATTACTAAATATGTCAATACAAAATCCAAATTGCATTTGCCGCATCAAAAGTGATTCTGAATGTTATAATCATTTTCCTAAGCCATACTATTGGATATTGTACATATATAATCTCACATATAATAGGAGTGTGGCATAAATATGTGAAATTAACATTTTTAAATTTTACAACCCTGACACAACCCATGTGCCCTAATAATTGGAAGGATATTTGACCCTTGTATTAAGTATTAATTAATTGATCTGAATAGATCATCAGTTATATATTAAGTACTGTCCTGATTCATATAATTCCATTTTTAAAATAGAAAATATATAATATACTCGAGGATATGTATATCATATCCTATTAATCGCTGCTAATTGTAGGTGTTATATAATGCATATAACAATAGAGTGTATTATAAGATGGGATGCATTAACAAAATGCTTTATAAGAACCTTTAAACTTATTTCCTCAAAAAGTACTCTGTCTTATATATTTTTATAATTTTCTAATTATTCTTTTAATTTTTTCATCAATCATTTGTAGACCGACCTTCAGAAAAATTAGTTTATTAAATATGAAAGTAATCTTACCAAATAAGTTGATATTTAGGAATCTCAACTAAAATTAATAAAGTGGAATGTAAGGAGATAATAATATATTATGTTTATTTGACTTTAGTTTAATCCGTATATCAAATATTACCTTAGTTTTTTAAGCGAAAATACTTATGAAGTTGCTCCGGGTAAGAATTCACTTGAAATTTTTAAAAAAATACATAACTTTATAACATATTTTAATTTAATAAAAAAATACCAATGCAGTTATAATTCAAAGAAAAAAAAGAAATTTTCATCGAAGAAAAGTAAAAGGGTTTTTTTTTATAACACATCGTCATTTGACAATATAGTTTTAAAAAATAATTATAATTTCATAAGGAATAGATTTAATTTAAAATTTGATTTCGGGTATAATACTTAAAAGTCTAAAATGGAGATAATATACACATAATTAAATACAATATGGTAAGACTTGTTACGGCTGCGAGTGTCTTTTGACCTCTCTCACTTCATAGGGCATCTTTTTGGTTTATTTAATAATTTACTGAGAAAGCATCTTAAATGGAATATGCTCATTTTAATAATAATAATCAATGAATAAACGGCAAGCCCGCAGATTTATAAGCAGAATCAGGCCGTCGTTTACAAATAATGCATAGAAATGTAAAGTCAAAGTGGCATCGAAAACCGAGTCACTTAAACAAAATTTGACTCTCGCAAAGAGTTGCCGACGATCCTTTTCTATTATTTTATATTGTTATAGCCACACCATAAAATATATTTTTTTTTAATTTTTTATATTAAAATAAATTTAAAATATGTTGATAGTATGTATTAAATTTAATATTTATTTTAATTTAATAATTTTTTATAAAATAAAAATTTATTAATTTAATTATTAATTTAAAATTTTTTATTATATAGATTATATTTATAAAATTTTATAATATAAAATTTAATAAATATTTTATCGTATAATTTTATTTTAATATTTAATATAATATTTAAATATATATATATTAATAGTTAAATAATATATTTATAAATATTTAAATTATTTAAAATTTAATATATATATATATACATATATAATTAAAAAATATTATTATATATTAATTAATTAAATTAATAAATTTTATATTTTATAAAAAATATTAAATTTAATATTTATATTACCAAAATTTATATATATATATATATATATATATATAAATTCAGAATTTATTAATATTAAATTTTACATTAATTTCCTAATTTTATATTAAATAATATTATTACTGTAGTAGAAATGGTGAGCTACAGTTCAAAAATAGAGTCCAACATAAAAATCGTATGGAGAATCAATATCAAGCTTGATTCACATAAGTGAATCTTGAATCGCAAAAGTATCATTACGAAACAAATAGTGTGAAGAAATCAGGTCGCACACAAAAATGGATCAGGTTATGCTTCACTTGGTTTAAAAACCCTAAAATGTGATGTTGATTTTTATAAAGTGCTAAAAATAATATTATTTTTATGTTAAACTGTTATTTTATGATACAAATTTTTAAAAAATAATTATTAATAAAAATATAGTAATTTTTTTTAAAATATTGATATAAATTTTAAATTTTATCGATATAACATTTATAATAATAAATAAATAATTAGGTATTCTGATGCATATATAAATTATTACTATTGCAAATTAATTTTTTTATTTTAATTGTTCTTTAATCAACGGTAAATTATTTTAAATATAACTTATACATATATTTACAAATTTTACATAATTATACAATCTTTATATATATACAAGTCAGTCTTAAAATTTTGGATCTTTACACATAATTACATACAACAATGTTATACTTTAGAGATACATGTGTAGTTCATACTTTATTATATTAATTAGTCTACAACTATATATAAATAATCAGGATGTTTGCATTTAACTATTTACAAAATTTATATTATTGCTATGATTTTTCTCTTCCTTTTCTTCTTTAAAATGAGAAACTGAGACTTAGCAAACCTTCTCAGGACTAGTGATGGAAATGCTCTAGCCACATGCTTTGATCTAAAGAAATAAAAGTTTCATTTGGAAGTTTTTGGTATGCTTGAAAGGGATAAGACATGGGATACAAAGAGCTTCTTGTGAAGACCAAACATATGAGAAACTATGATAGTGGGACAGAGTCTGTGAATCCGTTTCTCCTTCAAATGAAGAGTAATCTCCAGTGGTTGCAGTCCTTTGCGCCTTGTAGCTAAGAGGAGGCAAGAACACCCTGTTCTGGTGGAAAGCTTCCAATGGAATAGTGAAGCCCGTCATGGAGAAGTTCGGATGCATGACTTCAAAAATAAATAAGTGTTCCAAAGAAAAGTATATTCTTACACTGGCTTGGGCTATTATCAACAGTTCGTGAGGGTTTGTCATCCAATTGACAATACTGATGTCCACGAACATTACCGCCGTCGCAAAAGACATTGTTCTCAGTAGGATTCTACCCTAAGTTTAATGTCATCACTTTCATCCTAGCTACATCAGTTTATTAAAAAAACATGTCATGCATGCAAGGTTAATTTTTAATCTTTTCAAAACTCTTATTGAAATGGATTACTTTTATATAGGAAAACTTTTATTAAGTAAACACATGACTTATTCATATATCATAATTCTTTGGTATCACATCATAAATATTATTTGACCATCTTTTCCTCTATGTCTTACATTTCTCATATCTATTATCTATCACTCTCTCTTAGTAATAATTAAGACATAAGCATACATTAACATTAGTCAAACAATATTTTCTCATCGGCTCTACTACTCTACCTTCTATTCTTAAGAATGTGAGTTCATTCCTAGATGGTTGTCACCATCAATAATAAGTGAAGAATCCTTTTATCTTCACAATAGAAGGATTTATGGAGAACTCTTGTGTCGCCTACGAGAACCATTTTGTCTCCTCTTCAGTAGGATTCTGTTGCCCTCTAGATGTGCACAAGGCACATTAAGAGTGGATTAAATTTTCACATAAGTTTTCTTTAATGATCTTTTAAACCATTTAGGTACATTTTAAAAGCTTCCAAATAATCATGCATGCTCAATCAATATCCTACCAATATGACATGCACATTTAGGTCTCAATTGCTATCACATCATCATTCATACATGATCATCATACATAACTTTATTCTTTAAACATTCATGAGCATTCATCATTCATCTCACATTACACTTTATGCATTCATAAGGTAGTACACAAGTTGGCTTAACATTCTCAAGCATATGATTGTCTTCTAAGTTAAGAATTAGTTATGCTTATCATTCAATCTTGGGCAACATAATCACCTATACCCATACATGTCCAACTTGTTAGATTTATAAAATTTTATGATGAATCACTCATGAGAGCTTATTCCAACCTTCTAAGTTGTCTCTTAGTCTTTTCTTTTCTCAAAGGTCAAGTTGTTTAACATGATTTTTTTATAAAACTTAGAAGTTTTCCCTTAGGTGGTTGACTAACACCTATTGAATTACTTACTCTTTGTGTACTTTAATTCACATATCTTATACATAACCTAGGTAAATTAGGTCTAAGGGTCATGTGTTAGCAAGATTTTAACTTGTATCAATTTAGTTATACATGGCCAAATGGTATCCATGTCATTGCCAAACTTTATTTAAACTATTAATCCTTTTCTTTTACATAACAAAGGTCCTTAATGTACCTTAACCAAGATTTCAAACTCATTCTTCCTTAATTAACTCAAGGTGGCCGAATGCATGACCAAAGTTCCTAAAGCCCTGTAGTTCTCTTTTCTATGTCTTAGAAGGTGATTTCTACTAGTTAAGGTTTAGACTATTAAACAACTATCAAACTTAGAAAGTTTTAAGACTTCTTCCTTATTCTTGAAGGTCATGGCCGAATAGTTAATGACAATTTTTCAACCCTATGGTTCATTCCTAATCAATCAATTTATGCATACCTTGGTTTATACTTAAGTCATAATGAAAATTTCAACTATTTTTCATCAAATTAGCCATCATGGCCAAATGGTCATCCAACCATTCCTAAAACTTTCTTATACTTTTAATCCTTTTTATTTATATTTTAAAGGTAGTTAAGTAACCCTATTCAAAGATTTGAACTCCTTCTTTCTTAATAAATCTTAAGGTGGCGAAATGCCACTCTTGGTGTCTAAGAAATCACATCTCATTTTCTATTAACTCAAATTGATGAATTCTTCTAATTAGAGATTAGGTCTTAAATCATTAACAAAGACAATTTTAAGGCTTCTTCACTAAGATTGAATTATCAACCTAGCCACTCCTAAACATTTCTTAAGCATTTAATTTTTTCCATTTACCTAGTAATGGTTCTTGATACACCATGATAAAAAATTTAAACTCATTTTTTCTTAATTAGCCAAGGTGGTCAAACGCACAACTCTTGGTTCAAGGACATTTTAATTCAATTTTTATTCTCTTAAGAGTTGTTTCACACCATTTAGGACTTAATCTTATAGTTTGTTTCATCCTTAAATTTTGTTTAGAGATTTTACCCTTAGCTTAGAATAAGGGGCTAAATGCTCACTTTGAGCATATAAGATCACCTTTTCAAAATTTCTTTTCATATAACCTTGGTTCCATGATTTGGTGCACTTGTAGCACCTTAAGCACTTAAATCCATTAAAGGCTTATCCATACTCCTTAGCTTGGGTCATGGTTAAGAAAAATCATAGGTGTCTTAGGAAGTTTGTTCTATTTTTGGTTCCAAAATTTCAACCTTCTCTTAGTAGATTTTATATCTATGTCCAAATCAAGCTTATGGAACTTATGATTTAATTTTTCTTAGGCTTTTAAGTATTTTATTCCATGGGTTCATATCTGGATATCTTAACACACAAGTCCATAATATTAAGAAAATCATGAAGATTCAAGCTTTAAGCATAAAAATCTTCAAGGTTGTAATTTTTCAAGACAAATAAATGTAGATCCACTAAATCTACTGCAAGATCCATCCATCTCATACCATAAACACTTCAAAAATTTTCCTCATGACCTCTCAAATATTTCCAAAGCATTAAAATTGGTTTTTAATAAATTTTAACTTATTAAATTTCTTCTAAGGTGACTAAAAGCACTTTAATCCATCAAAACTTCACTTTACGTCTCAAAAATCACTAAAAACAGGTGATGCTCATATTTAACCATTCAAGGGTAGTTTTGAGTTCTCATGATTTTAAATCAAATGATGTCTATGAAACTTGGAGAAAGGATCCACAAAAAGAAGAAAATAAACCATAGAAATTAAGATTTAAAGTTTAAAAGACAAAGTAGTAAAATCCTACTTGATGGAGACTTGAGGTGGGGTTTTTTGGGGTTGTGGTGGCTAACCTTGGTCCCCTTTTGGTGTTCCACAAAGAGTTCTTAGTGATGGTGGTGGGGCTTGATGATTAGAGGTTGATTTTAGCTTAAATTTTAAAGATGAAAACTTAATCTTAAAGTTGAAAGTTTAGGATTTTCGATTACATTCAACTTTAAGAGAGTTTAGAGAAATTATCTTAGTATTTAGAAGGTGAAAATTGCAACAAACGAGCTTTCCCATGACCCTTAGTGAATTCGATCATGCTAGGACATTTTAGAAATAAATTTCTCACTTTAAGGGTATTTTGGTAGTTTTTGATGATTAGTTATAATTAAATAAGGTTAATTAACCTCAACCATGATTAAAGGAATTTTTCCATTTATGATTTTTTTATCTTATTTGCCATAAATAAGGTTATGACTCATATGGCGAGTCACCATCATATTTTGCATATGAAATTTTCGTGCAAACCATGTGACGCCCATTTTTGGCTTTTGTTTCACATTTTCTTGCTCTCCCGACCTTCTCGGATCATTTTCATAATTTTTCTTAGCATTATCCAAGAAGTTTCCAAATTGTTCCTCTAACATTTCTAACACTTATTAGTCTTTTTCCAAGTCATTCTAATGTCATTTAGTATTTCCCTGGGAACAGTTTAGCCTTTTGCATAAAGTAGAACTTTCTTGGGATATTTTGGGCATTTTTTGGAGTTTTCTTTCAGCTTTTTCGTCCTTTCTCTTTTCCTATTCTTTCTTAAAAACTTTTCAATCATCCTTGGTATATTTTAATCTCTTGGTATATCTTTTAACTCTAGTTTTATATTTTTCTTGTACATTATTTGAGTTACCCAAGTGCAAGGATATTTTCATCATTTGCACCTAATTTTATAATTTCTCTAGTTTTTGCTCTTATTCCTATCTTGTTTCTTTTTAAATGTTATTTGTAACTCTAAGGGTTTATTAGGATAATTTGTGGGTGTTACAACTTTCATTTTTTTAAAATGTATGTTATGGTTCAATGCTTACCTCTGTATCTTTTTATAAAATCATTTCTAAATTATTTTTTACAATCAATTCCTCCATCCTTTTATATTTGATTAATATGTAGGATTCTGTTGTTTATTACTTTTCTCAATTAATTTTTATTTATTTATTTCATCCACTAATTCTTATGGTGTTACTGTGCTACTCCCACTAAGCCACTATTCTTTTATTTTTTTTATTCAACTAACATATGTAATTCAATTTCAATGTAATTGCTTTGTTGGATGCTGGCTACCCATAAAATGACAACAACAACATATGGTGTTATTTCAATTTTTGGTATTTTATTTAAAATTTTGGTTGGATAAAAAATAAGACAAACAAAGAAAAAAAAGATCGATATTACATGAAATCATTGTGAACTTGATGGACCATATAGGTTGTGCGTTAAATATACATATTGTTCACATACTTTTTATGGTGGTATCACAAGGATGAAACATCATTTTGGTGGAACAAAAGAGAATGTTAGTATCCGTCCATCTGTTCCAAAAGATGTAAAAAAGATGATGATAAAGTTATTAAAAAATAGATAAAAGGCTAAAGAGGTTGTTAGCCAAGAATATTTAGAAGAAGTAGATGGTACCCAAGATGTTAGGAATGAAGGAACTTCATCAAATATAAATCAAGAAATAATGAATGGGGTCTTCAAATATAGAGATTTAGTGATTCAAGATATTTGTAAATACATCTATGATAATGTTTTACCATATAATTTGGTAAGAAGTTCCTTATTTTTCCAAATGCTTAAATTTGTTGATAATTATGGAAGGGGTTTAAAACCTCCAACTTATCATAAGGTGAGGGTATCTTAATTGAAAAAAAGAAGTTGATAACATATAAGTAAGTGTGGAGAAGTATAAGATGGAATAGGAAAAATGAAGATGCACTTTGATGTGGGATGGTTGGATAAAATGAGAAGGAAGATCGTTTACCAAATTTTTAATTTATAGTCTAAGTGAGATTGTTTTCTTAAAATCTATTAATATAGTGACGTGATTAAGGGATGCTAAGCAAATTTTTCTGTTACTGAATTCCATGATAGAAGAATTTGAGGAGGATAATATAGTGGAAGTTGTAAAAAATGGTACTTCAAATCTTGTGTAGCGAGAAAGGGGTTATAGAAGAGAATCAAATTATTTTGGTCCCAATGTACGACTTATTATCTTGACTTGATTCTTAAATATATTGGACAACTTTTGGTATGTTATAATACCATTGCAAATACAAAAAGTTACCATATTCATTTATAGGTACATATGAGTCTTAAACTTATTTAGAAAGTATTCCCAAGGAAGGAAGTTATCTAGACCAGTAGTACAAGGTTTGCTACTACTTTTCTCATCCTCCAATGTATAATGCAGTAGAAGAATGATCTTCGATCTATGTTTGCTTCAAAGGAATGGACTACTAGTAATTATGATAGTAAAAATGAGGCTTAAAAATTAATGAATATAGTGTTATGTGATGCTAGATTTTGGAAATCAATCCAGTAATTGTTTAAAGTGCTGAGTTTGCTTGTGAAAGTTTTAAGACTTGTAGATGGAAACTCAACTTTCCTTGCCATATATTGATGAGGTTATGGATAGAGTTAAATAATAATTAGCTATGAATTTCAAGAATTAAGAGTCAAGATATAAAAAAAAAGTTTGAAAAATAATTGATATACGTTGAAATTTGCAATTACACAAGTCTCTCCATGGAACTATTTACTATCTCAATCCAAAGTAAGTATAATTTTTTATGAACTACAATTACATAAATTTTAAGTTTCATGGGTTGCATTTAGATTGTAAAATTCTTAATTTTTATTTTATTTTATTAGGTTTCATTACAATAAAAATTCAATCTAGATATGAAGTTTTAATTGGTTTACAAGAAACCATTAAGAGAATGATGCTAGATAGAAGGACTAGACTTATAATTTATCAATAACTTGATAATTACAAGCAACCAAAGGACTCTTTAGATTTTGTTCTAAGAACTCTTTGGTGGGAAAGTTACAGTGTAGAAGGCAAAAAGTTACAAAAGCTAGCAATGAGAGTTATGAGTCTTATTTGCAATGCAACTAAGACTGAAAAAAATTTAAGCATATTTGACCAAATTCATACTAAGAGAAGAAATTTCTTAGAACAAAAAATATCAAATACTCTTGTATTTATTAAGTATAACTTCAACTTGAGATAAGACAAAAAGTATAGAGAGGAAAAGGGAAATACTTATGATTCTATTTGTTTATTTGACATTGAACTAGATGATGAGTGGATTAAAGAGAAAGAAGATCATGGTTTACTAATTGATATCTCATGGGTGGATTTACATAAGTTCTTTACTATTGAAGAAAGAGTTCCAATTAAGGAAAGGAAAAGAAGTATTTATTCAAAAGATAACACTTATTATTATTTATTAATATTTAATAATTTATTATCCTAATTATTAATTATTTTATCTTTTATAGGTCCAAGAAACTTAAATGTTAACAATGATACAAGAAAATCAATCATAGGGGATATGAGTGAAATCTAAGAAATAATTGCAAATGAAAAAAAATGAGAAGAACATTTGTCAGAGGGGAATAAGGATAAATTCAATGATATGAATCTTAGAGATGATTAATGACAATGACACATTTAAATTATGTATTTTAGCATCTTAGTGATTTTTTAAGGGTTAAACTGGTGTTTATCACTTTAATTTGATCTTTTATAGTTAGATTTTGAATGATTTTAAGTTTATTTATGATATATCATATCTATGAAAATAATTATGAATAATGTTAGGTTTATTTATGATATATCATATTTATGAAATGAATTATTCACTTGTTCAGTTCATATATATTATTTTTAGTTAATTATCATATAATTTACGATTCACAATATGATTCAATTCATGATTTAGAAAATAGCACCTCTGATTCATAATACGGATCTTCGTTTGATAAACATGATCTAGAGAGGAAAAAAATTACCTTTCTATATCTATATAATACATAGAAGTTTTTTTGCTTAAGTTTTCATAGAATAATTTTTAAATTCCATCTTTTTGAAATTTAGTTAAATTCTAAATTTATTTATTTTATTTATCTAACTTTTTATTTTTATATATTTATTGGCTTTTCACATTTTTCAATATTAAATTTTACAATAATTTTTTCTATTATTTTTTAAATATTTAGCAATCTATTAATGAATACTCGAGAAAGCAATGAACGTAGTACACATCATAGTTAAGAAAAAGAAATTTGTTGAGTTTGTTATAACATCCCCAATCATAGTTTGGCATGTGAATATCACCTCGTGTATGGGTAATAAATACACCTTATATATCCAGATGGTGGAAGAAAGACAATATCCAAGTGGAACACCTTAAGAGGCATTGTCAGGTCCGTTGTGGAAAACTTCGAGCTTAGAACGAAAGATACGAATAATTATCCATATGAGAAGTAAATTCACATGTTCACTTGCATCGTGATTAATAGCCCATGAGAATTTACCGCACAATTCACATTGTTAATTTCGATGAACACTACTACCATCGTGAATGACATCGTCGGGATCTAGGAAAGAAAATGGTGGTAGGGGATGAGAAATTTAAAATTTCTCAGCAGGTCTCTTCTTAAGCTAGTGTTAACATTTTCAACACAGTCACTTCAATTTATTGAGAAAGAGGTAACATTCTTATAAGTTCACTTTTAACTTTAAAAGAGATCTTTGGTTGAATGGGTCATTTTAACAGGTAATATCAACAATTCTAGTTCAAGCATACATTTCCTTCATATCTTAGATCATTCTTTGATAAAGATATTCATAAACATGCATCTCATACATTCTTGAGATCACATTTTATCGCATCACAAATTTTATTTAACCTTTATGTATTTCATTCAAGCCTTAATAATAACTCATTTTCATTTATTTATCACCTTCTCAGTGATAATATTTGGTTTAGACATATCATACAAAATTTAGTCAAACAGTATCTTTTCATTGGCTATGCTACTCTACCTTCTATTCTTATGACATGAAATCATTCCTTGATGGTCATCACCATCATAATTTTTGAAGACTGTCATCACCGCAATTTCGACGAGACGACGGACTCGATAAAAATTTTAAAAAAGAATTTAATTTATTGTGGAGCCGCCACCAAATTTTATTTATAAGGAAAACATTTGGAAAAAACCCTAACTTGAGGAAGAAATCTAGGTTCGGGAGTCGGTTACGAGTAAGGAAGGTATTAGGCACCCTACTCTCCCGTTCCAAAGAACGGTACCCTTAAACTAAGTATGTGACATTTTGAAAACTATTTGATCCCTTAAAATAGAATAGAAAATAAATAGGTTTATGGAAGATAGCATGACAGGACTTGATCCTGCTCCTACGTATTCCCTGGTGCAATGGGAAACTCAAGGCTACGTAGTTCTGGTTAAGAGACTTGATCTCTTGGAGAAGAAAAGAGTAATCTTTAGGTAAAAAATTTAAAACGACGTTTCTCAAGAAAATGAAGGATTAGGAAAACAGATGTGCTCGCATAATTCAAATCGTCGTAAGCCGTATTTGAATTAGCATGGATTAGAACACGTAACAGTAGAAAACGCTACTTGCCCGTATTAGAACCCGTTTGCACAATCTGAGGAAAATAAAAAAAACATGCGTTTTGGAAAAAGGAAGAATTTTAGAAAAACAGACGTGCTTGCATAATCCAAATCGTCGTAAGCCGTATTTGAATTAGCACGGATTAGAACACGGAACAGTAGAGAATGCTACTTGCCCGTATTAGAACCCGTTTGCACAATCTGAGGAAAATAAAAAAAAAAAAACAGACGTTTTGGGAAAAGGAAGAATTTTAGAAAACAGACGTTGGAATAAATTGCAAAATTCAGTTTGAGGCAAATGCTTAGTAAAGACCAGAACCTGGATCACAATATTGAAAACGAAATGAGAAAAACAGGGTATAACGATAATACATTCTCTATTATTTGTTTTGTGTAGGGCCCGTGGCTCTTTTTAGCCTTTCAAATTTATCCAAAATTCCATTGTACCTGTAACATGATATTCAACCTACTGCTATTCTTTTTTGGCAAGCCTACCAATAGGATTCAGGTTTCTACTGGATTTATGCAAACACCACCCTAGTCGAGGATCTTTCATCAAACAAAGTACTTGATCTACTGTTAGACCAACTCATACGACTTCCTACACATGTGAGCTGGATGACCAAGCCAGGGGAACTAGTATACCTTGCAGAACCAGACAACAACTTCTGTTTGACTTAGGGATCATAGAGGGTATAATACTCAATCAAGCCAACTGATCGTGCTCATACCAAACTCAATGCTATACCTTGAATCAGGTTTCTAAGGATCATATTCTGAGCAAAAGTAGCTTGCAATCCTTCTACCTTCCTAAGTTTTAACTCCATTAGCATATATAACATGTCCCTATATTTATATCACAACCCTATATGAGCAAAAGACCCTATTGATCCTGTGGTTCAAGTTCTGAATTGACCAACTACTGGTTTAAGCAGACAGATCCATGAGAATTTTGGAGCAACTAACCTGCCTTGCTATCAATATCCCAAGACTTTTACAATATGCTATGTACTGGGGGTATGTCCTAACTCCTGCCCTCACCCTTTACTCCCCTGAGAACTGATACATTGACAAAATGATTTTATTTTGATCCAGCCTTAAAATTGAAAGCTAAGAGATCAATGACATAACAGGAAAAATCTCATGCACCTAAAGCTGTGTGGTATTCTGAGGTTAATTAAACCTACATTTCCTGTTCAAACCAGAGATGCTAGTTCCCCTTTTGGCCTAGTTAGGATAACGCGTTATAAACCAGAACCTGTTGTGCCTTAGGCTGAACTCCTAATAATTATGGATTCTTATATTAACCCCAAAGATTCACTGGTATGGTCCTGATAAGGCTTAGGATGGACTCCTAATGATTGAAACCAGTTATATAGTATGACAGTTAATGTGATTCTAATTAAAGTTGTATTGTTGTAGACAAATCATGTACACATTACATAATCTCCTACTGTGATGTATTGATCAGGCCCTAGTCTTATGAGACTGGACCAGTATCACTGTTTGGGTCACTACCTATCTTTAAGGATCATGTCTTGAAACTCATGCTAGCCTGTTTTTTTCTCAGAAATCTATGTAATGGGTTCTTAAACTAGCCCCAAAGATTCCCTGGGTGATCTTGAAATCAGCATGAGACTAGGCTCCAATAAAATTTCCCAACTAAGCCTCTAGCCTTGAGTCTCTACATTTCCGAAAAAAAACTTAAACCAAAACACATGCTAGTATTTGGGATTCACAAGAAGGATTAGAACCAGATTACTAATTCTGAACCTTTTATGGACATGTGTATACTGAAAAGTCAAGTTAATATCTGCAATATCAGAGCCATTGCCCAGATTTTTGTGATTTCCAAAACCATGATGCCCCAAGCCTGTAACTATTGCTGATCTGTGACCTATTTCGTTAGCCAGGAGATGCCACCTATATTGCCTCATGTTGGGCTTGCTGCAGTACCAGATTTGGCAAGCCAAATCTGGTTGCACAGGGGGATAAGAATCAGGGACTGGTATAATGACCTTGTGCAAGGATAACACCCAAGCCTACCTCCAAGTCAAATATCACTACTACATCTATGCTTTATCTTGGCCAGAATTTCCCCTTATATCAGTTCCTGCTTTTCTTAGGTTCTATATCAGACATAGCCTAAAACTCAAATGAATGAGCTGCTCCTTGCTTTGTTTTGTATTTCCCTAGATACAAAACATGTGCAACAAATCTAAGGCTCAACAGAGATTAAAACATGGTTTGCTACCCCCATAGGCTCAAAATTAATCAACTAACTTCCCTGATCAGGACTGGAAACCGGCTTGGGAATCTGAGATCAAACTGGACCTCTAATCTCAGGTTTATGTGCCAACTCAGTGCTATCAGTTTCAGTCCCTAATGTCGCAACCATAATTCCGACGAGACGACGAACTCGCTAAAATTTGAAAAATGATTTGTTTTTGATCAATGTGGAGTCGCCACCAAATTTTTATTTAAGGGAAAAGATTTGGAAAAACCCTGACTCAAGGAAGAGATTTAGGTTCGGGAGTCGGTTACAAGTAGGGAAGGTGTTAGGCACCCTACTCGCCCGTTCCGAAGAACGGTACCCTTAAACTGAGTGTGTGATTTTGAAAATTGTTTGATCCTTTTAATTAGTGTGAAAAATATTTACTTGATGGAGGTTAGCCTGACAGGACTTGATCCTGCTCCTACGTATTCCCCGGTGCAATGGGAAATTCAAGGCTTACGTAGTTCTAGTTTGTGAAGGCTTGACCTTCGAAGAGTGTTTTGAAAGAATGTTTGAAGATTTTGCTATTCGAAAAGACGTTTTATTTTTAGGAGGGGTCTTTGGCCCACCCATGCACAAGGCCTGAGGTGGCTAAGGCAGCACAAGGACCTATACGAACTACTAAATGTTGAACAGCAGGTAAACCGCCAGTTCCCCATTTAGAGCCCATTGCGTGAGACCTAGAATCCCAAAATATTTAAAAGATTTTTATATTTTTAATTTGGAAAGGACCTCAAGTCCACTCATACACAAGGCCCGAGGCGGCTAAGGCAACACAAGGATCTATACGAACTACTAAATGTTGAACAGCAGGTAAACCGCCAGTTCCTCATTTAGAGCCCATTGCGTGAGACTTAAAAATCCCAAAATATCAAAAAGATTCTTTAAATTTTTGAGATAGAAATAATTTGTAAAGGATATCGATCTTTGAATAAAAGAAAGCTTGAACATAATAAAAGATTCTTCACTTTTTTTTTACTTTTAGAGGCAATTAGGAATTTGAAGTGTCTTATGATTTATTTCGGAATATTTCAATTTTCTAAATTTTTACTACTTTTATAATTTTTCTATATTTTTAGAATTTTTTATGTCTTATTTAGGATTTTTTTTGAATTTTCATCTATTTTCGGTATTTTTATTAATTTTCTGTATTTTATAAATTTTTTATTAAATTTTCTTAATTTCTGGATTTTTTATTAATTTTCTATTTTCTGTAATTTTTTATTAAATTTCTTAATTTCTGGAATTTTTATTAAATTTTCTATTTTCTGTAATTTTTATTAATTTTTTTTAATTTTTGGAATTTTTTATTAAATAAGGGAATTCCTAGAGGGTAAAACAGTAATTGCAAGGCAGGGGCATGTTAGGGATTATGGAAATTGATCAGGCACGTGAAATGCACATGATACTGGGGAATTTTGCAATAAAATGGCGAGGTGCAGAAAGTGAGGATCGAACCTGTTTCCCTGGAGTCAAAGGCTATCTACCTGACCACTAGGCTGAACGTCTATTTAAGTACTGACTGCCTGGAATTAATTATAACCCTTGCTTAGACCATGACGGGATTTGAAGACCAAAATGGTAAGGCCTAGGATTCGAATCCAGGGGTGGGATGTTGTGGGCACACAGATTACCACTATGCTAAGGGTTGATTAGGCTTTCAACCCATTTGTTTTAATATTGAACAAGTACAGAAAGCATTGGGTTGGGTTTGTTCAAGCTGATAAAAGGTGTGTACTGGGGATCGAAACCAGGAGCAAGGACTCGTCATGCCACCAGCCTAACCACTTAGCCTGCTTGGGCTTATGAATCATATTATGCCACTTAACTACTATGAGCGACATTTGCCTCCGTACTCATTTATTAGCATGCAAAATTTTGAAGGCTCATATGCATGCTTCTGCATGGGTTTTGCTGTTGTGACTGAGCCTGGTCCATTGTTTATCTAAGTTGACTTCAGTGACGGAATGGTCAGCGTAATCAGTTTTAACGTAGATTTGGAATATTGCATGCACACATGAGACTTCACCTTGCATGAACTTACTTGTCTCTATATGGGGGAGAACCTACAGCAAGGCTCTAACTACCTCAAATTTCAGTTGTGCTTTTGGTGTTTAATGCACACTGGAATGCAATTATCAACATGACCCTACTCCAGGCTAGGAGTGTGAGCGGTGAGTATGGTTATCACAATGAACTCACTTACAGAATCCGGCCGATCGAACACGCTAAACTTAAGCTTTTGAACCTTGCTTAGTGCAGCAAGTCGAGCGGGTGAACGTATATGACCTTATATTACCATGCAACACTTCAAAAAAAAAAAAAAGGGTCTCTATGCTATGGGGAGTATTCTGTGCAATGGACAAAAGCACCAAGGCCCAGGCTGAAGTTGCATCAACGAGATCAATATGTTGAGTTCCCCTTCGTTGGCCCATCCATAGATTTCGTCATTCCAATGTAATCTCTTGGCTGCGTGTACTCCTTCTGACTAATGATCTTTGTGAACACCAATTTCCGTCTGGGAAATTTTAATTAAATCACAAAGGCTAAATGAATGGAAAAGATAAGAGAAAAGGTAGAAATAAAAATAGGAAAATAGAAAAGGGTTAGTAGTAAGAAATGCAAAAAAAAAATATAATAATAAAAAAAAATATAAAAAAATAATAATATAACAATAACCATAATAAACAAAAAAAGGAAAAAGAAAGTAGAATGAGGATTGGTCCCCATCCTAATAGGCTAGGGTTAGTTAAGAATTAGTTAGGGTAGTTAGAGGTTAGTTAGGATGGGTATTTTATTGGGTTAGGGAGAAACCAAGGGCAGTTTAGGTATTACCCTAGTTAAAGAGGGGTATAAAAGGTTTTTTGGAAGAATTTGGGGGGGAACGGTTTTTGGGAGCAGGAAAAACTGAAGAAACAGAGTGAGAAAAAGAAGAAGAGAAGAGGAGAAGAAACAGAGTAAAGAGGAGAAGAAGATAGAAGGAGGGGAGCAAGAGCGAGAAGAGAATCGAAGAGGCTTTTTGATTCAGAGGTCTCGGTCTCAGATTGGAAGAATTAGCATAGCATTGGAAGCAGTTCTGTGCAAAACGCTGGACTCTGGAAATTGCAGCTCATTCTAAGAAGAGCTTTGCTTGTCTGTGGAATCCTTCTACCGAGAGTTCCTTCCGTTAGCTTTGAGTTTTCTCTGTGTTGAGGTAAGGTTCATTCTTATCGCCATTTTCCTGTTATGTTTGTTGCATCTATCATCTTCTTTGCTCGGTAATTCTGCCTAGAACATGCGGAATCCTAATGGAGCGCATCGGTTACTAGCTCTGGATTTAATATGAGTAATCAAGCTGCCTGTGTTGAAATTTTTTTGATAAATTGATGAAAATATGATCTCAATGTTTGATTACGAAACGAACTTGTGAATTGCTCATAGTTGAACAGCACCTGCTGAGTGATTAAAGATAAACCGTAGAAAGTAAAGGCTTATGTTTCCCTCAGCCTTAGTCAAATTTTAGGCTTAGCTCTTGTTTGTTCCACAAATCCTGTGAAAGGAATAGCTAACCTGTTGGGAACCAGTGACTGTCGCCATAGATTGCAAAGCATTTGAATGGGTTAATAAACCTGATGCACCTGAGACATAGTTCAGATGAGCAAAAAGGGAGAGGCTAGTAGAGGAGGCCCTAATCCTGTCATATGATTTTGTTTTGGAAGTAATGATTGGTAATTAAATCTGCGACGGGCCGGTTAAGTGAAATTCGTTTGATATGTGCCGAGAGATGTTTGTTGGAAATCAGATTGAGACCTGTTAGGAAAGTCATTAACACTGATCGTATGCACTGAAAAAGATTCTAATAAACCATGAAGCAAAGCTAAAAAAGTCAAGAACTGACAGTAAGGTCCTATAGACAGTTAGCAAATGACTAGGTTCATAAAATGGTAATATAGGAACAAGTTTAGCATAACAGCAGGGTAAACATTATAGGACTGGCCTCGAGGAGTCCAAATCAGGGTGTCTAGGTGTGTATAGGGCGTGCCTTCCAGTACCAGTAGTTGAATGTAGATGCAAGACTGGTATCATCCTGGAAGCAGAATTCCTGCAGGCACTGAAAGCTTGATAAACCAATTATGTCCAGTCTACACGGTGCAGTAAGAAGAAAGTTATAGGTCTTCCGGTTAATTTGAAATCTTAAGATGGAAACTTAGCTCAGTTAGCAATAAGGGGTTGAAGGTGTCAAGTTCTTTTGCTGCAAAATACAGGATCAGTGATAAACTTCTACAAAATCACCCTCTTTGTCTGCCTAGGGACTAATATAGAACCAAGAACATTTGGTGTTGACTTGTGATCCAAAGATAATCCTCGATAATAACTAAAACAGAAACTGAAGGAGGGAAACAACATTAGGTAATGGGAATACCTATTTGATCTTGGGATTGTATCCAAAACTGATTATAGGAACACACATGGGAGTTTTTGGATTATGTTAGGAGTTCATCATGCAGAATGTTGTGGGAACAGGTAGGGATAAGTCCCAAAACAAGGTTGCTGAGGATGAGATGGAGACCTGGGTCTCAGGTCAACCTTCACGTGATTAAAACCTGATTGCACATCGTGGCAACAAGAGTGCAGTATTAGGCTGCACCACCACAAGTGCCAAACCACGCTACCAATACCAACAGGGCTAACTTTAGGATAATTCTGATCTGGCTTTGGGTTTTGTTTACGGTATTTTTATAAAAGGTTGTCCTAAGAGGTAATGATCAGGCAATGATCAATCTGAGAGAGGTGTCAATTCCTGAGGCTTTTGTTTATTTTAGGCTTAGCTGGTGCTAGTTTAGTGGGTATGATGAACCCAAACTCTGCCCTGGTTCTTAGAATGAATGCACAGATATAGGATGAGGTCCTGTCGGGTTCTTAGATCTTGACTCAAGATAGTTACCTATGTAGGAATCCAGAAAGTTACCAAATTAATAGTCAAGACAATCATAAGTCTAGGACAAGGCCAAAATCACCAGATTTTGGCTCAAGACCAAAGGAGGTGCATGACAATCCGTAGCTGACAAACAGGAAAGTGTTTATTGGAATTTAGAGAGATTCTGTTCTCTTAATCCAAGATTAGCATACAATTATATCAGTTGATTACAGAACTCTTGGTAAGTGAGGTGGCTGCAGCTGGGCACTCCCCTTTAGGTCTAGTGGTCCTAATTAATTTAGAGTCATAATCTGAGATTCCCTACAAGATAACCCTGCAGACCAAAACAAATTTGAGCTTAAGCAGTATTATAGGATCATTAACAGCACACTAGGAGGACTAAAGATCATAGAATACCATCAGAAACCTTATACTGCCCAGTATAGGTCTTCAATGATTAAGCTTTGGCATTTATATCAAGACATACCTCTAGGACACCCATATCTCTTTGGTTCAATTTGGTCCTACCCGATTTAAAGGTGAAGAGCAGGGTCAGGTATGTGAATCAGGATCATCAGGCTTGATAGACAGGGAGAAACTAAGGTTTTAGGAAAAATGAATCTGTAACTCCAGGGATAACACAACCAAATGAACCAAATAAGCCAATCTGTCAAGAATCTGTACCTGGATAGGCCAGTCTGTTGTTAAGATGCTCAGTTAACCAAAGAATATGCACTAGCATAATGCATGACTCAGTATGCAATATCTACACTCTTAGCATAGCCATTCCTGACACATTACCTGCTTATTGAAATCATCTGCCTGATAGATGAAAGTGTAAGAAAACTCTTCCCCATAACCTGAAACCAGTTCAAGCATGATATCCTAGGTCAAACCTCATGTTCCCCCTAGCTTTCAAGTAAGTTCAGGAACCTCCCATAGTTCAGGATTATTAACAGAAACTAGTCCAGATTAGCAGACTTGGTCTAAGAGTTATCCTTGATATATAGATAAGCAGGGTAATGATTTAGCAAAAGCACAAATCTGTGAAGATAGCTCAAGATCGAGAATAGCAGTCTGGGGCTCGCCTTAGGTGCATTAGACAGATATGGCATAGCCTTGGTTTCTGCAGTTTACTGCACTAGGGGCCTAATTATAGTCCCTACCAGATATCACTCTGGTTCCCTGACTGATTACTAAGGTTAACCAAGGAATTCGAATACTGAAAGTAAATTTCATGCAAAATATATCAGAAGTCTAGCCTAACATTAAAGATGAGCAATTGTTAGTTCTCCAATTCCATTACTCTCTGATATCTAAGGCTAAGGAGCTGATAGATGTTAATCAGGAAACTAGGAATGTTATTAGGGTAGGCGTTGAAGTTCTATAAACCAAATCGATGAATACATGCTGGATGGCAACTAAGAAATGCACACTAAGTACCATTATAGAGTTATTCTGCCGCGTGACTCAGTAAGCTCAAGAACCTTCAACCCCAAGGTGGTGGGCCTTGTAGTTCTGGGACAAACAGGATCTGAATCAGCTTGGCTATGCAGTTCTGATTGGGTAGCAAAGATATCAGTGCCAATTTATGATAAAATAGCCCTATCATAGCCATTAAAGATGACCCCAGTGCAGAGGTTGGGTGAGTAAGCAGCTTTGATTTTTATAAAAGTAGGTGTACTCGGAGGAGGATCAACTGATATTTGGGAAGGCCTAGGGTCAGTTTTGTTGATCCAGTTAAAGTCTAAATATCACAACATTATAATCAGCTGTCGTAGAGTATAGTTAGTCTGTTGATCAGCTCTAGAGACCAAGTTTAGGGATAAAGCCAGCAGGATGTAGGTAAGTCCAACAGATTAAGACAGTGTTAGGGAAAAGCTTTACACTATGATGCTTGACCTCTGCTTGAACCTGGACTATGCCTAGCAAAAATTCCAGGGGAAGGTTAGGTTCTTGTTAGTTCATAACCTTCAGCATGACAGGGTTATTAAGTGACTGAGTTTGGATTAGTATAAGATTGATGGGGTCAAGCAGAAGCTATGCATTCCTAACTTATAATTTTCTAAAGGATACTTGGAAGTTTGCAGGTCTTTGACCATAATTCTAGTTCAACTCTGATACTCAGTATTAGAATAAGGCAGTTTCATTGGTCTATTGGCTGCATCCAATTATTGTTAACTAAAATCAAAGGACCGCTTATAGTGAGGCCTAAGGATATGTCCTAGGCTGACCTCAATTGCTTGATAGGATTCAAAGACAGATCATGGTTCATCCATCCATACGAATATAACTCTTTCAATAACTCAATGCAATATTGGTCCTTGCCATGGTTCTGCATATAGTCTTCAACCAGAATCTAGTCCCAGTTGGTTACAGAAATTGCATAAAACTTAACCTTATTTAAAAGATAATAAAACTAATCATGAATTAGAATAGCCTACTGCCAAGTAAGTCTTTCAACTTCGTTCTGAAATCAACTCGCAAGACCTTGAAAGAGCATGTATTAAAAGCCAATAGGGCCTGCAGATGGCCATTCTCCCTGAATCCAATATTGATAATTTCTAAAAAGTCTTTCCGAAACCTTGGTTCTCACGCAATGAACTCTAAGTGCAAACTGGTAGCATACCCTACTGTTTGACATTTAGAGAGTCATAAGGGTCTAAGTGCAACCTTCGCTTGTCTTAGACTCTGTGCATATGTGGAACTGAGAAGACTTTTACAAAACTAAAGTTATACAGTACTCTTCTAAAAACTTCTTCCAAAACCTTGGTTCTCACGCAATGAGCTCTAAGTGCAAACTGGTAGCATACCCTACTGTTTGACATTTAGAGAGTCATAAGGGTCTAAGTGCAACCTTCGCTTGTCTTAGACTCTGTGCATATGTGGAACTGAGAAGACTTTTACAAAACTAAAGTTATCCAGTACTCTTCTAAAAACTTCTTCCAAAACCTTGGTTCTCACGCAATGAGCTCTAAGTGCAAACTGGTAGCATACCCTACTGTTTGACATTTAGAGAGTCATAAGGGTCTAAGTGCAACCTTCGCTTGTCTTAAACTCTGTGCATATGTGGAACTGAGAAGACTTTTACAAAACTAAAGTTATCCAGTATTCTTCTAAAAATTTCTTCCAAAACCTTGGTTCTCACGCAATGAACTCTAAGTGCAAACTGGTAGCATACCCTACTGTTTGACATTTAGAGAGTCATATGAGTCTAAGTATAACCCTCGCTTGTCTTAGACTCTGTGCATATGTGGAACTGAAGGCATATTTGAAAACCAAATAGCTCAAAATTCTTCTAAAAAGTCTTCCACACAACAGAACTACGTAGCCTTGAATTTCCCATTGCACCGGGGAATACGTAGGAGCAGGATCAAGTCCTGTCAGGCTATTTTTCATACAAACCAATTTATTTTTATTATATTTAAGGGATCAAACAAATTGCAAAGAAAATCACACACTCAGTTTAAGGGTACCGTTTTTCGGAACGGACAAATAGGGTGCCTAACACCTTCCCTATTTGTGACCGACTCCCGAACCTAGAATTTCATCCTTAAGTTAGGGTTTTTCCAAATGTTTTTCCCTTAAAATAAAATTTGGTGGCGGCTCCACATACAATCAAATTCTCTTTTTAAATTTCTAGCGAGTTCGTCGTCTCGTCGGAATTACGGTTGCGACAATCTTGAAACCTGCATTCTTACCCAACCTGAGTATGATTCATTTCCAATTTAGGATCACCCCCATTTGGAGAGAATGCCTAGCTATTCTACCTATTCTTATGTCGATTCAATATCACCAAAATTAACAACTCCACCAACGCTAGTTACAGTGTTAAGGAGGCCAAGAATGGGATCATATATCCACGCGAAAGGTACTCAAAATGCTAAAGTTAATCTAAGATATATGGATCAAGACTAACAAAATGCATGCGGAGGGTACGAATCATGATCCTAGGTAAGAGCCCTACCATTATATACAATTATGGTGTTCTAGGTCGTACCTGGAAATCTTGACGAACCACCAATCTTTCTTGAGCTTCTTAGGTCTCCTTCTTGATACTCAGGGAGAAAGTCCTCCCCTCCAAAATCTTCCTGCGCATGCCCTTTGCAGAGAATTTCTTCTCTTTCTCCAGATACCTCTCCCTCTTTCTTGCTTCTTCCGAGTTCAGAATGCTAAGAACGATCTCCCTCCCCCAAGCTCTGAACGCCAAGAAATCCCCTCCTCTTCTGAACGCCAAGCCTTCCCTTGCACGTTGTTATTCTTCCTTTTATATTTTGTTTTTCTTTTTATTTAGTTCGTTTTTTTTCCATTCATCAATTTTTTTCTTTTCCGTTAATTTTTTATTTTTATATATGATTTTAGATTCTGAATTTTCATTATTATTTCAGTTTTTTATTCTTATTTTAATTTTATTTTCTTTTTCCAGAAAAATTTCATTGTTATTCTTTTTATTTTTGTTTAAATTTTTCTACTTTTCCTTAATTTTTATTATTTTTAATTTCCTCAAATTTTTCTATTTTGTTTTAATTCGGTTTTTAAGTTTTATTTAGATTTTCTGTTTTTGTAATATGTATTTTTTTATTTGTTTATTCTTTTCAGTATTTTTCAAAAATGCTTTTCATTTATTTTGTTCACTTATCTTGTAATTTTTACTTGCTTTGTTTCTATTTATCTGTTTTTCTACTTTCTGTTTTTTTTTCATTTTTTGTATTTAATTTAGTGTAGGATTCTTGATTAATTTTAATGGTTGGGGGCCTCAGACATAAATGGGTGTTTACAGTTTGCCCCTCTTTACTCATTTTCTTACTCGGTAATAAGAGAAATGATTCTCTGAATTATCGAGGTAGGAAATGAGTAAAGACGTGAACACTTTATGTCCGAGGCAGGCTCTTTCGAGTCTATCTGAAGGCAATACTAGAAGCCTTGAGCTTAAAGTGATGCCCGGCAGATGGCGATTGAAGGATCTTACCGGTTTCATGCACCGATAGGGTTTAAATATGCAAGGCTTGAGGGAATAGCCTAATTAGGCTAAGTGAAATGAGTAAAGGCCTGTTAGGACAGGCGCGGAAGGTGATGGGTTTGCTTGTTATGACAAGCAAGGGCAAAATGAAAGTGGCCTGCTAAAACAATCAATCGTAGAAAAGAAATGGCCTATTACGACAGGCTCAGTTAAGTGAAAGTGACTTATTTGAGACCGGCAAGCATGCAAGAACTAAAATGTGAAATATGTACAAGTTGGCCTGACAACATAGGTCGCATGTGCAGAATCTAAGCTACATGGCGGCCTGACAACATAGGCCTGGAAGCAGCAAACTAAGCTAGATGGCGGCCTGACAACATAGGCCTGAAAAACAGTAAACTAAGCTAGGTTGTGGCCTGACAACATAGGCCATGATGCAGAAATTTAAACTACATGGCGGCCTAACAACATAGGCCTGAGAGCAATAAATCTAAACTACATGGCGGCCTGACAACATAGGCCTGGAAGCAGTAAATCTATACTAGAGGATGGCCTGACAACATAGGCCTGAGCAAGAATGTAAAGATGTAATGCTATGGCCTGACAACATAGGCCAGTGAGCAAGAATGTAAAGATGCAATGCTATGGCCTGACAACATAGGCCAGTGAGCAAGAATGCAAAGATGTAATGCTATGGCCTGACAACATAGGCCAGTGAGCAAGAATGTAAAGATGTAATGCTATGTCCTGACAACATAGGCCAGTGAGCAATGCTATGACCTGACAATATAGGCCAGCGAGCAAGAATGCAAAGATGCAATGCCATGGCCCGACAACATAGGCCGCTGAGCAAGAATGTAAAGATGCAATGCTATGGCCCGACAACATAGGCCAAGAGCAAGAATGCAAAGATAATGCTATGGCCTCGACAATATAGCCAAAAGAGCAAAAAATGAAAAGATGCAATGCTATGGCCTCGACAACATAAAGCCAAGTGAGCAAGAATGTAAAGATGCAACGCTATGGCCTGACAACATAGGCCAGTGAGCAAGAATGCAAAGATGTAATGCTATGACCTGACAATATAGGCCAGTGAGCAAAAATGAAAAGATGCAATGCTATGGCCCGACAACATAGAGCAAATGGAGCGTAAATGAAAACTTGAGGGAACCCGTTGTTGACGGAAGAATGCAAATGAAATCCTAACATTTGCCGATAAATGCAAACCCGCTTGACAAAAAGGACAAAAGTTTAAACGTGTTGAAGTCCCTCCGTTGTTGACAGGAGAATGCAAATGAGGTCCCGCTGTTGCCGGAAGATGCAAATGAAATCCCGCATTTGCGGATAAATGCGAACCCGCACAGTTAACGAAAAAAAACATGCTTGAAATCCTGATGTTGGGACAGAGAATGCAAATGAGGTCCCGCAAGGTCGGAAGATGCAAATGAAATCCTTTTGCTGCCAGATAATAAGCGAATGGAATCTGCTTGACAGGATGTATGAGAATAAAATTTCTTAGGCCTCACAACATAGGCAATGATGCGAAATCTAAACTTGATGATGATTATTTGAATAGCAAAAAGGGACCCGTTTAAGACAATGGCTTTGAAGTGGGGGAGGTGAAAAGAACCCGTGAAGACAGACAAAATGAGTGACAATGACTAAACCGTGTAGACGAGCTCCGTTGCCGACAGAAAATGCAACCTCGCTAAACAAGCGAAAAAAAAAGGTGAAGACACTGTTAGACGATGTAAAGGAAAGTGAGCCATGTCTTGTTAGGACAGATGTTATTTGTAATGGCCCCGTTGTTGACAAGGTGGAATGAGGCACTTGTTAGGACAGTATAACGAATAAAGAAAACCCATTAAGACAATGTATAGCAGTGAAGAATCTCGTTGTTGACAAGAAAGAGATGAACCTGCTAAGACAGGCAGGAATTGATGACACATACCTGTTGAGACGAGTCATGTGAAAACAAGATGAAGATTGGCCTGTTATGACAGGTAAAAGAAAAATGACATAATGTGCCCTAGGAATGCACGTGAAGGTGGAGTGTGGGCTCTTTGTCAGCTGCCTGGGACGACTTATTTTTGAATTTTGTTTTTCTTGCATTAAAAAAACTGCTTGAATTTGAAAGATTTTAGGCACTTGATAATTATTTTCTTGCAGAGACTTAGGCAACCATTTTGCCCCAGTTTTAAGATTCTAGATAATTGATGGATGTCTTGATTTGAAGGGAATTTAGGCAAGTGATGAGATTGAAGATGAGCTTGATTTGAACTTTTTCTGGGCAACTTTGCCTATCAACTTGACTAAAAGCTTGAAGATGACTTCAGTTTGAACTTTTGTGGGCAAGTGTTTGCCCTTATTTGAACTTGATTCTGAGGGAGACCTCAAATTGAATCGTGTGGGCCAGAATTTGCCCCAGTTTGATTGATCTGGCGTTGAGGAATTGAGGATTGCCTCAACTTGAATTTTCCGGGAAAATGTTTGCCACAGTTTGGACTTGACTGACAATTTGAGGATAACCTCAAATTAAATTTCGTTAAGGCAAGCTTTTGCCCCGCTTTTGACTTGACCGAGAATTTAAGGATAACCTAAAATTGAATTTTTTGTGGGCAAACGTTTGCCCCAGCTTGGACTCGATTTTGAGGGTGACCTCAAATTGAATTGTGTGGGCGAGCATTTGCCCCGCCTTGATTTTTCTAACGTTGAGGAATCGAGGATTGCCTCAACTTGAATTTTCCGGGCAAGTATTTGCCCCAATTTTGTTCTTAGTTGAATTTGAGGATGGCCTCAAATTATATTTTTTGTGGGGCAGTGCGTTGCCCCACTTTGAGTTTGACTCGCAATTTGAGGGTGACCTCAAATTGGAATTTTGTGTGGGCAAGCATTTGCCCCAGTTTGGAAGTCTTTTACTTATGATCGACTTGGGCTATTTTACCCAGGTCTTAATTAGTTTTTGAAAAATGAGTTATGAAATGCTTGAATGAAAAAATACTTATTGCGATGTTTGAATGAATGAAACAGAATATGGTGTTTGTGATGCTTGGATGCATGCAGAAATGATGTGGGGTTCTTATTTTGATGCTTTGAAATAGTTATTTGATGAAATAGATGCTGTGGGATAAATGCAAACTATGAAATGAAAATGTTCTTGTTTCTCTTGATTTTTGATTTTTCTGACCCATCCTTCCTCGATAACTCCATAGTGGGTGTGAAAAGAATCAAGAATCAGGACGAGTTGGATTGACTCGATTTCAGAGTTTTCTTGGTCAATTCTGTAAATTTGCTTTTGTCAGGATCTTTGAGATCCCACAATGGTCAGTAGTATTGAATAAGGCACACTCCTTTCTTTGGTGGCATCATGGCTGGTAGGAAGACGAATCTTTGGGAAACAGTCATGTCGCGCCGCGGTGGTCGATTCATCCGTCTTGTCATAACTTTTCAAAATTAATCCTTTTTATTCTTTTTACATTTTTCACATTTCCTTGTGGCATGTGCATTTTAAGGTGTGCAAGTGATTTTGGATGGTCAATAGAAAAGAAAAGAGAATTTTGAGGCTGTATGTTCTAAGGTAGTGTACTTGAAAGGAAAAGGATGATGAAAGGGGTGGGTTCGATTGCCCAAATGGCACCTTTTGATGAAAAATGCCAATGCTGCTTTTCATAATCTTGATTGTCTAATTAGCCAAGCTTGAGAAATGGCAAAATTTTGCCCTAGTTTTAGGAACATATGAGGTGTAGAAACGTCATGTTATCTTGGGATTCCTGGATTGACCTTAATTTTTGCCTAGGTTGTTCTTTTGAGTTTTCAACCCAGCAGGTCTTTCGTTTCGCCCTAAATTTTGCCTAGGTTGCCCTTACGGGTTTTCGACCTAGCGGGCTTTTGTTTGATTATGCCTTAACTTTTGCCTAGGTCTCTTTTGAAGATTTTCGACCCAGCGGGCCTTCTGCTTGATTGCGCCCTAACTTTTGCCTAGGTCGCCCTTACGGGTTTCGACCTAGCGGGCCTTTTTTTTGCTTGGTCAGTGCCTAACTTTTACCTAGGTCGCCCTTACGGGTTTCGACCTAGCGGGCCTTCTGCTTGATTGTGCCCTAACTTTTGCCTAGGTCGCCCTTACGAGTTTTCGACCTAGCGGGCCTTTTGCTTGGTTGTGCCCTAACTTTTTCCTAGGTCTCTTTTGAAGATTGTCGACCTAGCGGGCCTTCTGCTTGATTTCGCCCTAGCTTTTGCCTAGGTTGCCCTTACGGGTTTTCGACCTAGCGGGCCTTCTGTTTGATTGTGCCCTAACTTTTACCTAGGTCTTCTTTGATGATTGTCGACCTAGCGGGCTCTTATATGATCCTGATTTTGCTTGAATCATTGTTGGAAACCGGCAAGACCTTTTCTGATCACGGCTTTGTCGATCATTATTTTAAACTTTAACCCTACTTTTGCCTGGATTATTTTGGTTTTTAATCCATCGGGTTTCTCTTCTTCTTGAATTTTATGTTTTGACCTTAATTTTTCCTTGATTATTCTTGACTTTAATCCAGCGGGTCTTCTATTTTTCTTGAATTTTGTGTAGTTGAATATTGATCTTGCCGGGATCATTTTGGGCTCCCAATTTAGCGGATCTTTTCTTACATCCCTAATTTTGCCTAGATTTAAACTTGGTTCCAGCTGGATATTTTTACTTTGAATGGTGATGTAGAATCCCTGGTTGTTTATTCTACCTCCTCATTGGGTTTTTATCTTTTAGCTTGACTAATTCGACTTTCAAGATTACTTATTACAGCACTAGCATTTTCACCAATTGGTATTTATTGTTTTGGTGTAGGAATAAGTTGAGTGATGAAAAGGATGATAAATTTTAGAAGTAAAGTCAAAATGTAAAGCACGTGCTCAAGAAACATGAAAATGTAATTTTTGTATTATTCATTGAGATTTATTTACAAAAGATTAATTTTGAAAAGTATGACAATTTTGGATGAGTATCCTCAATCTCAATTTGTACAAAGAGATTCATCGTGTTGTTCCCATTTCGATCAGCTGGTCGATGGGTTCTCGATTTGGCAACGGATTGCTTTCATTAGGACAGTCTCCCAAAATCGAGCCATTTTGCGTCAATCAAGCTTTGTACTTTTCGCTTCAATGCTAGGCAATCCTCAGTAGAATGACCAATAAATCCTGCATGGTAATCGCATCTGGCGTTAGCATCATACCATTTAGGATATGGCGGCTCTTGAGGCTTTAGAGGATAAGGTGCAACCAGAGAGTTTTGAATCACCGAGGTAGCAAATTAGGAGATTGGAATAGGGTCAAATTGGACAGGCTTCTTCTCTTTTTTCCTATTTGGTTGGTATTTTTGCTCATGGCTTGTGTTTGGGCCGTATATGGTGTTGGTGGTCGGACTTGTGTTGGATAGTTGTAAGTAGGAGGGTGTGGTGTTTGGTATGTAGCTGCAATGTAAGGGTATGGTGTGTAAGGTGTGTATGGTGTATATGGTGGTGGTCGAAAGTTAGTTGGACCATACTGTGCCATTTGAGGAGTGTATTGGCCTTGATTAGAAGCCACATTGTAGGTCTCTCCTGTCTTTTTCTTCCCAGACCCATTGGAAGCATTGATTGTCCCCGTAGGCCTATGCGCGATCTTTCCACGGCGCAGACCACATTCGATCCTTTCTCCAATGATGACGACATCAGAGAAGCTAGAAGTCACACTACCGATCATCTTGTCATAGAAAGGATCTTGGAGTGTGTCCACGAACATGCTATCCAATTCCCTTTCAGATAAGGGAGGTTGTACTTGAGCGGCCAGCTCCCGCCAACGTTGGGCGTATTGCTTGAAAGTCTCATCCCCTTTCTTGGCCATGTTCTGGAGCTGAGTCCGATCAAAATACCATCTCCGTATTGTATTGATACTGTTTCGTGAAAGCCTCAGCAAGGTCTTTCCATGAACGGATGCGTGTCCGCTCTAGTTGAGTGTACCAGTTTGCGGCTACCCCTGTTAAGCTGTCTTGAAAGAAATGGATAAACAGCTTCTCATCGTAGGTACATGCAGACATCTTCCTACAATACATAGTCAGATGTTTCTTTGGACAGCTGGTTCCTTGGTATTTCTCGAATTCAGGAACCTTGAATTTGGGAGGGATGACCACGTCTGGTACTAAGCACAAATCAAATGCATTCTTGGCTTCATAAGCGCTCCCCTCGATCGCCCGGATTCTATCTTCTAGGATTCTCCACTTTTCAGTATCCTCATTTGAAGGATGGCTTGGGTGTTCTTCTAGCCTATTGTGAGGTTGGGAAGATGGTATGTATATAGGGTGCAGCCCTTGGGCGAATATAGGATGCATTCCCCCAACGGCTGTTTGGTAAGCTTGTGAAGTGGTGTTTAGCGGTAGGTTATGTGTTTGGGTTTGTGTTTGGGCTTGTGTTTGGTTGTATGAGGGTGCATGCCCATGAGGAAACCCATGATGAACTCTTTCGGTTTGCGGAGGTATGGTTAATGGTGGAGCGAAGCCAGGAGGATGTGTTGGGTCGGTTGATTCTCTCGATAGGGATTCCCTTGCCTCCTTTTGTTTTGATGATTGGATGGCCTCCATCAGCTTGGCCATCTGCTCTTTTAGAGTCTTGACCTCGTTTCTTAACTCCTCGTTTTGTCTCTCCAACTCATCCATGATTCTTGATTGTGCTCGAGTTCTATAAGGATGTCGAGGAAGCTATGTTTCTCCAATTTTTCTGTTAAAGTTAAAAATTAATTTTTGAGAAATAATTTGAATGCAAACTCATGAATGATAAAGATGTTAATGTAGCGAGTATGAAATGGAAAAAAAAGGTAGGGAATGATTTTTCTTGAAATCTTTTTTTTCGAATGATAGATTTATGCATGAATGGATGAATATTATACACAAATAAATCTTGGAAATTTTTGGAATCTGATTATCTTGAAAATAACTGAAAGTTGCATTTTTAACAAATTTGTTTTTAGAAGTTTTGGTATTTTTTATTTTGCTAGAAAAACCTCTAGTTTTGTTTGAAGATCTTTTATCTTTACTGAAATCTTTCTAGAAAGCGTTCTTTAGGTTTTCAAAATTCCGTTTTCTCTCCTATTGAATCTTTTTATATTTCGGTATTTTCAAAGGATTGTTTTCCTAAATTTTCTATTTCTAAGACATCCATTTAAGTTTTCTTTAGAGTCTTTTCAATATTTTTAAAATATTTTTCTAATTTTTCCTAGGAATTTTCTCCTTCTATTTTGGTTTTCTTAATTTTTATCTTGATTTCATTTTTGTATCTCCCCAATTGTAGCCTTCAAATCGCTTGTATCTTGAAAGGGGTGTGTGTGCCCTCTTTATTTCTTATGTAGGTTACCTGTCCTAAGGATCTACGGCCTTTTATATGAACCTCTCAAAGGTGGTTTGTAATCCTGAAGTATAAGAGGTCACTAGAGCCAAGTTCCAGTTCATAATGCTTGCCACAACAGTAGAAGTAGCCACTAGTTGTGGGGCATTATGAATAGGACGCACTCTAGCTGTGAGTTTCATGATAGCCACACAGGACGTAGGCCCCAACATGACACCACTAGATCCCTCTATCCTAGGTAGCACTCAGACCCGGGTATAGGGCCACACTCATGATGGATGCATATGCATTAATGTAGTGTGGAGGGCACACAATATTATTGGGATACCTGCAATTGGGGAACTTGCACAGATATATAGCAATTTATTGTTTGTCTATCCTAGGGTGTAGAGAGAGTAAACAAACAATAAAACAAGAATAAATCAACAAATAAATAACATGCAATAATTAAATCATGCACATAAATAGCGAAGGGATCAATTATAATGCACACTCCAATAAAATGGGCTTGACTCTCTAGGATCCCCAGTGGAGTCGCCATCTGTCGCAACCGTAATTCCGACGAGACGACGAACTCGCTAAAATTTGAAAAATGATTTGTTTTTTATCAATGTGGAGTCGCCACCAAATTTTTATTTAAGGGAAAAGATTTGGAAAAACCCTGACTCAAGGAAGAGATTTAGGTTCGGGAGTCGGTTACAAGTAGGGAAGGTGTTAGGCACCCTACTCGCCCGTTCCGAAGAACGGTACCCTTAAACTGAGTGTGTGATTTTGAAAATTGTTTGATCCCTTTAATTAGTGTGAAAAATATTTACTTGATGGAGGTTAGCCTGACAGGACTTGATCCTGCTCCTACGTATTCCCCGGTGCAATGGGAAATTCAAGGCTTACGTAGTTCTAGTTTGTGAAGGCTTGACCTTCGAAGAGTGTTTTGAAAGAATGTTTGAAGATTTTGCTATTCGAAAACACGTTTTATTTTTAGGAGGGGTCTTTGGCCCACCCATGCACAAGGCCCGAGGCGGCTAAGGCAGCACAAGGACCTATACGAACTACTAAATGTTGAACAGCAGGTAAATCGCCAGTTCCCCATTTAGAGCCCATTGCGTGAGACCTAGAATCCCAAAATATTTAAAAGATTTTTATATTTTTAATTTGAAAAGGACCTCAAGTCCACTCATGCACAAGGCCCGAGGCGGCTAAGGCAGCACAAGGACCTATACGAACTACTAAATGTTGAATGCGGAGTAAACCGCCGGTTCTCATTTAGAGCCCATTGCGTGAGACTTAAAAATCCTAAAATATCAAAAAGATTCTTTAAATTTTTGAGATAGAAATAATTTGTAAAGGATATCGATCTTTGAATAAAAGAAAGCTTGAACATAATAAAAGATTCTTCATTTTTTTTTTACTTTTAGAGGCAATTAGGAATTTGAAGTGTCTTATGATTTATTTCGGAATATTTCAATTTTCTAAATTTTTACTACTTTTATTATTTTTCTATATTTTTAGAATTTTTTATGTCTTATTTAGGATTTTTTTGAATTTTCATCTATTTTCGGTATTTTTATTAATTTTCTGTATTTTATAAATTTTTTATTAATTTTTCTTAATTTCTGGATTTTTTATTAATTTTCTATTTTCTGTAATTTTTTATTAAATTTCTTAATTTCTGGAATTTTTATGAAATTTTCTATTTTCTGTAATTTTTATTAATTTTTTTTAATTTCTGGAATTTTTTATTAAATTTCTTAATTTCTGGAATTTTTATTAAATTTTCTATTTTCTGTAATTTTTATTAATTTTTTTTAATTTCTGGAATTTTTTATTAAATAAGGGAATTCCTAGAGGGTAAAACAAGAATTGCAAGCGGGGCATGTTAGGGATTATGGAAACCGATCAGCACGTGAAATGCACATGATACTTTGAATTTTGCAATAAAATGGCGAGGTGCAAAAAGTGAGGATCGAACCTGTTTCCCTGGAGTCGAAGGCTATCTACCTGACCACTACGCTGAACGTCTATTTAAGTACTGACTGCCTGGAATTAATTATAACCCTTGCTTAGACCATGACGGGATTTGAAGACCAAAATGGTAAGGCCTAGGATTCGAATCCAGGGGTGGGATGTTGTGGGCACACATATTACCACTATGCTAAGGGTTGATTAGGCTTTCAACCCATTTGTTTTAATATTGAACAAGTACAGAAAGCATTGGGTTGGGTTTGTTCAAGCTGATAAAAGGTGTGTACTGGGGATCGAAACCAGGAGCAAGGACTCGTCATGCCACCAGCCTAACCACTTAGCCTGCTTGGGCTTATGAATCATATTATGCCACTTAACTACTATGAGCGACATTTGCCTCCGTACTCATTTATTAGCATGCAAAATTTTGAAGGCTCATATGCATGCTTCTGCATGGGTTTTGCTGTTGTGACTGAGCCTGGTCCATTGTTTATCTAAGTTGACTTCAGTGACAGAATGGTCAGCGTAATCAGTTTTAACGTAGATTTGGAATATTGCATGCACACATGAGACTTCACCTTGCATGAACTTACTTGTCTCTATATGGGGGAGAACCTACAGGCGCAAGGCTCTGACTACCTCAGCTCAGATTGTGCTTTTTGGTGTTTAATGCACACTGGAATGCAATTATCAACATGACCCTACTCCAGGCTAGGAGTGTGAGCGGTGAGTATGGTTATCACAATGAACTCACTTACAGAATCCGGCCGATCGAACACGCTAAACTTAAGCTTTTGAACCTTGCTTAGTGCAGCAAGTCGAGCGGGTGAACGTATATGACCTTATATTACCATGCAACACTTCAAAAAAAAAAAAAAGGGTCTCTATGCTATGGGGAGTATTCTGTGCAATGGACAAAAGCACCAGGGCCCAGGCTGAAGTTGCATCAACGAGATCAATATGTTGAGTTCCCCTTCGTTGGCCCATCCATAGATTTCGTCATTCCAATGTAATCTCTTGGCTGCGTGTACTCCTTCTGACTAATGATCTTGAAACCTGCATTCTTACCTAACCTGAGTATGATTCATTTCCAATTTAGGATCACCCCCATTTGGAGAGAATACCCAGCTATTCTACCTATTCTTATGTCGATTCAATATCACCAAAATTAACAACTCCACCAACGTCTAGTTACTGATATGAGGCCAAGAATGGGATCATATATCCACGCGAAAGGTACTCAAAATGCTAAAGTTAATCTAAGATATATGGATCAAGACTAACAAAATGCATGCGGAGGGTACGAATCATGATCCTAGGTAAGAGCCCTACCATTATATACAATTATGGTGTTCTAGGTCGTACCTGGAAATCTTGACGAACCACCAATCTTTCTTGAGCTTCTTAGGTCTCCTTCTTGATACTCAGGGAGAAAGTCCTCCCCTCCAAAATCTTCCTGCGCATGCCCTTTGCAGAGAATTTCTTCTCTTTCTCCAGATACCTCTCCCTCTTTCTTGCTTCTTCCGAGTTCAGAATGCTAAGAACGATCTCCCTCCCCCAAGCTCTGAACGCCAAGAAATCCCCTCCTCTTCTGAACGCCAAGCCTCCCCTTGCACGTTGTTATTCTTCCTTTTATATTTTGTTTTTCTTTTTATTTAGTTCGTTTTTTTTTCCATTCATCAATTTTTTTCTTTTCCGTTAATTTTTTATTTTTATATATGATTTTAGATTCTGAATTTTCATTATTATTTCAGTTTTTTATTCTTATTTTAATTTTATTTTCTTTTTCCAGAAAAATTGCATTGTTATTCTTTTTATTTTTGTTTAAATTTTTCTACTTTTCCTTAATTTTTATTTTTTTTAATTTCCTCAAATTTTTCTATTTTGTTTTAATTCGGTTTTTATGTTTTATTTAGATTTTCTGTTTTTGTAATATGTATTTTTTTTATTTGTTTATTCTTTTCAGTATTTTTCAAAAATGCTTTTCATTTATTTTTTTCACTTATCTTGTAATTTTTACTTGCTTTGTTTCTATTTATCTGTTTTTCTACTTTCTGTTTTTTTTCATTTTTTGTATTTAATTTAGTGTAGGATTCTTGATTAATTTTAATGGTTGGGGGCCTCAGACATAAATGGGTGTTTACACCTAAAGTCAGGCTTCTATAGGCTGACCTAGTCTTTACTTGACCAAGGATGGATAATGAATTACATCTCATGATTATCAGATTCACTTTGACCCTTATTACATTCTAAGCCTTCTCTTAATCCTCCATTCAGGATTCCGACTTCAGGTTTAGGCTTCTACAGGAATTGGTCAGGTACCTGAGCTTAGTTAACTATGATAATAAAGGTTCAAATCCTATACCAAACCGGAATCTGTACAAATAACCTGGAACTCAAGAGAGAATAGGGCCCAAACTGCTAAACTGGATAAGATCAGTTTTGTTGCAATTGACCTTCACTTACTCAAATCTGATCACCTTAGTGACAGGAATAACAAGCCTGGTCTCTAGTTCTGGATGCAGTCCTAAATTTTGTTAAGGTGATCAGGAATTATCTATTCATGACTAGGTGCCATAATGAGATCAAGCATCTAAGGTCTATCCTAACAGCAAAACCTTTGGTATCCCCTGTAGACCCCAATGTATGGCTCCTGCCACTGCCATTGCCATGATATAGGCTGGCTCTCAGATAGCTCAACTACTGCAGGTTTCCTGGTTTCCCAAATTTGACTTGGCAGCAGGTTTCAGCCGAGATATCATCAACATTCCCTTGCTCATCATTGACCTAAGTCTAGCTTCAAGACACCCTTCCCCAGAATCAGAGGAACACTATATTTTGACAATTCTATTACCAACTGGAATCACATTTCTAGCTCACAGTTTCAGGTTCCTTGAAGGTCTTATACTTTGGAACCAGTTTATCCTATCTGCTGCTAAAGCTAGGCTCAGCCTATGGTTATTGGTTTTGGACCATATCCATGGTATCTTTAGTTTTGATTGATAGTGCGAGGATTAGTCACCTAACATTTTGTATTTGAAAATTGAAGCTTATTTGGGGAACCAGAATTTACCCCTGATTTAGCATTCACTACCCTTGTAACAGTCTTTATCAAAAACTGCTGTTATGCACTGGCTAGTGTGGTTCTGGAACAGTTTTACCAGAATTTAGGCCTAAATTTTAGGGTAAGGGGACTATGGATGTATGCTTACTTGACTATGGAGAGTACATAGCTTCTAGGCTTATCTCAATGACTAAGTTCAAAGGATTTGTTGGATATTCTTCTGGCCCCTAACTGAAACCAAGTTTAGGAACTAAGGCCAAAGATAAAAGACCATACACTAGCTATCTTGGTACTAAACTCCTAAAGAAACTCCCCTGCAACCGAACTAATCCTGACAAAGGTGCATCTCCTACCCAAATCCCCAAGTCTATTTTAGCTTTTTCGTCTCTCAAGTACAGCATCTTAAACGGGCATAAGGCAAAGTAAGATATCTGCTGTTGAGTCCAGGATTCCAACATCAAGACTGATCTATTTCTAGTTTTTACCCTTGAGCTATGACTTGCATTGGGAATTTAATGCTAGATTCACTATACAGGCTCCCATTTCTATAGGACATTTCATTTTCTTTGTGACCAATCATTAACATTGGCTAACACAGATCTGCTCTTGGCCTAAAATGAGAGTCACAGGCAGTTTTTTTGTTTGTCTTAAACCTGGTTGAAAAAGTTAAAAATCCTATAACTGATATTGGTTGATTGATCTCGGGGTAGATTGGGGAACTTTCTGAAGTCTACATACCATAGCTGATCTATAGGTAGCTTCTACTGCCTAACCAAAGATCTATCCTAACAGCCTATGTATTCAGGATCCTCCTTTCTATCTCTCCTTTCTACTGAAATCTAGGCTTTTCTGCTAACCGACTCAGGTCTTGATGTCAATGGTCATAGCCTGGATATGAATCTATAGTGCTAAGTAGTGTTTGGAAAAGAAAACAACCTAGATCATTATCTGCTAGGTATTTGGCCTTGAGATAGCAAGGCTATTATTATAACCAACACGTAGCTACTTGTTAATTCTGCATTTGAGTTGCTTCTGTGTATCACATTGAGATTCAGAATTAAAAGGGAAAAAGAAAACCAGGGCTTGATCTATGACTGATGAAGCTAAATCATAGCCTGAACCTGATTACTGATTTTGATCCGGTTATGTGGATTGGCCAAATTTCCCAGGCTCGGTGCAATACTATGCTGTTGCAGTTTTTAGGTGACTAATGTTTAGGTGCTTAGGATCTGATTCTATTTTCTGCAGTACTAAATCCATGACGCTCATCCTATTTTCCCTGATCTTCCTAAAAGATTGAGCTGACTCCTAATCTAGAACAATATGCAGATAGACACAAGATCTAGCAGGGCTTTTACTGTTATGACAAACCTGAGAGGCAGAGACCAAGTTACACTACAAGACTCCAGATCCAAATCAGTGCCTAGCTGAATGAGGACAGGTTTAAATCAGAACCTGGTTGGTCAGCCATGCTGACTGCTAATTTGAGCCTCTTAACATAAATGGCTCCTGATCAGGATAACTACCAAGCTTTCAAGCCCAGTTATAATTACTCTCCTATCATGCCTAAGTGATCTAACATAAGACCTAAGGGTGACATGATTAAAACTCCTGCAGCAGGAATAACAGGCATTATTCCTATGGGTCTGATTTCCTTATTATTGATTTAACATATCAGGTATCTATTAACCAAACTTTGGCTCCTCTTGGCCCAGCTCAACTCAGGCTCCTAGGCTTTCCTAATGTGTTAAATTCAGAATTGCAGGGGTCTGGCTACCTACAGCTTATGGCAATTAGGCACATTTATGCATTGTTGTGATTTTTCCAGCGGAGCTTAGACAAGTACTAACAATACTCCAAGCATCCACTAAGGGATCCCACGTGAACCAGCATTAGCAGAACCAAGTTCAGGCTCTTTTAATCCACTCACCAATTGAGACATAAGACCCCTCTAGGCCATGATTTTAACAAGTAATATCATATGACAGAAACCACAGTTTGGCATATTTTATGGAATAGCCTAACGCCAAGACTTTCTGCTAGCTGATCTAGGCACTAATGCAAACAAATAGACCCATAGGATGGCTGTATGATGGTTCTATCAGATCATATTCAGAAAATGATACTACTGGGTTAATTACCCATCAAGTACTCCGACTTCTTAGTATCAAAGATCGTTTATCAGAAGCTTGCCTCATCAGACCCAGATAGTTAATCAAAAACAATGCACACGAAATCACCACATTCTTGCTTCCTAACAGGGCATACATTCTGTAATTGGGCAGTTAATGATTTGTAGGCCAATTGACTAACAGAGGTAATAATCTCTATGATGTATTTCCAACCTTGAACTTTTCCAAACAGAGTAAGATCAACATCATAAAGTTCAAAATTAGTTTTTTTTTACCTTAATCCTGCTCAGCTATGGGAACATTACACAAACACATGCCATTCAACCCATTTTGTCTATCCAAAGGTTCAAATCAACCAAGATTCTAAGCTTAAATCAGATGAAATTTCACACATATAAGGGTGGGACGATGAACGTGAGCCTACCTGTGAACATCGAACAACGAAACGAAGGATACTCAGTAACTTCAATCGGGAGGGAAGAACAAGAGCTTAATCGGCCGAAATCAAATGAGAATCCCCAAGAAGCGTAGAGATCCTCCTGTAACCAACGCCAATTCCAGCAATTCCAACAGCTTTTTCGAACTCAGAGCTTCGGGGAAAACTTGAACCATTGAGAGTAACTTTCAATTTTCGGTGCCAAAAATCTCCAGTAACCGTTTTCTTTTTCCCTAAATTCCTTTTATACCCCTAGCCTAACCATGGTGGTATTAACCTAATTGAAGTTAACTCCTAACTCTGATCCAACTACCTTATAACTAACATCTAACTACCCTAACTGAATTTTATTTTTTCAGTTTCATTATTCTTTATGTAATTTGCTTATTATCTATTTACTTGTTTATTTATTTGTTGTGTCTCCCTTTTCTTTTTTTTTGACAATTTGAGTTTTTGGTCTATAAAGGTGTTTAGCAAATTAATTAATTAAGGAAGGTTTTTATCCGGACAAGAATTGGTGATCACAAAGACCTAGGACTTTATAAATAAGGATTTCTGAAGATCTATGTCTTTTATAAAAGGAACTCTAACCCTTTTGAATGTGCAGAAGGTACATTAAGAGTAGTATTAAATTTTCACATAAGTTCTTTTTTAGTGATCTCTTAATTTATTAGATTCCATTTTCAAATCTTCCGGATAACATGGATGCTGGAACAATCCATTCAATATGTTATGCACATATAGTTTCTAATCCATTCAATTTTCACATATTTTATCTATACACCAACACCATAAATCACATCATTTCTCTAAATTATTCAAGATAGTATTTAGTGTACCTTATGCATGCATCTATATACTCAAGAAGTAACGTAATAAGGTAGAATAATTATTTACTTAAAATATATTTCCTAATTGAAATTGTTTACTTATACTTGATGCTAAGTTTTTGGACAGTATTTATCCTTTCTCTAAAATTTGTCCATCTTGTTCATCTTTTGAGTTTTATGAGAAATTTCTCATGAAAACTTGGTTCACTCGTCCTTCTAAGCTATCTCTTAGTCTTTCATTTTTTTCTCAAAAGATAGGTTTCCTTAATATTTTTGGTTCAAGTTTATGAAATGATGAAGCTTAATGTAGTTGGCCAAATAAACTATTTTAGCTTTAGCTTACTCTGCGTTCATCAACTTCAACTTGGGTATTTTATGCCCAACCACCTTATTCCAAGCTTTAGTGAGAGTAATTTAAGTTTTCTTAATTATTAATCGAACTAGCTAATTTTATTTAATTTGTTTGTTTCCTTGCTTAGGATACCAAGTCCATTTACTTGTACTCCTTGTAGAAATCCTAAACACCCATACTATTTCATCTGATTTATTAACCATTTTCATGGAATTTATTAAGTCTTGGCAAAATCATATCCATTATTTCTAAGGCCTTGTGGTCACTTTGTCACATCTTTGAAAGGTTGTTTTTGTGATTTTATGGCTTAGATTAATAGGTTAATTCAACTTGGAAATTATTTTAAAGTTTTTCTCCTTAATTATCATGTCTTGGCCGAATGGCCACTTAAGCTATTAAGGTAATTTAATTAAACATTTAATCACCTCCTTGTGCTTGGTTGGACTCCTTTTTTCCTAAATCATCAAACTTGACTAATGCTCTCCTAGATCACATAAGGGTCCTTTTACTAAGTTTTCTTCCTTAACTTATGAATGTTTGATTTTATCATTAATAAAACATTTTTCTTTTAGATCCACCAAAGATTATCATTGGTACATGGTCTTAATCATGATTATGATAAGTTTGAAGTGTCTCCTTCACCTTCTAAGTTCATAAATCTAATTTTTGTCTTGTAGCCATAAAGATCCAATCTTTGAAGTTAAGTTTTAACTTTGGTGACTTAACTTTTAGAACCCTTTTGTGTTATGACTGTATTGGTCTAGCTCTGAACTTTTGTAAAGATCCAAGTTTAAGGTTAGAAATTTTTCATAAAATTGTAAGCAAGCTTGAAACTTTAAGGGGAAATAGACACATAACATCATTTTCAGGCCAAATAAATTAAGATTCATAAGATCTACTCTAAGCTCTAATTTATCCTCCACTTGAGCATCTTCCAACACTTAAACAAAATTTATCAAATCTGCTCAAGATACTTAAAAATCAATTTTAATAAATTTTAACCGATTAAATTGTTCTAAAAGCACCAAGGAGCACTTTAATCCATTAAAAATCCCTCTTGACATTCAAAAATCACTTAAAAACTTTGTGATGGTTACTTTATAAAACTAGGAAATTTTTGAACAAGAACATTCTCAAGAAAGGTGGATCCATAGAGTTTAGAGAGAGATCCACCAAAACAAACCAAGAAGAATAGGTCAAAAACACTTAATAAAAGACAAAATTTTCAATGGTAGAAATCCCTACTTGTTGAAGACTAGGAAAACGACTTGATGGATTAAATGATGGAGAGCTATCTTCCATGATGTCTCACACGAAATTTTTTGAAAAGGATTGATGGGGTTTATTTTCTGGTTTTTGTTATGGTTTAAACTTCAAACGATAGAAGTTTAAAATTATTAAGTTTTGGGGCTTAAGGATGATAGAAGGTAAGAGTTGAGTTTATGTGGCTTGAATGAGTGTTTAGAGGGATGATTTTTGAAACAAATGGGATCTCTTGGGGCCATATGAAATTCAGTCACATATGGCCAATTTGGTATAAGATTCTTAACTAAGGGAGTTTTGGTCCATTCCCTTGTAATTTTCCTTTTTAAATTTAATTGTTAAATATGAAAATTATCTTTTAAGACTAATTATGGATTATTTAACCTAACTATAGTATATTTAATCTAATCATAGTTAGTTTTTAACTTAACTATGATTACTTTTATCTTTTCTCATAAATATTTTTGTCTTTTATGCCATTATGATTTGATGACTCATGATGGCTGGTCATCTCCTTGATAAATCATGTAGGATTTTCATGCATATGGATAGGATTCAAATTATAGGTCTTTTCTTGGCAATTTTTGCCATTCCTAAGCTTCTAAGGCCATTATGGTCATTTTTTAAAATTTTTCAAAAAAAATTTTAAACTAATTTATTTATGTTCCTAATCTTTATTGGTTCGTTTGTAAATCATTTCTAAGTAATTTACTATTTTTTTTGGGAACAGTTTAGCCCTTACAAGAGTCACGACTTCTTAAGGGTATTTTTAGTGTTTTCATTCCTTCTCCATTCCTAATTTTTCTTCATGATATTCTAACATTTATTGATAAGTTCTAAGTCTCTAGAATATTGTATATCATTTTATTTTGAGTTTTCTATGCATTGTTCCTTGTTGCTTCAGCATAAGGGTAATTTTTTCATTTTACTGAAAAGATTTTTAATTTTTCTAAATTTTTATTTCTATCTCTATTTTTCTTTTTATTAATATGAATTAATGATTTTTGGAGTCTATCATAAAAAAAATTGTTACATTGTGCGTATCCTTTTGTTTACTTTCTATATCTATGTGTCTTAACCTTCTCCCTTGCACAATTATCTCACTTTATCTCGCATATCAAATAAGATATAAAGACATACTTGTAAATAATGATAATATGATAGATGACCAAATTTAAGTATATAACTATGATTACCTTGAATTTCTTTGTTTAGTTTAACCTAAGAAAAACACTCCAATAATCAACGACATTCACTAACTCCTATATTGTTCTTGCATAGATGGGTTTATTATCTCTTGACCTCTCATCTCTTTGATTTTATTATTTATTCTTGTTCTAAAATCCTTGCATTTATAGTCGTGGTAAAAAGCACAAAGTTCTTATTCTTTTCCTTTATCTCAAATTTTTTGTAGAAATTAATTTAAGTGAATTTCATAATGCACATGCATGGTAACATATACATTACATAATAAAAATAATTAATATTTTTTATCCCATATGTGGTAATTCAACTCATTAGGCACATCAACTTATTTTAAAATTGTATTTTATAGTAACATGTTCAATAAATTTTATAAATTATATTTATTGTGATCAATTAGTTATATTTTTAAATTTTAATTAATCAAAAAATAAAATTTTAAATTTCTACCAATCTAAACAAACAAATCAAATTATACTACTATTAACAGCACAAGTAAAAGGGGAAAGAAATTTTAACTTCATGCCCGACAACTTTTTTTTTTTCACTTTCCTTACTTTTGCAACATCCTTGATTTCACATATTTTATTTTTTATCTTCAGAGGTAAGATTCTATGAACCTCTTTCTATATATATATATATATATATATATATATATATATATATATATATATATATTATCATCAACAATAATAAAGGACTATAATGTAAATAGGATATAATAAATTAATGAAAACATATATGTTATGACACTTTTTTCATTTTTTTTTTTAATATTCTTTGAATGTCCAATTATTAAAAGGAATACAAGATTTATCTAAATAACCTTTACATGATTATATCTTGCACAAAAGTTATCATCCTTCTTCTAAATATGTATTACATCTAAGAAGTATTTGATATGTAATGACTTTCAATGTGGTAACTCAAAAAAAAAATTGATACTTTCTTCCAATCTATTGAAAGAAACTATTTGCTAAAGGTTTTCAAAACTCTAAATTGATGTTCTTTTACTTTTGTCAAAAATATCATCATCTGTTAAAGCGTAAGGATATCAACATTGTTTTGATGTCGCATTAAAATTATTTTTTATATTTCTAAACCAATGTTTTCAAAGTCACCACCCATAATGCTCCAAGAACACATTATTCTTAAAATTTTAAGTTGAAGGTAATCTATGTTCTTATAGCATATGAAACATGCATATTGTCCTTTTATGTTGTATCTAGACAAGTTATTATACATTAAAAAATTGTTAATTGTTCCATATAACGGTCTTCAAAGTGAAACTTTCTTTCCTATACCCAACATATATCTGCACACTTGTTCCCCTCAACAATTTCAAATCTTCAATTAAATGGGCTAAGTACACATATTTTCCTAGTTGTTTTGTCCTAAGATCAACATAGAAAGCATCATATAGTTTTTCTTCATATATATTAATAAAGGTTAAGTATAAATTACCAAAATCACTACTCATGTATTATAGGTGCTACTTTGAAGATCGTGGGGATTCATTCCATCGATCTCCATTGCAAGGAGTAGGCTTCTTGTTTCAATTAAAATATATTCAAACTCAACATCAATTTTTTTTTTCCATTGCAAAGAATTAGTTGGGTCCTAAGTTTCTCATCTTTAATTATTTCATCAATGTGTTATGTTAAAACCTTTTCATTTTCTACACTACAATAAATGCATCTAAATCTCAATATTATTGAGAAATACCTCAGCATCTTAGTTGGGGTAGATTCTTTTTTATAGCATGAGACATTATACTTTAGAAAATTCTTTAACTATGCATATTTATTTTCAAACAATATGCAATTTAGAGGATAGACATGTATCTTCTCATGAGTCAATTTAATTGAGGAAAAGATTTTTTAGCATCATATATTTTTTTTGGAAGCATATTATCATTTGGTAACATTTTATTCAATTTTTAAGTACAAAAATTTCCCACAATAAAGTAAGTTTTGATCTCATTAAAAAAAAAATATTTTAATGATTGGTTAACAATTTCTTCTTAAATCTAGCATATTAATCTTGAAAAATCTTAAATTTGATAATTAATATTCATTCAAAGAACTAATTTATTCGTAGATTTTGGATTGATCCTGAGTTATATTCTATCTCATAACATGTATATCAAATTGTCGTAACCGTAATTCCGACGAGACGACGAACTCGCTAAAATTTAAAACAAATTGTTTTGAATTAATGTTTTCGTGGAGCCGCCACCAAATTTTTATTCAAGGAAAAAAAAAATTTGGAAAAACCCTGACTCGAGAATGAGCTTCTAAGTTCGGGAGTCGGTTACAAGTAGGGAAGGTGTTAGGCACCCTACTCGCCCGTTCCGAAGAACGGTACCCTTAAACAGAGTGTGTGATTTTGAAAATTGTTTGATCCCTTTAATTAGTGTGAAAATAAAAACTTGATGGAGGTTAGCCTGACAGGACTTGATCCTGCTCCTACGTATTCCCCGGTGCAATGGAAAACTCAAGGCTTACGTAGTTCTAGCTATGTTTTGAAAGCTTGACTTTCGAAAGTGTCTGAAAGAGTATTTGAAATATGCTCAAAGGCTTGACCTTCGGAACTACTTGGGAAGTAAAAATGGCTTGACTATTTGTTGAAAACTATTTTTAGGAGGGCGATCCTCATCCACATATGCACAGGGCCCAAGACAACTATGGCTGCACTTGGACCCATACGAATCTCTAAACAACGAACAGCAGAAAAAGCTACCAGTTCGTGCTTAGAGCTCGTCGCGTGAGATTAAGAATCGCAAAACAAGATTTTTTATTTTGAAAAACGTAGAATAAGAATGAGCAAGGTTTTTATTTTTGTAAAGCGGAAAGGCAACCTTAATCCACACATGCACAAGGCCCAAGACAACTACGGCTGCACTTGGACCCATACGAATCTCTAAACAACGAACAGCAGAAAAAGCTACCAGTTCGTGCTTAAAGCTCGTCAGCGATTAAGAATCTATCCGCAAAACAAGATTTTTATTTTGAATAACGATGAATGAAAAAGACAAGACACAAATAATTATTTGAAAGTTAAGAGGGAATTTATCAATTAAGGAATTTTATGAGAATACTTGATAATCTTGAATTTATTTAGGAATTAAAGAATTTTTATGAATTATTTAGGAATTTTTGAATTTTTATTTAAATTTCTGGATTTTTGAAATTTTTTTATTAATTTTCTGAATTTTTGAATTTTTTAATGATTTTCTGGAATTTTTATATTTTTTATTAATTTAGAATTTTTATGAATTATTTAGGAATTTTTGAATTTTTATTTAAATTTCTGGATTTTTGAAAATTTTTATTAATTTTCTGAATTTTTGAATTTTTTAATGATTTTCTGGAATTTTTATATTTTTTATTAATTTTCCGGAATTTTATTATTTTTTATTAATTCTCTGGAATTTTATTATTTTTTATTGATTTTATGAAATTTTATTATATTTTTTTTATTGATTTTCTGAAATTTTATTATTTTTCTATTTTTCTGTAAAATTATTAGTTTTCTATTCTTTGTAATTTTCCAAATTTATAGAAAAAAAGGGTTGATTTGGCATTAATGGAATTGGTCAAGGGTAGTATGGTCATTTATTGGGTAGGGACTTGTTAGGCATTTAGGAATTCTAGAGGGCGGATGGTATTTTATAGGGTAGGGGCTTGTTAGGCATTTAGGGAATTCTAAGGAACGGATAGGTAATTCCAAAGGTAGGGATTTGTTAGGCATTTAGGGAATTCTAGAGGGCATCATGGTCATTTACTTCAAGGATAGGAGGGTATTATGTAGAAAGGGCGACGTATGGAAGTCATTTCGGTAGCAAGGATAGGATGGGTATTATGTAGAAAGGGTGGGGCATGGAAGTCATTTCGATAGGATAGGATGGGTATTATGTAGAAAGGGCGGGGCATGGAAGTCATTTCAGTAGCAAGGATAGGATGGGTATTATGTAGAAAGGGTAGGGGCATGGAAGTCATTTGCAAGAGGGCAAGGATTTTAATAGGGCGGGGGCATGGAAGTCATTTGTTAGCAAGGATGGGATGGGTATTATGTAGAAAGGGCAGGGGGCATGGAAGTCATTTCAAGAGCAAGTTTTTAATTGAAAGCGAAAAGTACAATAGCCCCCAACTGATTGAAGGGAGGTCGGGGTATTTGGAGGGCACGAGCACTAACCACTTGTACTCGGTGTTGGTTTGGGTGAATATGACCTGAAATTATTATTAACTGATGTGCATGCCGTGCATGGTTGAAGAACTAAAAAGTGCATGGGCCATTATAGTCGAAGAACATATTTGATATACTGGCGAGGGAGACTCACGCAAATCGATCTCTCCTCGGGTTAAGGGGTCTCAAATCCCGGACGACGTGCTTAACGCTTCTAATTCTAGAGGAATCGACTAAGGGAGCCACCGATGGAAGAGATCAACTCCTATGCTCGCGAGGGTCCCGATTACCGGAGGCATGCCTATATATGTAGACAAAGTAGTGAGCAGTAATGGCTTGAGTTTGGGGAAGAGGTGTGATAACTTAACACCCAACGGGGGGAACTGGTCTGCGGGCCCATGAGAAACGGGGAGGGGGCCTAGGTGCATGGCCACGGGAACAAGGGAGGCCTAGGTCTCGTGATCACGAAATGCGGGGAGGGGCCTAGGTGCATGGCCACGAAAACAAAGGAGGCCTAGGGTCTCGATGATCACCGAAACAGGGGGGATACCTCATTTGAATCGACTAGGCTTCTCTCAAATTATTCCCCAAATTCCAATCCTATAAGGAGCAACTTGACCTTCCTTAACCACAATTTTCACTTTCGGTTTTCCTTGATCTTGATTTAGTTTGCGTTTGACCACATGAAATGGTAGCGTTATCTGAGATTATCGTCCCTTTATACTCACTGTGGATTTGGACATTTCAGTAGATTTGAAGCTTGTGACGATTCTTGATTAAAGAGGGGTATTAAGATTCTTGCAATTAGAGTAAGGCGACTTTCAAACATCATTCATACACATGTATTGGAGCATTCTTGCACCATTGAAAGGTAAGGGTTTTATGTCATGATCTGATTAAGATTCAAAGATCTACTACCGAATTGATTCCCCGAGATTTCTTATTCATCAAGCATTACATTGAATTATGCATAAACCGAGCCTAATCGGAAATTTCATGCAAGAAACTATTCTTCCTAATGAATCGCGTTTCAAGAACAGAGAACACTCATTTGGTGAGAAAGATGCTAACCCGTCAACGAAGTCCGTGTCGTCTGCTTCTTGTACTGAACCTTCAACTCAATCTCTTCGTCCTCACACCGCAAGATTTCTGAGTTTCTTCTCAAGCTCCAAGATGACTCCTCGCTCTTTTCGTCAAGCGTCCCTAGAAAAACCAGAGATAAAAGCAAAAAAAGCCCCCTCTCCTATGCTTTCTATTTTGCTTTATAGGCTTCAGAAGTCACCCCACGCCCTTTTTGCCCTTTTTTAAAAATTCGTTTTTTTTTTGTCTTCTTAGCTTTTGTTTTCTTTCTTTTATTTTTGAAAAATTTTCTTTGTCGTTTTGTCCATTTGTCGTTTAGCTTTTGTCGTTTCATTTGCTTTCGATTTCAAAACGCGTCGTTTTGCAATTGCTTTACGATTTCAAAACGTTGTCGTTTGCTTTTCCAATTTTAACTTTCCCTTTTTTGATTTTCTTTTTTACTTTATTTGTTTTAATTCTGTTTTTGTTTTATTATTTTTTTTTATTGAATTTCCAGATTTTAGTTTTTATTAAATTTTCTTTATTTTTTAAATCCTGATTTTGTTTTTTATTTTTTAATTAATAGAATTTTTTAATTTCAGATTTTTGAAATTTTCATTGTTTTTATATTTTATTTATTATTTTGTTGTTTTTTTTTCTTTATTATTATATTTTCTTTTATATACATATTTATATATATTTCCAAAGTTTTCAGATTTTCATTATTTTTTGATTTAGGTCTAATTTTAAAACTGATTTTATTTTATTTTCTAGAAAAGCAATTATTAGTGCTTTAGTTTAGTTTTTCGTTTCGTTTTCCCGTTTCGCTTCATTTTCTGTTTTTTTTCGTTTTCGTTTTCAGATTTTAATTTTGTGTTAGTTTTGAATTTGAATCTTTTCTTTAATTACCTCAAAACGGATCTCGGACATAATTGGGTGTTTACAGTTTGCCCCTCTTTACTCATTTTCTTATCAGATAATACGAGAAATATTTTCTGTATTATCATGGTAAGAAATGAGTAAAGACGTAGATTATGATTATGTCCGAGGTGAGCTTATGACGACCTTCGCATCACTCCCGCGTCCAGGGTCTGGAGCTACGTGTGAGTCATCCAAGGTTTAACTTTTTGTGTTACTCAGGCTACACGAAGCTGGAGTATGGGGCCAACGGTATAGGCCTAAAACAGTAAATCTAAACTACAGGAACCTGTCAATATAGGCCTGAAAGCGGTAAATCTAAACTACGGCGGCCTGACAATATAGGCCTGAAAGCAGTAAATCTAAACTATGGCGGCCTGACAACATAGGCCTGAAGGCAATAAATCTAAGCTAGGGCGGCCTGACAACATAGGCCCGAAAGCATAACCTAAGCTGTGCGGCCCGACAATATAGGCCCGAAAGCAATAAATCTAAACTAGGGCGGCTCCGACAACATGGCCCGAAAGCAATAAATCTAAGCTAAAGGCTTTCGACAACATAGGCACGAAAAAGCGATAAACCTAAAATTCGGGGCGGCCTGACAACATAGCCTGAAAAGCAAAATCTAAGCGTATGGGCGGCCTCGACAACATGTAAACTCCGAAAAGCAAATAAACTAAGCTAGGCGGCCCGACAACATAGGCCCGAAAACAAGTAAATCTAAGCTAGAGCGGCCTGACAACATAGGCCTCGAAAAGTAGTAAACCTAAGCTAGGCGGCCGACAACATGGGCCCAAAAGCGATAAATCTAAGCTAGAAGTGACCCGACAACATAGGCCTCGAAAGCAATAAATCTAAACTACAAATGGCCTGACAACAACACAGGCTGGCAAGAACCTAAACCCCAAATACCGACAACATAGGCCCGCGATAGATCTAAGCTAGAGCGGCCCGACAACATAGGCCCGGTGATAAAACCTAAGCTGTGCGGCCTGACAATATAGCAAAAGCAATAAATCTAAGCTAGGCGGCTCGACAACATAGGCCCGAAAGCAAGAAATCTAAACTAGGCGACGACAACACAGGCCTGAAAAGCAATAAATCTAAACTAGGCGGCGACAACATAGGCCCGAAAAAGCGGTAAATCTAAGCTAGAGCGGCCCGACAACACAGCCCGAAAGCAATAAATCTAAGCTAGGCAGCTCGACAACATAGGCCCGAAAGCAATAAATCTAAGCTATGGCGGCCCGACAACATAGGCTCCGGTAAATCTATACTAAGGCGGTGTCTCGACAACATAGGCAAAGCGAAATCTAAGCTATGGCGGCTCGTGATATAGGCCCAAGCGTGGAAATCTCGCTAAGGCGCTCGACAACATGGGCACAAGCGATAAATCTAAGCTATGGCGGCTCGACAACATAGGCCTGCCGGTAAATCTACACTAAGGCGGCTCCGACAACATAGGCCCTCGAAAGCGAATCGATGCAATGCTGTGGCCCGACAACATAGGCGATGAGCGAAAATGTATGGATGTAAGGCTATGGCCCGACAACATAGGCTTTGGCGGAAACCTAAGCTAGCGCCGACAATATAGGCCTGAAGTGCAATAAATCTAAACTAGGCGTGCCCGACAACATAGGCCTGAGCGAATGAAACTAGGCTAAGCTGACGACAACATAGGCCTGAAAAGCAATAAATCTAAACTAGGGGCGGCGACAACATAGGGGCCTGAAAAGCGATAAATCTAAGCTAGTAGCGGCGACAACATAAAGGCCTGAAAGCAATAAATCTAAGCTAGGCACTCGACAACATAGGCACCGAAAGCAATAAATCTAGCCTATGGCGGCCCGACAACATAGGCCTGAAAGCGGTAATCTATACTAAGGCGCCCGACAACACTAGGCCCGAAAGCGATAAATCTAAGCTATGGCTGACACGACAATATAGGCGACGAAGCGGTAAATCTACACTAAAGGCGGCTCGACAACATAGGCCTGAAAGCAATGAAATCTAAGCTATGGCGGCCTGACAACATAGGCCCGAAGCGGTAAATCTCTAAAAGTGCGCCCGACAACATAGGCCTGGCGATAAACGATGCAATGCTATGGCACGACAACATAGGCGATGGGCGAAATGTATGGATGTAAGGCTATGGCCTGACAACATAGGCCAGTGAGCAGAAATGTATGGATGTATGGCTATGGCCTGACAACATAGGCCAGTGAGCAAGAATGATGCATTCTACCTTGCGCTTGAAGGGTTTTTTTTTGGCACTTGATGATTATTCTTTGGGAAAACTTGGGGAACCATATCTTGCCCCAGTTTAAAATATTCCTGACAATTGAGGAATGCCTTGATTTGAATGAAGTTTGGGTGCATATTTTGCCCCAGTTTGGAAGATTTCAATGAGCTCAACTTGAATTTTTTGATTAAAGTTGGGGAATTAAGGATTGCCTCAACTTGATTTTTCTCGGGCCGATGTTTTGCCTGGCTAGTTTGAACTTGAATTAATCTTCCTTGGGCAAATGTTTGCCCCAGTTTGGACTCAATCCAGAATCTGAGGATGAACCCAAACCAAGCTTCTGTGGGCAAGCGTTTACCCCAGTTTGAACTTGATTTTGAGGATGACCTCAAATTGATTTGTGTGGGCAAGTGTTTGCCCCAGTTTAATTTTCTAACGTTGAGGAATCGAGGATTGCCTCAACTTGAATTTTCTGGGCAAGTGTTTGCCCCAATTTTATTCTTGGTTCAGAATTCGAGGATGACCTCAAATTGAATTTTGTGTGGGCAGGCGTTCGCCCCACTTTGAGCTTGACTCAGAATTTGAGGATGACCTCAAATTGGATTTTCAGGGCAAGCATTTGTCCTGTTTGGAGTTGATTGAGAATTTGAGGATGACCTCAAATTGGAAATTTTGGAGGCAAGCGTTTGCTGTTTGGACTTGATCCGAATTTGAGGGTTACCTCAAATTGAATTTTTTGAGGCAAGCGTTTGCCCTACTTTGACTGATCCGAGTTTGAGGGTGACCTCAATTGAATTTTTGTGTGGGCAAGTATTTATTCTATTTGAAGTCTTTTAATTATGATCAACTTCGGGCAATTTTACCAAGGTCTTAATTGGTTTTTTTGAAAGATAAGCTATGGAATGCTTGAATGACAAAATGCTTATTGCGATGTTTGAATGAATGAAAAAGAATATGGTGTTTGTGATGCTTGGATGCATGCAGAAATGATGTGGGTTCTTATTTTGATGCTTAAAATAATTATTTGATAAAAGAGATGCTTTGAATGAATGCAAACCATGAAATGGTGTAAAATTTTTGTTTCTTTTGATTTTTGATTTTTCCTCGACACCTTTTTCCCAACAACCCCATGTGGGTGTGAAAGGTATCAAGAATCAAGCGAAAGCGGATTGACTTCGGTCTTGGTTTATCGTCAATTTTGGAATCTTCTTTCCAGGATCTTTGAGATCCAACGGTGGTCAATATTATTGAGTAAGGCACACCTTTGGTGGTATCATGGCTTTGGTAGGAAGATGAATCTTTGGAAACAATCTGGCCATTTACCCCAACGATTGAGGATTCATCCAACTTGTCATAACTTTTCAAAATTAATCCTTCTATTTTGATATTTTTCACATCTCTTTTGGCATGTGTGCTACTGAGGTGTGCGAAGTGATTCTGGATGATTAATGAAAAATATAGAGAAAGTTTGCAAAGGATGTTTAAGGTAGTGCTTGAAAGAAAAAGACAAAATATGTAGGTTCGATTGCCCAAATGGCACCTATTGATGAAGAATGCCAGTGCTGCTTTTCATAATCTTGATTGCCAAATTAGCCAAACTTGAGAAATGGAAAAATTTTGCCCCAGTTTTAAGAAGATATGAGGTGCAGAAGTGTCATGTTGTCTTGGGATTCCTGTATTGACCTTAATTTTGCCTGGGTTATTCTTTTTGAGATTTTAACCCAGCAGGTCTTTTGTTTTGCCCTGACTTTTGCCTAGGCCGCCCTTACGGGTTTTCAACCTAGCGGGCTTTTGTTTGATCGTGCCCTAACTTTTGCCTAGGTCTCTTTGGAGATTGTCGACCTAGCGGGCTTCCTGCTTGATTGCGCCCTAATTTTGCCTAGGTCTTTTTTGAGGATTGTTGACCTAGCGGGCCTTCTGTTTGATTATGCCCTAACTTTTGCCTAGGTCTCTTTTGAAGACTGTCGACCTAGCGGGCTTTCTGTTTGATTGCGCCCTAACTTTTGCCTAGGTCCTTTTTGATGGTTGACCTAGCGGGCTTTCTGTTTGATTGCGCCCTAACTTTTGCCTAGGTCCTTTTTGATGGTTGACCTAGCGGGCTTTCTGCTTGATTGCGCCCTAACTTTTGCCTAGGTCCCCCTTTGAGGGTTTTCGACCTAGCGGGCCTTCTTTCTTGATCGTGCCCTAACTTTTGCCTAGGTATCTTTTGAGGGTTGTCGACCTAGCGGGCTCTTATATGATCCTGATTTTTGCCTGAATTGTTATTGGAAACCGGCAAGACCTTTTCTGATCATGACTTTGTTGATTCATTATTTTGAACTTTAACCCTACTTTTGCCTGGATTATTTTTGGTTTTTAATCCAGCGGGCTTCTCTTCTTCTTGAATTTTATGACCTTGATTTTGCCTGGATTATTATTTTTACTTTAATCCAGCAGGTCCTCTTCTTTTCCTTGAATTTTGAAATTTGACATCGACCTTGCCAGGGTCATCTTGGCTTCCAATTCAGCGGATCTTATTTTGCATCCCTAAATTTTGCCTGGATTTAGACTTGATTCCACGGATGTTTTATTTGACAAGACACTTTGAATAGGGATCTAGAATCCCTGATTGTTATTCCGCTTCCTCATTGGGCTTTTTCTTTGAGCTTGATTAATCCGACGTTCAAGATTACTCATCACAGCACTAGCATCCTCACCAATTGGTATTTTATTGTTTGGGTATAGGAATAAGAAGTGGGTTGAAGAGATAAAAAGAATGGTAAATTTTTAGAAGTAAAGCTAAAATGTAAAGCACGTGCTCAAGTGATATGAAAAATGTAATTTTGTATTTATTCATTGCTGTGTATTTACAAAAGATTAACTTTGAAAAGTACGACAATTTCTGGATGAATATCCTCAATTTGTACAAGGCGCCCGTCGTGTCGTCTTTACTCAGGAAGTCTCTTTCACTGGTTGACTGGAACTCTCGTGATTTGGCAATGGATTGTTTTCTGTATTGGGAGCAAGCCTCCCAAAATCCAGCCATTTTGCGTCAATCAGGCTTTGTACCTTTCGCTTCAACGCTAGGCAATCCTCAGTAGAATGACCAATAAATCCTGCATGGTAATCACATCTGGCGTTAGCATCATACCATTTAGGATACGGTGGCTCTTGAGGTTTCAGAGGATAAGGTGCAACCAAAGAGTTTTGAATCAACCGAGGTAGGAGCTCAGTGTAGGAGATTGGGATAGGATCGAATTGGACAGGTTTCTTTTCCTTTTTCGGCTTTGATTAGATTCGGCTTATGGCTTGTGTTTGGGCCGTGTATGGTGTCAGGCCAGGACTTGTGTCGCGTAATTGTAAGTGGGAGGGTATGGTGTTTGGTAGGTGGTAGCGATGTAGGGATATGGTGTGTAAGGTGTGTATGGTGTATATGGTGGTGGTCGGAAGCCAGTTGGACCATACTGTGCCATTTGAGAAATGTATTGGCCTTGATTAGAAGCCACATCACAGTCTCTCCTTTTTTTTTCCCTGACCAATTGGAAGCATTGACCGTCCCCGGTGGGCTTTTGTGCGATCTTTCCCCGGCGCATGCCACCTTCGATCCTTTCTCCAATGATGACGACATCGGAGAAGCTAGAAGTTATACCGCCCGAATTATCTTGTCATAGAAAGGATCTTGGAGTGTGTCCATGAACATGCCGACCAATTCCCTTTCTGGATAAGGAGGTTGTATTGAGCGGACAACTCTCGCCAACGTTGGGCATACTGTTGAAGGACTCTTCTCCTTTCTTGGCCATATTCTCGCCGAGTCCGATCGAGGGCCATCTCCGTATTGTAACTTGATACTGTTTTGTGAAAGCCTCAAGAAGGTCTTTCCATGAACGGATGCGATGTCCGCTCCAACAGTGTACCAGGTTGCAGCTGCCCCTGTTAAGCTGTCTTGAAAAAAATGGATAAGAAGCTTCTCATCGTAGGTACATGCAGACATCTTCCTGCAGTACATAGTCATATGTTTCTTTGGACAGCTGGTTCCTTGGTATTTCTCGAATTCAGGAACCTTGAATTTGGGAGGGATGACCACGTCTGGTACCAAGCATAGATCAGATGCATCTTTGGCTTCATAAGCGTTTCCCTCAATTGCCCGGATCCTGTCCTCTAGACCCTTCCATTTTTCTGTATCTTCACTTGAAGGATGGTTTGGGTTTTCCTCTGGCATGTGGTGATGGTGAGGAGACGGTATGCATACAGGGCGAGGCCCTTGGGCGAACATAGGGTGCGTTCCCCCAACGGCTGCTTGGTAGGCTTGTGAGGTGGTGTTTGGAATGGCATAGGGGATGCCTGTGGTGTTAGAGGGTAGGTTGTGTGTTTGGGCTTGTGTTTGGTGGTATGAAGGTGCATGCCCATGAGGATACCCAGAATGAACTCCTTCGATTGGCGGAGGCATGGTTGATGGTGGAGTGAAACCAAGAGGATGTGTTGGGTCAGTTGATTCTCTTGGTAGAGATTCCCTTGCCTCCTTTTGGTTTGATGATTGGATGGCCTCCATCAGCTTGGCCACTTGATCTTTTAGAGTTCTGACCTCATCTCTTAGCTCCTCATTTTGTCTCTCCAGCTCATCCATGATTCTTGATTGTGCGCAAGTCCTATAAGGATGTCGAGGAAGCTTTGTTTCTCCAATTTTCTGTTAAAGTTAAAAATTTGAGAAATGATTTGAATGCAAAAATTATGAATGATAAAAATGTTGATGTAAAATGAATATGCAAAAGGTGTAGAATGGTTTTTTGAAATCTTTTTCTTTGATGATAAATTTATGGATGAATAAATGAATGCATGTTATGCAAATAATTTTAGAAATTGGAATTTTGAGGATTTTGAGAATAATTGAAAGTTTCTCTTTTGATTTTTAGTAGTTTTGTATTTTTGGTATTTTGCTAAAAAACCTTTGATGGTGTTTGAAAAAGTTTGTTAAAATCATTCTTTAGGTTTTCGAAATTTTCCATTCTCTCTCTTTGAACTTTTGGAATTTTTAGTATTTTTAGAAATTATTTTCTAATTTTTCTAGGAGTTTCTAGTTTTCCTTGTCTTTCTATTTGTTTCGACATTTCTTTTCTTTTGTTCGACTTTTCTTTCTTGATTTCTGTATTTCCCCAATCTTCAGCTTCCATTTTGGATGATAATTGTTCGTGCGCATATGAACCATATTATGAAGGGGTGTGTGCCTTCTTTGCTTCTCATGTGGGTTACCTGCCCTAGGGATCTATGGCCTTTTATATGAACCTCTCAAAGGTGGTTTGTAATCCTGGGGTGTTGAGGTCACTAGAGCCAAGTTCCAGTTTGCAATGCTTATCACAAAATGAGAGAAAAGCTACCAGTTTGCAGGCATTACAAATAGGACGCACTCTAGCTGGGATTTTCGTGATAGTCAAACAGGACGTAAGCCCCAAAGTGACACCACTAGATCCCTCTAGTCCTAGGCTGCACTCGGACCCGGGTATAGGGCCCTACTCATGATAATGCATATGCAATGTGTATGAAGGCGCACAAGTAATTGGGATACCTGTAATTGGGGAAATTGTACAGATATATATAGCAATTTATTGTTTGTCTATCCTAGGGTTATACAGAGAATAAACAAACAGACAACAAATAAATAAATAAACAAACAGATAAATGAATCGTATAATTAAACAGTGAAGGGACCAAAATTAAAACACTCAAATTGTTGGGCTTGACTCTCTAAGTTCCCCAGTGGAGTCGCCATCTGTCGTAACCGTAATTCCGACGAGACGACGAACTCGCTAAAATTTAAAACAAATTGTTTTGAATTAATGTTTTCGTGGAGCCGCCACCAAATTTTTATTCAAGGAAAAAAAAAATTTGGAAAAACCCTGACTCGAGAATGAGCTTCTAAGTTCGGGAGTCGGTTACAAGTAGGGAAGGTGTTAGGCACCCTACTCGCCTGCTTAAAGAACGGTACCCTTAAACAGAGTGTGTGATTTTGAAAATTGTTTGATCCCTTTAATTAGTGTGAAAATAAAAACTTGATGGAGGTTAGCCTGACAGGACTTGATCCTGCTCCTACGTATTCCCCGGTGCAATGGGAAACTCAAGGCTTACGTAGTTCTAGCTATGTTTTGAAAGCTTGACTTTCGAAAGTGTCTGAAAGAGTATTTGAAATATGCTCAAAGGCTTGACCTTCGGAACTACTTGGGAAGTAAAAATGGCTTGACTATTTGTTGAAAACTATTTTTAGGAGGGCGATCCTCATCCACATATGCACAGGGCCCAAGACAACTACGGCTGCACTTGGACCCATACGAATCTCTAAACAACGAATGGCGAGAAAAAGCTACCAGTTCTTTAGAGCTCGCGTGAAGATTAAGAATCGCAAAACAAGATTTTTATTTTGAAAAACGTAGAATAAGAATGAGCAAGGTTTTTATTTTTGTAAAATGGAAAGGCAACCTTAATCCACATATGCACAAGGCCCAAGACAACTACGGCACTTGGACCCATACGAATCTCTAAACAACGAATGACAATGCTACCGATTCGTGCTTAAAGCTAAATCGCGTGAGATTAAGAATCACAAAACAAGATTTTTATTTTTGAATAACGATGAATGAAAAAGACAAGACACAAATAATTATTTGAAAGTTAAGAGGGAATTTATCAATTAAGGAATTTTATGAGAATACTTGATAATCTTGAATTTATTTAGGAATTAAAGAATTTTTATGAATTATTTAGGAATTTTTGAATTTTTATTTAAATTTCTGGATTTTTGAAAATTTTTTATTAATTTTCTGAATTTTTGAATTTTTTAATGATTTTCTGGAATTTTTATATTTTTTATTAATTTAGAATTTTTATGAATTATTTAGGAATTTTTGAATTTTTATTTAAATTTCTGGATTTTTGAAAATTTTTTATTAATTTTCTGAATTTTTGAATTTTTTAATGATTTTCTGGAATTTTTATATTTTTTATTAATTTTCCGGAATTTTATTATTTTTTATTAATTCTCTGGAATTTTATTATTTTTTATTGATTTTATGAAATTTTATTATATTTTTTTTTTATTGATTTTTAAATTTTATTATTTTTCTATTTTTCTGTAAAATTATTAGTTTTCTATTCTTTGTAATTTTCCAAATTTATAGAAAAAAGGGTTGATTTGGCATTAATGGAATTGGTCAAGGGTAGTATGGTCATTTATTGGGTAGGGACTTGTTAGGCATTTAGGGAATTCTAGAGGGGCAGCATGGTATTTTATAGGGTAGGGGCTTGTTAGGCATTTAGGGAATTCCTAAGGGACAGTATGGTAATTCCAAAGGTAGGGATTTGTTAGGCATTTAGGGAATTCTAGAGGGGCATCATGGTCATTTACTGCAAGGATAGGAGGGGTATTATGTAGAAAGGGCAGGGGCATGGAAGTCATTTCAGTAGCAAGGATAGGATGGGTATTATGTAGAAAGGGTAGGGGCATGGAAGTCATTTCAGTAGCAAGGATAGGATGGGTATTATGTAGAAAGGGCAGGGGCATGGAAGTCATTTCAGTAGCAAGGATAGGATGGGTATTATGTAGAAAGGGTAGGGGCATGGAAGTCATTTCAGTAGCAAGGATTTTAATTGAAAGCGAAACAGACAATAGCCCCCAACAGGATTCGAAGGGAGGTCGGGGTATTTGGAGGGCACGAGCACTAACCACTTGTACTCAGTGTTGGTTTGGGTGAATATGACCTGAAATTATTATTAACCAGTGTGCATGGTACATGAATCAAGAACTAAAACGAAGGTAATGGGCCATTATAGTCGAAGAACATATTTGATATACCCGAACCGAGGGGAGACTCCCCGCAAATCGATCTCTCCTCGGGTTACGGGGTCTTTCAAATACCCGACGACGTGCTTAACGCTTCTAATTCTAGGGGAATCGACTAAGGGAGCCACCCCGATGGAAGAGATCAACTCCTATGCTCCTGAGGGTCCCCAGTTGCCTCAGAGGCATGCCTATATATGTAGACAAAAGTAGTGGCTTGATAATGGCTTGAGTTTGGGGAAGAGGTGTGATAACTTAACACCCAACGGGGAACCTGGGAAGTGCGTGGCCACGAAAAGCGGGGGAGGGCCTAGGTGCATGGCCACAGAACAAGGAGGCCTAGGTCCGCATGATCACGAAACAGGGGAGGGGGCCTAGGTCCGCATGGCCACGAAACGGGGGAGGCCTAGGTCTACGCATGATCACCAAACAGGGGGGGATACTCATTTGAATCGACTAGGCTTCTCTCAAATTATTCCCAAATTCCAATCCTATAAGGAGCAACTTGACCTTCCTTAACACAATTTTCACTCGGTTTCCTTGATCTTGATTTCGTTTGCGTTTGACCACCACATGAAATGGTAGCGGTGTGACAGATTATCGTCCACTTATACTCACTCGTGGATTTGGACATTCCTGAGATTTGAAGCTTGTGACGATTCTTGATTAAAGAGGGTATTAAGATTCTTGCAATTAGAGTAAGGCAGCTTTCAAACATCATTCATACACATGTATTGGAGCATTCTTGCACCATTGAAAGGTAAGGGTTTTATGTCATGATCTAATTAAGATTCAAAGATCTACTACCGAATTGATTCTTTGAGATTTCTTATTCATCAAGCATTACATTGAATTATGCATAAACCGAGCCTAACCGGAAATTTCATGCAAGAAACTATTCTTCCTAATGAATCGCGTTTCCAGAACCAGAGAACACCATTTCGCAGGCCGAGAAAGATGCTAACCCGCTTTTGAACGAGTCTCGTGCGTCTGTTTCAACCCTTAACCTTCAACTCGTCAATCTCTTCGTCCTCTACACCGCAAGATTTCCTGAGTTTCTTCTCAAGCTCCAAGATGACTCCTCACTCTTTCGTCAAGCGTCCCCGAAAAACCCCAGAGATAAAAGCAAAAAAAAGCCCCCCTCTCCTATGCTTTCTATTTTGCTTTTATAGGCTTCAGAAGTCACCCCCGCCCTTTTTGCCCTTTTTTAAAATTCGTTTTTGTCTTCTTCCGCTTTTGTTTTCTTTCTTTTATTTTTGAAAAATTTTCTTTTGTCGTTTTGTCCATTTGTCGTTTAGCTTTTTGTCGTTTCGTTTTGCTTTCGATTTCAAAGCTGTCGTTTTGCAATTGCTTTCGATTTCAAAACGTTGTCGTTTTGCTTTTCCAATTTTAACTTTCCCTTTTTTGATTTTCTTTTTACTTTATTTGTTTTAATTTTGTTTTTGTTTTATTATTTTTTTTTATTGAATTTCCATATTTTAGTTTTTATTAAATTTTCTTTATTTTTTAAATCCTGATTTTGTTTTTTATTTTTTGATTAATAGAATTTTTAATTTCCAGATTTTTGAAATTTTCATTGTTTTTATATTTTATTTATTATTTTGTTGTTTTTTTTTCTTTATTATTATATTTTCTTTTATATACATATTTATATATATTTCCAAAGTTTTCAGATTTTCATTATTTTTTGATTTAGGTCTAATTTTAAAACTGATTTTATTTTATTTTCTAGAAAAGCAATTATTGGCTGTTTTTAGTTTTCTGTTTTCTGTTTTCCGTTTTCTGCTTTCTGTTTTCTGTTTTCTGTTTTCTATTTTCTGTTTTTCAGATTTTAATTTTATGTTAGTTTTGAATTTGAATCTTTTCTTTAATTACCTCAAAACGGATCTCGGACATAATTGGGTGTTTACACAAATGTTATTGAAGGATTTTAGTATTACTCAACTTCTTATTCTTTTAACTTGTATAATGCTTATTGGTAAGCATGCTTCATCAATTGTCAAACTTAATTTTATTATCTAAATATATTTTTTATTTATAATTTTTATTAGTAAATAAAATAGGTAATATATTAAATTTATGATTTAAATTTTTCTCTAATTGGGAAGACATTTTTGGAGAAAATTTATTAATATTGACAAATTTTTAAATTATTTTAGAGAGAGAGGGTGAATGTACTTTTTTTGGAGAATAGATAAATGGCTAAGATCATGTTAAATATTAACACCCTTATGTTTATTTAATTTAAAGGAAGGTTTACATATCTTTGAATTTAAAAGAACGTTTTAATAGCTTTACAATTTTAGGAAAGATAGTGAAAATAAGCTTATTTTATTGCTCATAAGAAAGAGGAAGGATATAGAATAAGCCTAATTAATTGACTTGGAATCTTAATCCATTTTTGAAACAAGAGTATATTTTTTCTAAAACATAGCCTTATCAGGCCCTATTTACTGAGTTTTTCCATTTAAGTTCAAATTGGAATCCTAATTAATTTTAGGAACAATTTTATAAAGAAAAAAAATAAAATTTTGGAACGCTCACCTCAATATACATGATGGTGATGACGATCCAACTTATTAACAATAGATGATAATAGAGGAGAAATCCAACACTTGTCTATTGTAGAGAGAATATAATTACAGCGAAAAGAACAAGTTTTGTAGTGAGAGTTATGATTGTTACACTATTCAAATGAAGAAGACAATTTTTACTTGGAGAATGGTTTACTCTAACTGTACTTCAATTGAAACTTAAAATATGGTTACACATGAAACTACACTGTAAGATTTACTTGAAATACAATTATGTATAATCACTTTTCAAGTGAAATATCATGTCATCTTCCCATTTGAAGAATGCTTACACATATAAATACTCCCTCAATTATCATTCAGACCATGGTTAGTTATCATCACACTCCAAATAAAACTTAGAGAATAAATTTTCTTAAACCATTCTCCAAATTTATGCTTTTTATTTCATTTTTTTTGTAATGTTATTAATTAGGATACCTACAAGGATATGACCTAGAAACTACTTTCTGATTATTTATATTCGTGTAATAATTTTTCCCTTATTTTACTTTCATCTTTAATATTTGTTTCGAGATTTTTTTTTTCATTCTCACCATTTTTCATCTATCCACCTGTAGGTCTTAATGAAAATCGCAAACTTATATTACAATTTAGTAATGTGACTAATGTTTCTTATATTGCAATTTAGCAACACGGCTAAAGTTTTGTAAGTTTTTTTAATGTTTAACTTACATTATTAAAAGTGAAAATAAGAAAATAAAATTGTTAATTTTTAAAAAAAATAAAAATGAAAGAAAAAGTCATTAAAAGCAAATTAGTAAAGGTAAAATTAGTAATTTTTATTTTAAATATAATATATTATTTAAAACTTACTAAAAATATATTCAAACTTATATAATTAATTAAGATTAATTTTATAATTTTTTAAAAATAAGAACTTTAACTTTTGAGGGATTTCAGTCTCAACCCTCATTCCTATATAAAAAAAATTCCTTAACACTAGAATTTCAAATAAGATAATCTTTATAAAAAAATTTAAAATATATTATATAGATCAATCTCATATATGGAGGGAAGATTTTGTTGCGATAAGTGAGGATTAAAGATCTTTTTAATTGATAAATTTTACAAAAAAAAAAGATCGTAACAGTAAAAAATAAAAGTTTTTCATGTAAAAGAGTCTGATAAAGATATAAGATTTGATATGAGATTTTGGATAAAGAAAAGATATGTTAGAATATTATTAATTTAAGTCTCACATTAAATAAGTTTAAAAAGGAAAAGATAGAAAAATCTTATAAATAAAAAGATTATCTATAGTTTTATTATCACATTCCCAATGTAATCTTTAAAAATTTGGATAATTGTGTATTGAAAAATTGTAAGAAAGAATTGTAATTTTTTTATATAAAAATTATAAATAATAATAAATATTTTTAAAATAAGATATCATCCGCTATTAAATATCTATTACCAATTATAAAATTTAACAATTTAATTTCTCTTTACATCTCATAAATTTGATGCAATTTATGAATGGAAAGAGATGTAGATCTAATTTATCTTTAAACTTAGAAATCCATCATAATATAACCTAAATAAACATGTGAAGTGTCCATCTTTATCTCTAATGTATAATTTGTTAAGGATCCATTCTAGATTCCTAATCTTTTCAAATAAAGAAAAAATTCTTTATCATCTTGGTCGATGGAATATTGTTCATCATGTCCTAACGTTCTTCAAGTTATTATTATTATTATTCGTGGTTTTTTTATATATATTTTTTATTTTGCAACTTGCAGCTTTCAGGTTGAGTCCTTAATGTCTAATTTAACGAGGTAACTTTTTCACCTTCTTTTTTCTTTGGGTTAGGTGATAATTTCTTTTCGTTCCCTTTTTTTTTTATTTCACTTGACTAAAATAAAATGAATAATAAAAAGAGAAGCGGAATCAAATTGTTGCAGTGGTTATACCACACCATTGGAATCATGAATTGAACCAACTTGTAAAGAAGGACGAAAGGAACAGCAATTAGGAAGGAAGCAACTTGTAAGGATATCACGTGTAGGTTCAATCATAATTCAGGTAATTGTTACACCAAGTTGATGCCTACGGGTTGGGGAACGGTTTTATTCTCTCTATCCAGTTACATAAAAAAATTGAAATAGGTTTAGGTGCAAGTTTAAAAAAAGGATAAAAATTGAAATTTAATTTTAAGTTTATTAATTTTGGATAAATATATGAAAATTTTATATTTTATTTTTTATAATTTATATATAATAATAATAATAATATATAAAATACATATTAAAAATTAAAAAATTGAAAATTCAATTATAATATCATTTTTAATAAAATATAGATATTTAATATTTTTATTTTAATATTATTATAGTTATTAAAATAGATTTGGAACAAAAATATTATAGATATTTGTATTGTCAAACCTAACCTCCTCTAAGTAATTAAAATTGATTTAGAGGAAAAGAAAAATTTTAAATAAAAGTAGTTTACGATTTCTGATTTTGAATCTTATGATTTTTTTCATTATGAAAAAATCTAACCTCCTTTTTATAAATTATTTTTATAAGTTTTTCTTAAACCCGATTAATGAAGAATTTTCGATTAAAATCAAAACAAAATATTACGCGAATTTCATATTTTATTATCTATTACTGGGAGGACTTTAACCTCTTTACCGGTCAATCCCTCGGGTGATTAAACTATTTCATCAGTTTATTGATTAGTTGAGTTAAATACAAGTTTAATTAATTTAAATTTGAATAGTTAATTAAAAATAAATAAGAAAGCGGAGTATGTGCGTTTGTATCGGTTGTTTGTGGAGTTATGTGTGTGAAAGGTTAACTTAGAGAACCTAATAAACAAACAAATACAATTAAGAAATAAAGTACACAAAATTCGAGGTCAAATAACTTAATATATATATATGAAGGAGGTGTTACCTACTGAAAACGGCTTTGTCATTATGAACGGGGTTCATTTACAAGCAACAAACATCTAGTTTGGGAATTAAAGAATCTTAAAGGACACTCTCTCATTTAAGAAAAATATCTTGTTCATTCTACCAAGATGGTAAACCAACTTTAATTTAATTACAACGACAAGCTCAAGCATTCATAAACAGTTGCGGATCATCTCGATTTTGAAGACAATTCAGACTGATTTTATATTTAATTCACATTGTTTCTAGACCACGACTTGAAGCCTAGATGATAAAAATATTGTTAAGTATTCATGAAGAAATTTCTTTTATTATAATATATATATAATAGTTTTTAAACAAAATATAATAATGACTGAGCATAAATATAATAGTATATATTTTATGATGAAAATTATATAAAAAAAAGTTAACTCCTCTAAACGATGGATTTACTCTAGAAAATAAAATAACAAATTATAAATATTGATTAAAAATATGATTAAAATTTAAACAAGTACGTAATTTACACATGTATATTTCTATAGTTTCAATTATAGCCCTTACCTTTTCAATTAATAATTTTAACTCTATTTTAAAAAAAATGAATTGCGCTCAATTTTCGTAGCATTTTCAGAAACTACACAACCCACATATATATATATATATATATATATATATATATATATATATATATATATATATATATATATATATATATATATATAAGTATTCAGGTAAAACATCAAATCAAGATTCTAAAATTACAATTATCAATCATTTTATTTTCTAAAACTAAGAAAAATAATTTCTGTAAGAATATTAAAGAATAATCATTCCAATTCTTAACATTAGAATTGACTAATCTAATTTTTTATTTTGATATCTATTAGTCATTTTTATTTATAATTCTAGTTTTAAATTAGTTAATTTGGTTCCTAATTATAAGTAAATTGGTCCCTAATTGTAAGCAATTTGGCTTTCAACGGATTAAATTAATTAATAGTTGTCAAATTTAACTATCAACTTCAGGGAATAATTAAATTGGCTATAACATGATAATTTTAGGTAAAAATTATTTTTTATAAAATATATTTTTAATATTTATAAATATGATTAAATTTTATTTTATTGTTAATTATTTTTTATCAATTTTAATCCTAATAAATTTTAAAATTTTTTTAAAAAATATTACCATTTATTAATAATATACGGTAAATTTAAATATATCATGTTAATTATTATCTTAAAATATTAATATGATATAGTTAAATATAGGATAAATTATATTAATACTTATGAATTTTAATATAATTTCGTTCAATATTTTTCATTTTTTTATTATTTTAAAAATTATCTTTTAATTTATATTTTTTACTTACGACGTTAAATTTTATTGTAAAAATAAATATATTCTTTCTTTAAGACGGTTACCTTAAAGAAAAAAAATTAAGATTTTGATTAAATCATGAAAATGAGGATTTTTTTAAGAGTTGCGCACTAGGATTGAAACTAGAAATTTTTGAAAATTATTGGTATTCTTCAAGTTTCGTCTTCAAGCTAACATAAAGCTTGTGGGTTTATTTACTTCGTACTTGTCTCTCCACAAAGAATTTTCTTTAACTTTCTTTTGTCTCCTAAAAAGGTAAACATCTTTGTGTTTTTATTTTTCTTTGAATTGTCTGTTAAGTCCACATATATTATTTTGTATGATTTTTATTTTTTGAAGATTGTTTATTGTTTATGTGTATTGAAACCATTTATGATGTGTATATGTTATATTTTAATTTTTTTGGATCATATAGATGAAATGTCTAAAATGTCATAAATTGAGCCTAAACTTGGTAATATAGACATTCTTATCCACTTTACTAAGAAGAATGAGGAACCTACTGAAATTTGTAATGTGGACCTAAATCAATTTGGAATCTTTGATGCACACGATGCTGTGAATATATTGGTAAAGGATGAAAGTTTATCTCCTTTCAACTCTTTCAAAATTTATTTCACAAATAAGAGTAGTAATCAAATTTTACCTTTGGAAACTAATTTTGATGTATTGAAAATGTTTGAAATAAATGATAAAAGTGCATATACTCACCTATATGTTAAAAGTAGGAGGGTTGAAACTAAACAAAAGAGGTCGAGACTCAGCATGGAGAGTTGAGATTGAAAAGGGAGGGCTAATACTGAATAAGGAAGGGTTAAGATTGAACTTAGAGGACTGAGACTGAGCAAAGGGGTTGATATTGAACTTAGGGGAGTTGAGTCTGAAGTAGGGAGGACTTAAGACCCAACTCATGGGTTCTCAGGCTGTTAACACAAGGGGTTAAGACTAAACAAGGGAGAATTAAGATCCAACTTGGGATTCTGATGTTATTAACATTTGGGGGCTGAGGCTAACAATGTAAGAAGACCTTTGGAGGCCGAACTTGAGAAGGACACTAATTATATAAGTGATGAAGATATAACTTATGATGATTTTGAGATTATAATAGAGAGTGATGATGATAGTAAGTATGATGTTACACACGACGATGGATTTAGTAATGACAATGGAAGTAATTATGAGGAGAGGATAGATGTCATTGGAGAAATTAATTTTGATGAAGACATAGTTGAAATTTGTGTGGAAATGGACCAATGAAAAAGAAGTTTGAATTACAAGCTGATGAAAGTATTGACTTGGAAGTAGGTCAGTTGTTCTTAAATATAACTCACTTCAGAGAAATGCTCAAAAACTATGTAAGTCAAGAAGATTTTAAATTGCTGAGAGTGAAAAATGAAACAATTAAGGTGACATGTCAATATCCAACAAAGGGTTTCACATAGAAGTTACATGCATCTCTAATCCCTAATAGAGTAACATTTAAAGTAAAATCTTATAATCATCTTCATAATTGTCTCAGAATAAGTAAGAATTCAAATGCAACCTCTACATGGATTACATAAAAATAAACTGGAGAGAATGCTAATGGTTGACCCTAACACAAGTTATGCTACAATAAAATAAAAATTACTTGTCAAATATGAAATTGAGCCAAGTAATTTAATGCAGTTGTGTCGTGAAAAGAAAAAAGTACACCAAACCACTAAGGAAGTTCATGCACTATCATATAATGATCTTCCTACATAGGTTGTATTAGTTAGGGATACAAATCCTGGTAGTATTGTTAAAATGGAGATATAAAGTAAGGTTAATAGAAATTCTGAATTTAAGAGAATGTTTGTAGTTTTTGACCCATGAAAAAAGGTTTTTTTAAAGGGTGCAGACCTTGGTTTGGAATTGATGAATGTTATCTTAAAGGTCCATTTGGTGGATCTTACTTTTAGCTATTGTCCTTGATGGAAACAAGGACATGTTTCCTATTGCAATAGTTACGAGGGAGGTTGAATGCAAAGATTCATGGAGATATTTTTTACTCTGTTGTTTAATACATTGCAATCAGTGCTTGGATGGAAGGATGAGGTACTGATGATTATGTCAAACATGCATAAGGTGTGTCAAGTAATTTTAAAGTGTCTAACCATTTAATTTAGATTTCCTTCTTAGATAATAATGTTTATAATACATTTCTTATTATTTTTTAAAGGCTAACACAAGCAATAAGTGAAGTTTTCCCCTATGACAAACACTAGTGATATCACCATCTCGTTTGTTAATGCATGTTTATAATGTACATTTCTATATTTTTCATTTTAGGTTTTTTTGTAACCATATAATGAATCACTTCAAGTAGAGGATCAAATCTTTAATGCTAACAACTTAATTTTGGAGTTGTGCTATGACATATAGTGAGGCTCAATTTGAGATAGCATTGTCAATAATTAGAAATACCTCATATGAGACTATTGATTAGATGATTACTGCAAAAGGCCAAAACATATATGGGAAAGATATGCAATTGACCTATTCTCCAAGAGTGGCCTTGTGACTAACAACATATGTGAGGCATTCAAGAGATGGTTGGATAAGGATAAGAAGAATACTATTCTAAATATGATGAAATCCATTCAATGAAGATTAATGGGGTTGGTGTAGAAATGGTTTGAGAAAGGTGCATCCTATCACCATCAAGTCACACCTAAAATGAGGAAAGTGCTAGACAAGACAATGTAAGATGGTAGATACTATGGTGTGATATATGGTGGACAAGAAGAATACCAAGTTAGGGAGGTAAATAAACATTTGTGTGGATTTAGGATTAAGGAGATGTTCTTGCAACTATTGGAACTTGACAAGACTATCATGCAAGCATGCATGTGCTTTTATATCTCACAAAAGATTGAATGTAAAACTTTTGTTGATGAAACTCTTACAATGACATCATCCACCCATTTCCATAAGTGGATGTAAACAACAAAAATGACTACCCTAACATTGATCCACACACACTAAAAAGATTACTAGGAAGAAAAATGATGTTGTGGGTCCATCAAGGATCTAAGTGGCTAGGAGATCTAGCATAATCAAGTGGGCCACTTACAACCAATTTGGCAATAATTATAAGACTTATGAAAGGGATGCAACCAAGGGAAAAAGTTTAAAAAGGTGATGACACTTTTATTCAGTTTACAATTCCATTTTTATAGCTTGTTAACCTTTTGAAATTTATGATATCTTAAAAAACTATTTACAATGTTTTTGTTGCTAACTTACACATGGCTACTCATGTATAGTCATGGACACAAACACAATAGCCATCACTTATTCAAGTTAGTTAGGAATACCAAACACTTAGTAATGGATAGAGATTGATGCAAAAAAACCTTAGCCAAGCTTTTATTTTTGAGAGAACATCAAATATCATCAACTTTAGGAACAAAGATAAGGAAGAAAAAGAGAACACAAAGTGCTTTAGAAGAAAGACAAACAAGCATAAAACCCTTAAGAATAAGGAGCAAGACAAAAAATGATTTAGAAAAAAAATTAAATATTAGACCTATATTTTTTGTTAATTAATGTAATTGAATTATAATTTTTTGTATATCAATGTACATGATTGACAAACTTGGTTAACAATGTACATAATTTTATATTAATAGTGAAGGTTATATACACATTGACAATACACATAATTTTATATTATAAAATATTATTTTTTATGAATATAAAAATTGAAATATTTATTGATATTAGAAATAATAGCTTACACCATTTTACATTATCCTACTCGAGGGATAATTTTATTTTACAAAAATTATAGAAATATCATGTGCAATTAACTTAAAACACAAGGGATATGTGTAATTGTTTCCGGAAAGCATTTTCAATAACAAAGGAGGAATTATTGTGACATATTTTCAAAATCTTAACTCCATTAACCTATTGATAAACTATTACAACAATCATTCATTTGAATACGGTTACAAAAATTAAAATTACAATAATTAAAATTACAAAAATAATCATATTTAAAAATAATGAAAGAGTTACATTAAATTTCGAATGTTTATAACTAACTTCATTCAATTTGTCTTTCTTAATTTTTTTCCATTTCTCTTTTCATTTGTTCCATCTCTAGTTTCACCTTTTCATAATCATTATCAATATCTCTTTCTACACATTAAAAAAAATCACACCCAATCTCTCTACATGCGTAAAGTAGACGATTTGGATTTTCTTCTGCCCCAGTAACTTTTGTCTCTACAGATCTTTTACAATAGCAACATTTTTTCCCTTCTCTAACAATTACAACATTGTTGCTACTACTAAATGAAAGTGTCATTTCTATTTTGCAAAAATAACAAAAAAAATAGTAGAGAAAATTTTTAGCAAAAAAAATAGAACAGCTACAAAGGAAAATAAAAAACCCAAACTTGAACAACTATGAAATAAATACAACTTACACTACAAAAAATAATTATTTTTTATAGATATTTTGTGATGATTATATAAACCTATATCAAATATATTAAATTCTAACACTTATATCATTTAAACTGTCTCTAAAGTAAATTTCGACAAATAATTTCTGACAAATAAAAATTTGTCAAAAAAGATCTAGTGAAGGTTAAAACTGTTATTATCTATCATTTAAAACCGTTACTAAAAGAATTTTTTTTTTTTAGTGTTACCTATCTCAATAGAATACACAAAATTCAAACCCACAACAACATCCTCCTCCATTTTGATCTCATCTATTTAAATCTTGTATATAAGGACATTTGTGGATGAATTTTTTAATAATAAAGCGGTGCCTTACATATAATCACCAACAATTTTCTCTATTAATATTATCAAATTCATAGAATAGATGATATAACAAATTCCAATATTGATTTAAAAAAATGAATATTGAAAAAAATTACATTAAAACTCAAAGTATTAATATAACTTATTCTAAAATATATGTTATATCAAGATAAAAAAATAATAAATGTTATTTTAAAAAATATTATTTATAAAAAAATTTAATAATTTTTTAAAGGTTAAATTTAAATTTAATCATTTTAATAGAGATTAAAAAATATATTTATGCGTTTATTTTTTATAATGTTAAAGATTGACTAATAATGCCATTATTAGGAGCTAAAATGGTATTTTATTTCTAGTTTTCTTACCATATCTATTCATCGGTGATTTTTTTATTTAAAATTTATCTTAATATATTTGTTAAATTTAACTATTATAAAATTTTTTGTAATGAAGTATATTTTTTATGAATTCACAGATAATGAACGTAAGAAAAAAAAATTATTCTTATATATATTATAACTGTTATTTAATATTTTTTACCAACACTTTCACCTTAAATACGTAATATGATACTATTAGTTTCTATTCATGTTGATCAGGTAAACTATTTTCAAATTCCTTACTAATAATTTTCTGTTAATTAAAAAGCTCTGAGTTACTTAGCAAAATGGGATAGTTAAATAGGTCTGATCTACGGATATAGAAACGAATTTATTTATCTGGAAAAACATTTATCTATTTTAAAATAAAAATAAAAATAAAAAACTTTAAATTGGCTTTTGCATCATTTAAGTCAGTGCATTATTTAAAGAAAAATTTAATTCATACCACAAAAATGAACATTTTTTACAATAAAAAAAGAGAGAAAGTATACGATAAAATGAATTATGTGATAAAAATAAAGATAACATACATATTATAAAATTTATTGTATGAAATTTCTATTTCTAGATCTAATATTTTATACAAAATAAAAAGTAGTCAATGAATGCGGTCCAAAATCCTAGGTATATTTCATAACTTGTTATATATTAGTCTATTGAAGTATAGACTTTTCAGGCAGAATAGTGCTATTAGACGACTAGTATCCATACCAAACTCTACTTAATTAAAGCAAGAGTAATTTGAATTTTCTCCCACTATTCGGTTGTCTACTATTGTGAAATTGCATGTAATTATCAAACTATAAAAATCTTCATATATAATTTTCATATAGTTTTAAATTATAAACTAAATTAAATAAGACTATATATTGAACTGGTTGCAAGCATTATCTTAAAAAAGAACCGGATTGTCCGGTTCAATTAAATTGAATCGAAAAAGGAAACACATTATATATCATTTGGAAGATTTAGAAGGCTACTTCATACCGATGAGTGATGACTACATTAATTTAATTACCACATTTTAACAGATAATTTTCTTAATCGACACCACATCATCTCCATGTGGCCATGCAATGTGAAAATAATACATAGTTTTCGTCACAATTTGAAGCCTTATGTTAGTTATAATTATTTCATGTATTTTCATTTCATTTTAACTTATTTTTTACCTTTATATTTTCCGCATATTCCTTGAATATAAACTATTTTGTTGTTCTGATCTTCCGAGATACATGGATCAATTTTACTATCTTTCTCAATGTTCATGATAGTTATGAAGTTTGGTTAAGACGCCTCTATCTTTTCAAGTTAAATATTAAATTTATCTCATAAAAATATTATTTTTTCTTTAAACTTAAAATAAAATGTTTTTAATTTATATTCTTTTTGTAGTTGTTTTAGAGTAAAATTGAATCTTATCGATTCTACTCCATTAGAATTGTTTCATCACATACACAACCTAAGAAGGATAAATCATAGGTGAATAAATTATTTGCACATATAGTAAGCCACACTTATATGCTTTCATGTGTTTGTTTCTTACGTTGTTAGCATTAATTAGTCTTATATTATTACTAATGGATGAAATTTACATACACATGAGAAAGTGACCCAAACAATATTTATTTAAGGAACTTAACCAAGAAAAGTTAGATGCGTAATGTGAGGTAGTTCAAACAAATTATATGACCTTTGATTAGAATCAATTGTAAATTTTTTTATTATAATTTAAGTTCCTTTTTATCCAACCCAACTGGGGTATGCAGAAAGAAGCTTCAAGTGTTTAAAAAGAAATTAGAGAAAGTTGAACCAAAAAAGGATGGCCTTTAAATCACAGTGGTATTTTACTAAGAGATATTGGTTGAATAACCAATTGATACGACAAATAATAGAAAAGATAAATTTAAAACCTTTGGCAGTTAATTTTTACTCAATGTAACCTGCTAGAAAGAAAGTTGGGGAGATGAGGATTCAGATTCAGAATCAAATATAAAAGCTACGTCAGAGTGAAAAAAATTAATACACACACACACACACACATATATATATATATATATATATATATATATATATATATAATAAAGAGAAGAGGTGTCTAAACAAAATTTGAAATAAGTTATTTCAATCGTCACTTATTGCCTACATCTTGAAACTAGATCACTAATAAGAAAATAATTATTAGTCTTGTTACCTTTCTAAAACATATTCTAATATAGGTTTTTACTTAGTAAAAATTTTGAAATGTATCAGCAAATCACCATAGCATCATCAATTTTGTTATAAATGTATATCATTACTGACTCTCTGATCGTTAAAAGCAACTACAACCAAATTTTTTTACTAGAGATTAAATTTTCTAACAAGAATATCAATCACCACAGTATCATCAACTTTGAGATAAACTTTCATCTCTTCCTTTGGTTGTACCTGAAAGAAAGTAAACCATAAGTCATGCATAATTATTAGTTAATGCAAGCCATAACCATGCATATCTTCAGGCAAACAGAAATTTGATTTGGAGGAAGAATCCTGATTATTTGTGGTACTTGCTACACATCAATCATCACATATAAAGAAAGAAGAAAGTACTTACTCAAAAATGAAAAACTGATAACCCTAGTATGTAGCAAGCACAATGATGGCATGAATGAAAGAGATGACAACGAAGACTAGAAACCAAGCCCAAGAGGTTGATACATAAGTCATAATAGTGAATGTGGAAAGTGAGCAACAATGGTAATAATAAACAATAACATAAAACCAAAAAATACAACAAAAATCAGTAAACCAAAGATGACATTAACAAAATAGAGATAGAAGGAAGTAAGAGAACTAAGACCATCATCATTTTAAACCCACACCCGACCATTTTAAACCATTCAAAACCATTTTCTTAATCTAACTTAGGCAATATCCAACCCGCAATAACCAAAACAAAAATTTAAACTTTTGAGTTAATTTAATTAGGCTCATTCCAAATGTTCACTCCTAATAGATAGCAAAGAACATTTTAACATCTATCCAAAAATCGAGGCCTCAAAGAAAGATAGACGATTTTCTTATAAAGAAAGATACACCTCAAAGAATAAAGTGCTCTAATATCCATTGAAATAAAAAATAATTTTAAAATTTATTAAATTTATTAAATTTTTATCATAATTTCAACTATTAATTTTTAAATTAATAATTACTATTATATTTATAGTTTAAAATATGCCTTCTTATTTTAAAGGAGCAAAATCCGTATTCAGTTTGTATAGGTATAAATACTAAAATTTATTTATTTTTTATTTAGTTAAAAGAGTCAAAATATTTCTCGTGTTAAAATTTTTCTATTAAATTCATAGTATCTAATTTAGATTAACTTATGTACCTCCTAATAACTTCTCAATAAAACTATTATTGAGATATTTTTAAGAAAACAATTGTATATTTGTATTATGTTAATTATAGACATTTTTAAAAAATAAAACATATTAATTAATTTTGACTTATGTATCATAAAAAAAATTGATATTTTATGATCTAAATTGAAGATTGTGAAGTTTATATTGATATATAAAAAAGGGTAGATGATGAAGAAAAAGGAGGAGTTGGGTGGCATGCATTGCATGGTGTTGGAAGTGAGAAATGCATATTTCAAGAAAAGGAAAGGAGACATTTTGGTGTTGTAACGTCCAAGGCCCGCCAAACACACACTCTTTCCGTCTTTTACGGAGAGGTAATAGTCTCAAACTCAACACAAAAAGACAAAGAGAAAGTGTAGAGAAGAAACAAGAAACAAAGAAAGAGAAAATTAAATTAACATATATTAATTAGTATTACTCACTACTACTACTACTTCTACCTATCCAATTCCATCAAATACAACAAAGCTATTATAAACAACACCAAAAAAACAAAAGGTCAAACATACACAACTTGGACTCAACTTGTGTTGGATCTGTATTTAGGTCCCCCCTCAGTTTCTTTCCCTTTGCTTATACCTTTTTATTCACACCCTTCTCTCTAATTCATCACTCTTTTCCTCCAAACCCTCTAATGTAATTCATTCATTTCACTCATATCATATCATATCATTCATTTAATTAATTGATCATGGAAAATCAGTTCTTTCTCAATGCTGGTGTGCATTTTCAGCCTCCTTCTATGACGTGGCAATCTTCTCCCATGGATGTTCAAGTAACGGTTTTGAATTGTTCACCTGAGCAGACCCAAGATTGTTGCTTTTACAACAATTCCTCAACATGGGAAACCAACAACAACAACAACAAGGATCATCATGCTCTTCATTTTGATTCTTCTGCACTCAGTTCAATGGTGTCTTCTCCTGCAGCTTCCAATTCCAACATGTCCAATGACAACTTTGTCATCAGGGAACTCATTGGGAAATTGGGATCAATTGGTAACTCTGATGAGATCTCACCTCATTCTTTGATTGCTGCTGCTGCTTCTTCTTCATGTTATAGCACCCCTTTGAGTTCTCCTCCAAAGGTCAACAACAACCACTTGGTGAAATCAACAATGGCCTTGAATTCAAGTGTGGCAGAATTCTCAGCTGATCCTGGCTTTGCTGAGAGGGCTGCAAAGTTTTCTTGCTTTGGAAGTAGGAGTTTCAATGGAAGAACTACCCAATTGGGGCTCAACAACAATGTTGAATTGGCTCATCAGAGATCTACAACATTGGTGGAAAATGGGAAGCAGCTTCCTAGAGTGTCAAGTAGTCCATCATTGAATGTTCTTGGATCTCAAATGGGTAATAGTACTCAAGAGAACAAGAATTCTCCATTGCAGGACCTAATGGAAGTGGCCAATTCTCCAGAGGAATCCACAATCTCTGAACAAATCCCAAATGGGGTTAAACCTTCCCCTTATGTGAATTCTTCAAGGAAAAGAAAAGCTTCGTCCAAAGGAAAAGCCAAAGAAATGTCAACCTCTACCAATCCTCCTTTGGTAAGCTTATGAGACCTTTTATGTCAAAAATGTTTTGTTTTTACACTTTTTATTCAGATTGGCATTTCCTAAATCCTAAAGGTTCTTTCACTTCAGGCTAATGAAGCCAGTGGAGACTCAAATGCAAAGCGCAACAAGACAAATGAAAGTGAGGGGAATGAAAATGGCACAGTGAAGGCAGAGGAAGAGTCCAAAGGAGGTACTAGTAATGATGAGAAACAGAACAACAAAAGTAACTCAAAACCTCCTGAGCCACCAAAGGATTACATTCATGTTAGAGCAAGGAGAGGTCAAGCCACTGATAGCCATAGTCTTGCAGAAAGAGTAAGAATATCTCTGTCATTTTCTTTCTCTTAAATGACACTGACAACAACCATGTGTTGTATAGCCCTTGATTTTGACACTGTATGAACTTGTTTTGAAATAGGTTCGGAGGGAGAAAATCAGTGAAAGAATGAAGCTTCTCCAAGATCTTGTCCCAGGTTGCAATAAGGTGTGGTGATAAGATAAATCAGAATTCAAACCATTAGGATGGTTTTGTGTGCTAAATGTGTTATGTTCCTTTTACTAATTTGGTTATGAATGATTCCTTGTATTGTAGGTCACGGGTAAAGCACTTATGCTTGATGAAATTATAAACTATGTTCAGTCATTGCAGCGCCAAGTTGAGGTAAACAAGTCTTAGCCAATAAGCATCTCAAATGATGGTCATAATAATGTATTGGATTTCTTGCTCATTAAGTATTATGCTCTTTTTGTTGTTCACAGTTTCTGTCCATGAAATTGGCTTCTGTTAACACCAGGCTGGATTTTAGCATTGAGAGTCTAATCTCAAAAGATGTAAGTTTAAGGGCTCTAGACAATGGGATTGCTTTTTTAAAAAAAAAATTTTGTTGCTTTATCCTAAGTTGGGATTTGTTGGCTTTTTGGTGATTTCAGATATTTCAATCAAACAATTCTTTGGCACACCCAATATTCCCAGTAGATTCCTCAGCACCAGCCTTTTATGGGCAACACCCTCAGCCAAATCCAGCAATTCACAGTAACATTGTTAATGGAACTGTGACCCACAACTCAGTGGACCCATTAGAAACTGGTTTATGCCAAAACCTTGGCATGCAGTTACCACCCTTACATGGGTTTAGTGAGGGTGGCTCTCAGGTAATCAATCAATTTTCTCTAAAGAAAAGTGAATGAAAAAGGTTCTTTTTTTTTTTTTAAAGTTTCATGTACTTTTTCTAATTCTTCTTATCCAATGATTTCCAGTATCCAATAACATTCTCTGAAGATGACCTCCACACCATTGTTCAGATGGGATTTGGCCAAACTGCAAATAGGAAAACACCAATACAATCTCAGAGTTTCAACGGTAATAATGCAAGAAAAAAAAATGTGTTGATTAATGACATATCATTTTCATTAGGCCCAACAAATTGATGTTCATATTAATTTTATTTTTTCTAATAATGCAGGCTCAAATCAAACACCCTCATAAAAGTTAAGCTCTGATCACCATTCATTACGCCTGAATTGAAGCTAAGAGGAATAGGAAGACTGTTGCTGTACACAAGAAGAAGAGATTTAATTCGAACAACCCCTTGAATTATTAAGCCATTATTATCACTAATAGAAGCCTCTTTTGTCTTTATGTTAGCCATTTCTTTCCTTTTTTCTTCTTCTTACCATTTGATTTTAATTTTTAATCCTAAGGGGTAGTTCTTTTCAATTTTTTTTTTTGTACAACTATTCACTGTAAAATCTTTAGGACCGATTCTGTAATCTTTTGGTGCAAATTCTTATTATTATTATGGCACCAATTGTAAGATATAGTGCTAATTAAAGGAGAAGTTTTTTCTACTACCCGTTATCATTATCCCTCATCCATTTGTCTATTATTATTATTATATGCTTTATATAATTCGTACATCACATCAATCCACAAAGAATTTTCGTGGGTCTTCATTAAAATCTCATTAAAGGTCATGTCAATTAACCTTCTTCTAAAATCGCGTAATCTGGTCGATGTGATTCTCACTTGTGTTGGTAACCAGCTGTATTAGTGGGACCTTTAATTTAATTTTTTTATCTAAAAATTCTAATTCTAATTTGAATGATTAGGACATTTGGTTAACTTAGAACTATGGTCAACCATAATTTCTGGCATTTCCTTGGCTTTTTTCCCATGTAACTTTCTTAGGTTCACCAAAAGCAGAAGCTTCCGTGCCTTTTTTTTTACTGAATTGAATAGAAAAATCCAAAGGAAAAGGATTAGAAATTGTAGAGGTTAGAAGTTAGAAGTTATAACCACCCCCTTTTCATAGAACACAAATATTTTTTTACTAATTTATGTTAACATTAAAGGAATCCCAGGTTGGCAGTGGTGAACTTCTGACTAGGCCCAATGAATCATTGAGCTTTATAATTTCACAGCTTTTATTATTAATTTTGTGAATAAGAAAAGGGGGGTTTGTAGTGGAGTTCAGGTTTGGAAAAGATACTCTACAGATATTACACTAATCTTTTTCTCAGAGGTTGTTAACAAAAATCCAGTTTATAAGGTTTAACAAAAGATTTCCGGGTTCTGCTCATGCTATTTTAATATTCCTGGGTCTATAATTGGTTTGCAGATTAGTGTGATTTATTTATTAAAAAGATGCTTTGAATGTGGTGCTGTATACAGAAGAGTTGCATATATTTTATTATTGTATTATACCTATTTATATATATTTATAAAAAAAAAAGATAAACAAATCAAAATGGAAAATGTTTATCTGACAACCTTGTCTCCAAAAACTACAAACGCCTAATCATATAGCGACGTGTCAAGGGATGGATTCATAAATATTTTACTAAGAAATTAATGTGAACAATTATTAAAGAGACAAAACAATTAATGAATTAAATTAATATATTTTGTATATTAAATAATATGAATTTTATATTTATAATATTATTATGTAATTTCACCCTTTATTTATCTTTAACTATTCAGGTTGAGTTTTTCTTCATTTGAGTTCTTAATATTTTATGATTTATGCCAAGTGACTAATAAATGAAACATAACATTGATAAGGAAGATACAGAGTGGACTGGTAGCTGGTACCCAAAATTAATCACTTTAACAATTGAATTTTTGTTTCTATAACATTAGTCAATTAATTATTTCAATTTATATTATTCTTTTTATCACAGAATAATCTGTTTGTTAATCCATAAAGAGAGGCCTGGGAAGCAACAGCATAATTGCCTTTGGTTGAGATTAAGTTGTTTTCTGAATTATGGCAATTTCTTTTTGGGCTAGCATATCCCATTACTTTATTATAAAAAGTTAGTGCAAAATCAACCTGAACACTAAGAGTTATATTGAGATTGGCAAACAAAAAGTGTTAACTTAATCAGACAACCCTAGCATGACAGAGTTTTATCAATTTGATAAAGTTGGTTTTCAGTACATGAACCATTAAGCTTTTCTTCAGTGAATTGCTTGTATAAGCACTTTTAAAAAAAGTTCTAACCAGTTCTGATTTTTTTTATTTCCCTTTAGAAGGTAATTGGGTGATTATTGCTGCTTTCTTGTTGCTTGTAATATAAATCTCCAGTACTATTTATCATCTGCAACAACTGAAGAAAATTGAAGTTCAACTGACATGGGGCTTGCATTTGCCTAATTTTAGGTTGAATTTTGCAGTTCAATTGTCATAATCAGATACTGAAATCCATGTCCCAAATAGAAAGAAAAAGAAAGAAAAAAATGTGCTTTTAATGAAATAGCTTTAGATTATTGTCCTTAAAAAATGACGAGAAAATGAGACCCTACCAAGCGAGAATGTTTTGAGAGATTTATAAGGCACTATAATGATCATTAGGGTAGGTGCCCTACTAAGTAAAGTTGTCACTGCTATATCACCCACTTCCCACTTATATTTGGGACCCCTTTCCCTTCTTTCACCTTAGGATGAAGGAAATGACATGTTTTTCTTTGGGCTTTTGGCAACTTTACTTCCTTTGTTTGGGGAGAAAATCAAAGACCCTATTAAAAAAAACCATCATTTCTTTTACCAACCATCCATTATTTCATGCTCTACAACTGTAAGATTTTTGTGTCTCTATTTTCTGCATTTCAAAGCCTCTCACCATCAAAAAGACCAATTTTCCCTCTTTTTTCTACCTCTCAGACTTTTTTTTAAGAAAAATTATGTTTATATATTTGAGTCAACATCATTGCCTATTTTAGTTTCTCACTTAAATTTGATTCAACACTTTTGCTAGCTAACTTTTGAGTAACACCCTTGAGATACACAATTAAGTTTGAGGACAACACCTAGCAGTGACAGTGAGGTGAAAATTCAACATGAGACACGTTGTGCATGGGTCCCCACCTACCAATGGTACCATCTATAAAGATTGTTCATGACATTTGCCATCATGCAAGAGTAAATAAATCCTTGTGGTCAAACACACATCATAGGATGAATTTTACAAAGGAAACATATCTGACACAACAAAACAAGAAATACTATGCTCTTCATTTGTGGGAAAGTGGTAACCATCTTCTACTTTACCATTGTTAATTACCTTTATGATTTATCAAGTTTTTTTTTTTTCTTTTTGATAGATTTACCCTCTCTGTCTTTATCATGTTTATAAACGAACTAGAACCTTCTCTCATTTCATGGTCATTTTCTCTGTCTTTTCAATTAAATCATGCCCCAAAAGAATATTCTCTTGATAGGACATAAATTACTTAACAGTGAAGATACTTGCATAACATTACTGCCACAATAGAACATAGTTGCATCTATTTGAGTTTCTTTAGGGGGAGGGGAGTCCAAGAGAATTTAAATTATGTTGCATCCAACATGTGGCATCATTAAATTGGGGATATTGAAAAGAGAGATAAGAAAATAAGAAATTCATTGAACAAATTTTGAAATTGCATGGACACATACATTATTTAGGTAATGCAAAATTTTCTTGAGTGCAAGACAAGAAAATGACATTAGATCCAAAAAAAAAGATGAAAGCATACAGGTGTAGTTACAATCTTTGCTTAAGAAATCATATATATATATGAATTTCAAACATCAATCGTTTTATTATGAAAGAAATTCATTCTTGAATGAGGAATGCATCCTCTGGTGAGGTCCAAACCAGGTATGACCATTTCAGGATTACAAGACAGACTAGTCCTTGTGCAAAAAATTGAAACTTAGAATAGTGGCAAACTGACAAAATATCATAATAATTTGGATCCAATCCCATGATCATCCATATAAGATCAATTGATGTATTATCTCCAACATCATCAAACGCATCCTGTTTAGTCTGTGCATGATGAACAAGTTTAAGACCAACAATCTCTCCTTTGTCATTATGTGTCCTTGGCTTGCTTTAATATCGCTTCAAAGATAAGCACGCCTTTCACTATTAGACCAAAAGTTGCAATTATAAGAGATGTTAAGCTTAAGAATCATGAGGAATATGGTTATCAAACAAAGTCAACATTCAAATTATTGGCCAAATTTCACCCTCAACACATTTTTAACTAATCAATCAATCACATATCTGTTGCAAGAGTTACCAACTAAAAGAAATCTAACTACTGTAAAATCATTAGACAAAGTAAAATCCTTTCAGGGTTTGTGCCACAAAAGTTTAGTTACGTGAATCTTTACCAATAACATGAAAATATATGTCATTCTTTTTTATCAATGAATATATGTTAATATGATATATCATACTATTTGTAAAATTAAGATCTGTAATGTCTGTAGCTGTTTGATTTATGTCAGATAAAGGTTATAATAATATTGGCTAATATAACGTCAAACCATTATTATTTGACATTTTTTAAAAGCGAAATTGAGAGTTTTTATTCAAGACAATTAAGCATGGCTTTACAAATTTAATCAGTATTCCTTCTGTGTTTAGAGCTTTTGATTAATGACCCGTTATTTCCCTTGAAATGATACAGAAAGGGAAAGGAAAAATAAGAGAAAAAGAGACCAACAAGTGATAATATTACAAAATAGCAAACTGCTCTATATGGATGTTCCCTTTTAGGCCACAATTGTTGTGATGAACCACAAGATTATTATATGATTAACTAATGTAACGTAATAATATATGGATCTAAAGATTGGATAAAGATCGGTAGCTGTTGACAAACCAATTGAACAAATTTCAATTATTCTATGGAATGAATAACAATTAGTTCCTTAATATTTAACAAATCCAATGATTAATACTTTTTCAATGATTCAGATGTCAAAATCAGGAAGGAATACGAAGTTCTGCATTTTATGCTGTACTCAATAACAAATCATTACACTCTGCTTCTTTTGCTGAACTTTTCAATATAATCAGTGATGCATGGAGAGATGCTCAAATTCTGCCAAAACCCTTGATCTATGACAGAATTTCTGGTGTGCTTTTAGTTTATTTTATTTTAAAAAATTATTTATTTTTTGTGCTATCTCACAAATAATAATGAATGAAACTTCTATTATTAAAGGGAGTAATAAGTCATCTTGTATCTTGCTTATATGTAAGGATAAAAATAGATCAAATTGTTTGTTAAAGATTTATAATTTAGCTTGTATGCCAAGGTAATTCATTAAATAGGTTAGAGTAAGATTTTTAAAAATTTATTTAATTAAAAAAGTTGGGTTTTAGTTTATTTAGAAGATCTTTTAAGTTTAATAGATCAGCCTATTTAAATAAATAATAATTATAATAAATATTATTAATGTAATATTTTTAAATTATATATTTATTTTATTTAAAAATTTGAATATGTCAATTTAATATAAATTTAAGTCTATAAGTTTATAATTTATGTAAAAGATTTTATCATTAGATAGACTCGCAAGCTACGCTATGAATTATTTAAAATGTCAAATTTCGACTTGAAGAATAATTTACATTAGATAAAAAAATTAAACTTTGATTTTAAATTTAAAAATTAAGTCAGATTTAAATCTTATAAATTCTAATTCAATCCAACCTATTTATCTACTTATATGTAGATCATATCTAAATTTGCATAGCTTGTCATTAAAGTCTTCGTTTGATTTTAAAATATTTTTAGTTGATTAAAAAACCTTAAGAAAGAAACAATTTAATTATAATAAAACATTTTATAAATATCATCTGATCATTAATTATTATGTAATTAAAATTTACTAATTCTATAATAATTATCTCAAAAAAATAAAAGAAATAATTTAATGAAAAAAAAAATTGACAGTACATGAAAATTAAACAAAAGAAAAAGAATTCAAACAATTCATCATCAGTTTTCATTTGTTTTAGATCATTTAAACAATTTTTCATCGATTCTTTGCTTTATTGATCATAAAGTTCAAAGGACTGAATACATGACCCGTGACTATTTTTTTTTTTCATTATTATTTTTTAATGAATTTTATCCTTGGTAAATTCTATTCCATCACATAGGTAGTCTCATCATATAAAAACGTCTTCGTTTCACCGTTGGCAAGACTTAGAATACGTGTTACTTTTCGACAATAGGTCCAAGAAAATAATAAAATAAAAATAAAAATTAAGAAACGTGTGGACATGGTTTAATAGGAAGCTGTGCACAGCTTTGTCAAATGTGACTTACAGCAATGTATATTATAACTCTAGCTGCTTGTAGAAAGAAAATTCGGTGCATCAACGTGACAAATTTCACAATAAGGGGGGATGTATGTCTCCTATGTTATGAACATGGAGAGAGTTTAACCAGGCTCTTCAAACTTTAACTAGCTTAATCATGGCTTTAATTGAATTATGCTAGCCATTAATTTTGATTATTTATCAGTTATCTTTGAGAGTTTTTCAAAATAATTAATTACTTTTTTTTAAAAAAAAAAATGATAGTAGTAGTAGTAGTATATGATCAATTTACCTTGAAAATTGGATAAGAATTAAAAGCCCAACTTGAAATTGGGCCTAAACTTGCACTCTCAGCAATTGGTTTATAACTATAGCAATATTTACATAGAGATTTAACAATTTTAATATTAAATCTGTGGGCTAAGCCTATGGTGTACGTAAAGGGGATTAACTAGCCTCTAGTTAGTTACCTGGCATGTGTGTTATTATAATGAGAGAAGGATCAATTTTCAACTTGACCTAATAGGGTCAGTTCATTGTATTTTCTCAGCATACAACATTCATAACGTAGCGTAATCACTTTGTTAATTGCCAGAGAAACTTATGCTATCAAATCATTGTTCGAGCTGCTTTCTTATAAAGTAAACCTTGTAAGCATATCTCATGTGATTCAGGTTCTTATGTTAGTAAATGGCATCACCAATATCACAATTGTATTGGGTCATGAGAGACTATAGTCTTGGGTAAGTATCATTGTTCAAGGTATGTGAGAATTAGGATTTGGAGGGGAAAAGAGGAGAGATTTTTTTTTAATTTCTAATAAATATTCTCTAATTTAATGATTTTTAAAAAATATTAAGAAATAAAATGATAGATTATCACAAATTTAATGTGTTAATTTTTTATTTAGTTTTATAGAAATTATATTTCTCTTTTAATTAAAAATAAAATATTTGTTCTCTAATCTCTGGGCAAAAGCAACTTCCAAAAATACCCTAAAGATTATTTTCAATTTGAAATTTTGTCAGGTGAGCTATAGAAAGAATTCTTGAAGCAAAAGAAGCAAGTTAACTTCTGCTAATAAAGCAAAACTAAAATTGTGCACTTTAATTATTGTCCTACTATAGACTAAATGCATGTCTGGATACGCGTAATTTTCTTACAAACGCACGTCTATATTCCACACTACTTTTTATTGTGTTAGAAACAACACACGTCTAACCTAAACAAACGCAGTTTCAAAGACACTATAAGTGTTGCCTAAGGAAAATTCCAAAGAAGTGAACTAAATCCTCTAGTATAAGGTCCTGTGGTTGCTAAAGAAAGTTTCTAATTACGAATTCAAGGTAAAAAAAATGCACATTAAAATATAAGGATACTGGAATTGCATTAAATAACTTCAGTGAAGTAAAAACACACGGAATTGATGAAAATGGGTTACAATAATTTGTAATTAAAAAGTGATACAAAGGTAAAATGGCTTAAAATAAATTGGAAACGAGTAAAGGACGAGATGAAGGGAAAAAATATAAAAGCTGAAGGTAGAAATGACACTGAAACAGAGAGGCTCTTGGCCTGTGGTGGTAACCTTTCTGCAGATCCTGCTATTTATGAATTTAAATCTACAGGACCTAAGAATGAATGGTTTGTGGGATCCTCAATCAATTGTTTACTGAGTGCCTCAATTTTATTTTATTTTTTTGAAAAAAGAAAAAGGAACTCTCAGATTTAAAACTCTAATTTTAGTTAGAGAACAATACCAAAAATACTTGAGTTTTGTCAGTTAGAAAATGGTAAGAATTTCACATTCACTGCAGAGTTGACAGTTATAGGTATGTGTGGAACTCAAACTCACTTTGCTCTCGGAAGGTGATCAGATTCCATGCAAAACCCTGCGCACATCTAAAGTTTTCAACTTCTCAATAAAAACTTCACCAACGAAAGAATATATGGGTTTTTTTACTAGCAAATCAACCTTGGGATGTTTTGTGACGATCAGGCTAAAAGGGTGTACCACCATGACACTGAATTTATATACATATGCATGTTTGATTACAATATTTTCTACGTATAAAAAAATGAGAAAATAGTTTCTCATTCTGTAACCACCTTTGAACTGATAACCATGCTACAGCCTACATACCAGCATCACTTCTGAAACTTCAGGCATTTTAGAATACACTTAGTATATTATGCTTATTTATACTACTCTTAGAACTTAAAATAATTTCCTTGTTTTTCCACTTACCCTTCAACCTGTTGACAGTTCAATATTGTATGAGATAAGATCACACAATAAAAGCAGTAATTTCCTATTCCATTTAAAAGCATAAAGCTGATCTCATCAACAATATCTTAAGTATGGCAAAATTCTGTACAGTAGGACTGATTGTTCCAACCGCAGTAGAAAATAATATGCAAGTCAGACAGGACATCGGTACTTTCAAAACAAATTGTTTCTATAAGTCAACTTCAAGATAACCTGTAGCTTCAAAGGTACCAAGTATAATAGACTTACTTTTAAATTTAATCTAGGGGCTTGAAAGTATTTCGCTAACTCTACAATCTCCATTCAAATGTTTTTCTTCTACTAAAACTGCAGTTCCATGATCTGAACTATGGCGATGTACCATTGTTTTGCCTCTTGTACGAGCCCTGCGACAAGGGTTGAAAGCATCTTTGTGTGGTAGGATATCTTTCCTTTTCTGTCTCCTTTGCACATGCAAGAATTCGTTTTCTAGAGATTCCAATGCTTTAACAGTCAATGGTCGATTTCTTGCGCTCTGTCTCCTGGGAATTATATTAGGTTGCTGTTCCATAGAATCAACCTCACAAGAGGTTCTCAGTGAATTCTCAATTGCCTCCTGAGTATCAGTTGACAAGCATGGAACATTTGCCTTTAGGCACCCATCTTCCTCCACCATTGGCATCATTTCTCCTTTGGACTTCAATGAAACTGAGGATTTGTTGAAGGTGACTGGGGACTTTGATTCACATTTCTCAACTTTAACACAAGCACTCGTGCATTCGCAAATTTCACTGAGAGTACATGCTTCATTATTCTCTTCCACACTACTGTCGGCTGGAGAAGCAATTAAACTTTCATTTTGCTGATCACTAACTGGATCACAATCATTTTTGTGGGCATCTGGAAAGCTCAATGACTGAGAAAGTGCCAATTTTTCTGATTCCAAGCCTCCTAAGGAATTCTCAACAATGCGGCTTTTCTCTGCCTTGGCACAAGCAGTCAATCTCCTCCTTTTAATGGGAAGAGCCGCTTGATTCGAATGACCTGATCTTGCTCTTCGACTGAATTGATGCTTTATGGTCCTTTTTAGTTGAATATCATCAGACACAGAGGTCTTCTGATTTTTCGGGCTTTCTACCATCTTGTTTGCCTCATTATCTGGGTTGTCATATGCTTCTTTTTGGTTGGTAATATCACTGTCAAATATGCCTTTTTGGCTATCAGTATTACTAATATTCTTTTTGTCACAGGTTGGCATATTAGCTTCCACCATACTAGGTGAATCTTCATCAGCAGAGCTATCCTTACTTTCTCTTGAAAGACCAGTCTTCTTAGAAGCATATTCCAATTCAACCGGCAGATATCTCAGTTTTCTCACCTTCAATAATTTTCCTTCATAAAGCATACTGGTATCAATAACAGTGAACTTTGTCAACTTCTGATCAATGTTTTCAGACATCTTCTTGCTACTATTTATTTTCCTCAGATGTTTGGCCCCTTTATGTGTAAGACCAGCAGCATTTACCTCAACTTGACCCATTGAATTAATAGGTGCAGATTTAAATTCCATTAAATCAGATGACTTCCCTCCATGCACTGAACTGGTATCAATAACCATGAATTTTATACAGTCTGTAGTAGAAGATCGGGGCTTGAGGTAACATTGACGATGATAATCAGATTGATCATCCTTATTTGATCCCTTCTGTAGCTCTCCATCACTGCAGCTACCAACTTTAGCTTCTTCATCAAGCTCAAGAAGATTAGGTTCCGCTACCACTTTGCTCAATATATCACTAACAGAATCAAAGTAATGATCACCTTTCACTAGTTTTCTCCTTGAAAACTTCTTAACACCTGGGATAAGAAAAACCAGATAATCTTTGGAGCTGACATAGCCTTGATTCTTTGGTTGTTCAGAGTGCCAACCTCTTGCCAGTAACCGAGGCCAAACAGCTTCCCAAAAGAAATCATTACTTTTGGCTTTGCTCAGTTCGAAATCCTCGGTTCAAAATTTTATTATATCACTGGGTCCAAGAGAAGACCAAGCTTTGCTAGTTGGTGCTGAAAATACCCTATTGTTCTTCCCAAGTTCCACAGCAAGGCTTGTAAGGTCTTCCTTCTCCTTACCAATACCTACTGCTTCCACAAGAACTCCAAGTCCAACAGTAGATTTTAAAGAAGATACGTATTCTTCTAGAGAAATTCCACCTTCCACATACAACTTAGAAACCTGATTATACAGGCAAGAGTAAAATTAGACTGAAGCACATAAATGAACCAACTGAAATGAAAAAAGAATAAAAGTCCATAGGTCATAGAAGTTTTCAAACAATCATCTGCACATCACAATAGCATAATACGTCAATCGGCTGTAACACCTTAATTGCCATTATGTTTACATCTAAAAAGTATGTCATATTAAAGAAATAAGATACTTTGTAAAAATACTACAGGTTTCACTTTCTAACATCAAATGGACCTAGAGAAACAATCAAAGTATTCTTTAAAGCTCATAAACAGAATGAATTAGATACTTCCAAAAGATACTGAATCCTATGATGCTTGTTGATAGCTTAAATTCTTCTACATGGTAAAAAAACCATAAAAAATGGACAGACAATCATCATAAATATAACACACCACAAAAAACAGATTATTGTTAAACCAAATTATTATTGCCTAAGAAAAAATCATGGCACTTCAAGAAAAAATTTATAGGACATATATAAATTACAGGAGAAAAATAAAAACTGCAACTTACAAAGAACTATATCAGATTAGTGACATGAAAATAGAAGAAATTTTGAAATCCTAGGATGCAGTTGATACAGGCTAGGCCAATCATCATGCAATCAAAATATATTTATTGTTTAGGGTTTCAAAATTAACACCAATGGAGATGAGATGACACAGTTGATACCTGCAGTAAAGTATCTCGAGATTCTTCTGAGACATGGGGAATCAAGCGAGACAATAGTTCATGTTGCCTCTGCCCAGTAAAAAGTTTCAGTCCTATCATACATTTTCTCCCTTTTGTCTTCCTGCTCTCTGACCATCTATTATATTCATCAGATTTGTAAAACTTTCTGTAGTAAAATGACAGTATTTCTCCCATCCCTTTGTTTCCTAAAAATTTTTTTATCTTAATAAAATTCTTCCCAAAAATAAACAAACCAAGGAGAAAACTTTTTGCATCATCCTCACTCCAGGAGTTACTCAATGTCTCAGGGGCCAATACATAATTTGTGCTTTTACCTAGTTGACCTGAATTTTTGTCACCTGTCATCACAGACTGAAGTGCATTTGGTTTCAATTCTTCCCCATTGTCGGATATACAGTTCTTTTTTGCATTAGTTGTTTTTGCAAGTTCAGATGCATTGACTGTACCATCAATGTGTGCAAGATATCCCCACCCTTCGCATCCACTATCCTCCACTTGATTATGCATCCATGTGACAGAGATGGGTAAACCTATTGCAAATGAATGTGAATTATCATGTATAGCTTCAGAATCAGCAGGATTCACAAGAAGTTGAAGCCGTTCTGATTCTTCTATCATGGAGGGGACTTCCACCTGATATTCTTCACCAATTCTGGGACTCAACTGCGGGGCTCCAACTATGTCGTTTATATCAGGCGGATCCAGAGGATCATTAGATGCATGCTCCATCAAATTATCATTATAATTCTGCTGAATTGACTCCATCTGCGAAGAAACATAGGACAATAAACCCAATAACTATAAACTCGAATCAAAGCTTAAGAAGAAATATTATACAGGAATGTAGATTAGATACCAATATCAAGGAGCATGCTTCAAACATGGGTTACAAGCAGCAACTAGAGATAAAAGTAATGTACAGAGTTATCACCAGCCACTCATATTTACCAGGTCACTGGTCAACATTCTTTAATAATAAAAAAAAATCTATCCATGGAGTCAGAATTAGAGTACAAGTAACGGGAGCAATTTGGTCAGTGATTCTAAAAGGATTCCAATATCCTTTTCTGCACCAAAGAAAATCAGAACAATGCTATGCCTGAAACTACAATAATTGATAATTCGCAAAAGCATAAAAATGCTCAGCATAGAGATACCTACCTAAATCACTCCCATAAAACACTTTTTTTTTTCCAGGAAAGCAAAATTTGTCAACTCCTGATAAACGGCATTCTTCAGTGGCCGACACAGATTCAAAATAATTGCACCACACAATCAATAACCAGTCAGAGGAGGAAAAAGTAAAATGGTATAACCAAACCAAGCAAAAAGAAGAAAAGTAACCCCAGATCATATCATAAACAAAACACTACCAATAATCAGATATTAATATACATAACAAACTCATTCAAACCTGTGCCCGAGGAAGATAGAAAAGAAGTACATTCAGCGAGACCAAGATTGAGTACACCCACATTACAACCACATATTGCGAACAATTAATCGAAACATTAAGGACCCCAAAAAAGAAAAATAAAATTATATTTCCAACTATCTTTCTCCCTACCCTATATATACATGCTATCATACACAGAATGAACAAGTTAAAAGTTGATGAGAAAGAAAGATGAATATTCGTTAACCTCTTTGTTAAATGTAAGGGTTGAAAGGGGAGCATCAAGCAACCACACGCATAAGAAGGAAAAAAAAAAAAAGAAGAAGCAGAAAGGTGTAAATATAGATATTTATGTAGTGAAAGTTGAGAGAGCATTAACGTGTAAGGAGAGAAGAAAGGGAAAGAGAGAGAGAAAGAGAACCTGGTTTTGTGTTTAATGGGTAGAATGAAGAAGGAAAGTGAATTCGCGGGGCAATGGCATGAACAACACAAGCAAATGACGCTACTAATGTGACTCGCCCGAGTTGAGTTGACACCTGACGACGTGGTTTGAAAGCATAAATTGAAACTTCACCCACTGTTTACTACTTTCATTTTCTATTTTTACCGGTCATCGCTGTAAATCTTTTGTATTAACACTGCCAACTGCAACATCCAAACCACGGAACCAGCTATTTTCAGTTTAGTTTTATTATATAAAAGTCAATTCAAGATTTTATCACTTCAATCAACTACTAATTGATATTTATATGCTTAATTAAGATGTATAAAAAGAATTTTTAGTATATATATTTAAACATATACATTAAAAACTTATATATAATACAATTTTATTAAAATCTTAATAATAATAATATTTAATATTATAATTTTTTTATAAAAAATTATTATTTAATAATTTTTTATTATATATCTTTAAACATGTATTAAAAACATTATATTTTTTTAATATTGAACTTTTATCTATTATGCGTAAAATTCTTAAATATCTAATTTTCACATTTTATAGTTTGTTGTTTCTCACATGTAAATCAAACCATGTTAAGTAATAATAAATAACCACTCAGAGTTGCAGTTAAAATAATAAATTAAAAAACAACGAAAATATTCATGTACTTTTTTACATAAGAAAAGTTTAGATTAGGAAACAACTTGTATAATGTAAAATTAGGAAATAAATATTAGCAATAATATATAATAGAATTAACTATTGGCAGTTATAAGTTTTTAATTTAATTTTTAATATAAAATTAAAAATATATTTAAATGGAGTTAAATTAATTTTTAAATATTTTTAACTTAAATTTTTTTAAAATTATTTTAAATTTTAATTTTGAATTAAATTTTTTTAAAAAAAATTATATTTTAATATTATTTTCATGATTATTATCCATCATCATTAACACTATCATCAATTGTGATCTTAATTATTATTATTACGACTATTATTATTTTAAATTATTATTAATATTATTTTATTATTATTTTTTATTCTGCTATTATTATTATGTGAATAAAAATAAGTTAAATTTTGAACTAGATTTTTAAAAAATTTTAGACTTTAAACTATTTTTTGAATTCTTAACTTAGGTTCATTCGAGATGATTTTTAATTTTTTATTTTAAAACTAAAATTATTTTTTATTTTTAGTTTTAAATTTTTAAAAATTATTGTAAAAGAAAATTAAATCACTCTATTATATCATTTTATTATAAATAATAAAATTAAATATTATTATTATTATTATTATTATTATTACAATGATAGTTGTCGTAATCCCAAATTACATATATTTTCTTAACATTATCTGTACATTATTCTTTATGTAAACATATTAGTATTGAATAGTCATACGCTTATTATATATTTAATTTGTCAATCATATGTATATCTGAATAAATAATTTCTTGATAAATACATACATATATGTATATCCTCATTCAAATTACGTTAATTTCACAATCCTAGAATATAAGTAATCTAAGGTAATACGAATTGGGTGATAACATAAATGTGTACAACGTTATGTTATTATATCTAACTAGAACCACAGGTATTCGCTTCTCATCTTCGAATTAATACTTCTGCATTATAGTCGTTGCCCCTATTTGTAGAGTTAGAATTCTTTATTTGCTTTCTACGTCTATGATCACCTCAACGTCAAAAGGAGAGTGATTCACGTTACATACTCACTAAGAGTCACAGTCACGCATAAACTATAACATATGGGAGTGAGACACTTCATTCAAGTAAAAGTAAGAACAGGAGTAATAATGTATTAAATTATACTTTAACATAAAGAACAAATACGTTCTTTGACCTCCTCAACAAACTATTATAAAACAATCCTCCTATGCAATGCATGAACAAAGATTATTCTTATCTCTCCTTACAATAGTAGCTATTCAATGAGACTCAAGTCGTTCGAAGATTATTAAGTAATGTATACTACAATAATCTTCATTGATCTAAAGTTTGTCATCCTTACGATATGCAAATCCGTGTGGGCCAAACCTTTTCGCAGCTTTGTCAAAATAACAGGATATCAGGATCCAATTTTAAATCACATTGTGCCCTTGGCAACACTGAAAGCATCATCATCCTCATTGCACAACATTCTGAAATTGTTCGACCAGTAATGATAATCTTTAGACTATTGTCGAGGCTACTAAATCCGACCAAAAAATCTAGTGCCATTTACAAGAGCAACCTCAAGTGATTCGAAGCTAAACTAGACTCCAGATGCCTAGGCTCGGAAGTTTCCATTATCATGAACTTCAGTCTACTTCCATGTGAACCGTGAACGACCCTTTGATTTTCCAATTCCCTTTCACATAAGGACTCGCAGATTATCCTAGTTATACTTTACATAACACTTTTATACAAATGACGCATGTCAACTAATTGTTCTAATTCTTGTCTCTATCACACCTTGAAGGCATCACCTTATTCTCAAAGGGCAGGACCTCATAATCCTCAAGTCAGTATTATCAATAACTTTAATCATTATGTATATGTATGTATATATATATATATATATATATATATATATATATATATTATCCTATGTTTAATTATGTACTTTTACCAGGTTTGCTACGCAGATTCCCAACCTCAATAACTATCACTTAATTTGAGATAATAATTTTATATAAATGTCATTACTATTATAATTTTCTTCAAATCAGTTATCATATTTTGATTTTCTTATCAAAATTTAAATATAATGGTTATATATATATATATAAAAGTAAATCTAATTAAATACATAACTATATTTTATGCGTGAAATATATTTGAGGAAAAAATAATATCTATTATAAGGTATTAGATTTTAAATATTTTTATAAAATAATAGATGATTTTCTTTTTCCATCAAACTTATTAATTGGATATCCCTTTATTTTTAAAACCTTTCTCTACAGCTCTACGTATAAATATTATAACCCTTATAATTTATATTAATTTATATAAGGATATATAATTTTATATTTTCTACAAAATTTATTAATGTAATTCATATATATATATATAGGAACCTAAAATTTTTATACCATACTCCCACCTAAAATTAATCCATTTAATCCCTAACTAATCCAACCACCAATTTATAATTATATAATATTTGATCTACATTTTAATTTAAATATAATCACAGATAAATTTAAACTAACACATAATTAGTAAAATGTTTATTCTAGAGTAAGAGGGATTTAGAACTACCCTTACAAACAATTAAATTTCATCCACAATTAAATATAGATATAATTAAATCTAACATCTAAAATTATCACATAATTAATAAATTTCATTCTAGAGTAAGAGGCTTCAGAGCTACTCCTATACTCTACTTGAGTTTCCTTCCCTTACCTGGAATTTGAAAATCGATGTAATTCTTTTAATTTTTTCCGATGAAATTCCAAGCCTTGCTGCCCTCCGTCTACCTACTGTTTGCTCCCCAAATTGAATTTCAATCTTAAGAATTACGAAACCGCATTCAATCTCCTCCTCCCTTTTTATGTTGTTATGCAAGGGATTTAACCTGCAAGTGTCGGGTGCATCTTTGCCATACGAATCTTTGCCTAATTTTATTTATTTATTGATATTATAATAGTTATTATTATAACGGTGATGGTGATATCAGTGACATTAAGAATAGTATTTATGAGGTAATGGTAATGGTGTCATGGTTATAATATAAAAAATATTATATAATTATATAAATTAATATTTTACATATTATTTGATTATCGGTATTCAAGATAAATAAATTTATATATGTTATTATTATAATATTTTTATATTATTTAGTATTTATTTTATATAAAAATAATATATATTATAATAATATATTATAAAGTTTAAATTTTAAAAATTAAATATAATTTATATATCAAATATTATTATTTATTTTTTAATATATAAAAAATTTAGATAAATTAAAAAGGTTTAAAAATATTTTAAAATAAAAAATTTAAAATATTACTATTGTTATGGTGATGATAATTTAATGTTGATAATGCTTATTGTAGCAAGTGATGGTAATCATAATATAAAAAATATTATATAATCATACAATTTTATATTTTATATATATTTGATAAACAATATATAAGATAAATAATTTTATATATTATTATTATAATATTTTATATTATTCAATATTTATTTGTATAAAATAATATATACTATATTATAAAATTTATATAACACAAAATTATATTATAATACTATAAATTAGATATAATTTTTACATATCAAACAGTATCATTCATTTTGAAAATCTAAAAAAATAGAAAATAATTAATAAATAATTAAATTCTTTTCAAATAATAAAAACAAAAATTTAAAAGTAAATTTTATTATTATTATGATAATAATGATGGTAATAGTAGTGATAAAAGTAAAACTAATGTTTTTTAAAAAAAAATGGCAGTATAATGTAGTTATAATATAAAAAATATTAAATAATTATATAAATTTTATTTTACATATTATTTGATTATCAATGTTTAAGATAAATAATTTTATATATTATTATAATATTTTTTATGTTATTCCGCATTTTATGCTTTTTAAATAATATATACTATAATATTATATTATAAATAATTATATAATATAAATTATATTATAATGTTATGAATTTAATATAATTGACATTAAATAATATTATTTATTTTATTTTTAATATATAAAAATTTGATAAATAAAAATTAAATTCTTTTAAAATAATAAAAAAAGAATTATTATTATTATTATTATTATTATTATTATTACAATGATATTAGTAAAGATGACAATAATGGTAGTTATGATAATAATGATAATGATAGTTGTAACAAGTTGATAATGGTAAAGTACTTATGGGAGTAATGATTTGGTAATGGTCGCAGTGGCCATGATGACTATGATGGTGGTGGAATTCGATAAATTTAAAAATAAAAATATTTTAAAACTATAAATAACATTCAATAAACCTATTTTTTTAATTTTAAAATTTGAGTCAAAATTATTTTAAAAATACGTTAAAAATAATTTTAAAACTATTTTGGCCGATAGGTTTTGTTTTTTGAGTTTTCAATTTTAGTTTCTAAAAGTTGTTCCAAGAAAAATATAGTCACTTTATTATAAGATAATGATAGTGATATGATGGTTATAATATAAAAATATTATATAATTATATAATTTATATTTTACATATTACTTAATTATCAGTATTTAAGATAAATAATTTTATAATATGTTATTATCATATTTTATATTATTTAATATTCATTTTACATAAAAATAATATATATTATAAATTTATAAATTAAATATAACTTATATATCAAATAATATTATTTATTTTTAATATATAAAAATTAAATAAATAAAAATAAAAAATAAATTATTTTAAAATAATAAAAAATAAAATAATAATAATAATAATATTATTATTATTATTATAGTAATGATAATTATGTTGATACGGTGATTATGATGGTGATAATGATTATAATATAAAAAATATTATATAATCATATAATTTATATTTTTTTTATATTATTTGATAAATAATTTTATATATTGTTATTATAATATTTTTTATGTTATTCAATATTTATTTTACATAAAATAACATATACTGTATTATAAAAATTTATATTATATTATAATACTATAAATTAATATTAGTTTTATATATTAAACAATATCATTCATTTATGAATCTATAAAAAATAGATATATAATTAAATTTTTTTAAAATAATAAAAGAAAAATATTTAAAGCAAAATTTATTATTATTATAGTGACAATGGTAATAATTAAAGTAAAAATTGTATTTTTTGAGTAATAGTAGTGATATAATAGTCATAATTTAAAAATATTATATAATTATACAATTATTTTATATATTATTTGATTATCAATAGTCAAGATAAATAATTTTATATTTATTTTAAATAAAATAATATATATTATAATATTATATTATAAATAATTACATGATATAAAATTATATTATAATGTATAAATGTAATATAATTTATATATTAAATAATATTATTTATTTTTTAGTATAAAAAATTAGATAAATAAAAAATTAAATTATTTCTAAATAATAAATAATAAAAAATAAATTATTGTTATTATTATTGTTGTAGTAGTTTGTAGCAATAAAGATGACATAGATGATAATGATGATTGTAACAAATTGATGATGATAGTGGTGTTCATGATGGTTGGAGTAATAATTTTGGGTTTAATGGTAACATAGTGGTAATGGGGTTTGATAGGTTTAAGAATGAAAATATTTTAAAACTAAAAACATCATTCAATAAACCTTTTATTTTTGAGATTTAAATCAAAACTATTTTTAAAATATGCTAAAAATTATTTTTGTCGAACATGTTTTATTTTCAAAATTGATTTAAAAATCAAAAAACAGAAACTCATAACCATCAACCTATCTACCTTTTTAAAAGTTTTCTTACAAATTTATTCAAACATCTATTTAATAATCAACTTTATCAAATAGGTCAAAATTTTATCACTAACTAAGCTCATGGGCTTGAACCTATATATAGATCAATAAACTTAAGCTTGTAAATCTAATAATAATAATAGTAATAATAATAATAATAAAATTTTTATTATTATTATAGTAAATAATAAAAATAATCATAATAATAATATAACTATAATAATAATAATAATAATAATAATAATAATAATAATAATAATTACTATTATTACAACAATAATAATATAACTATAATAATAATAGAAAAAATAATAATAAATATCACAATAATAAAAATAACAATAAAAATAATTACTATTATTACAACAATAATAATCATAAATAATATCATTATTATCATTATTATTATTATTATAATTATTATTATTATTAATTGTTAATTGTTATTATTATCTACTTAAATAGAATGACTATTAAGTATAAAAAGTTTTTTAAATGGCTTAAATCCTACTTTTTTAATTAAATAATCTTTTAAAAAATTGATTTGATTTATTTAGTGCCTAGATTTAACTTAACTTAGGTCTAATATGATATGATCGTAACCTTTTAATAGTAATTTAATATATTTTTTTCTTTAATCATATAGAATATTACTTAATTATTGATATCATCTTAAATTTTTAATAGATAATATATTTTTTAAAATAATTTATGTAAAAAATATTGTTTAAACATTTATTTTCGGCAAGGGCAATTACACATAATCTTGGGTGCATCATACATGCATGTCACATTGTAGTCGGAGTAGTTTCAATGTGGTTTAGGTTAGTGGATTATTACAACTTATGTGACTTACCTTCAAGATGTGCCACATAAATGTTGGAGCAATATTTCCTTCATCAAGTCACATTAATATCATGCACGTGTGGTGTAAGTGTGAGATGTGTCACTTTGTTCTTTGGTTAGGTATTAAATTTAGTATTGTGTGGTCAAATCAATTGTAAAATACATGTTGTGTGGTTTATAATGGGGATGTGACATACCTCCTTGTCCAAGCAAAGGGAGTAGCTCTCATTCAAGGTTTTGAGCTCCAAGTTTCTTTCATACCTGTATAAAAAAATAAAAGTGAATGTTGTAGAGAGTTTTTGTTTCAAATAATTTTTTTTATTAGTATTAATTTTAAAATTTTTATGTTTTATAATTTAAAATTATTTGTAGTTTTAAATTATTTTATAATTTATAGACTTGTATTATTTTTTAAAATTTATTATTTTCTATTGTAGAATATAATATTATTGTTGTAGAATATTACTTTTATTTATAGTTTTATTACATTTTTAGTCTTATTTTATTTATATATTAAAAAATTATCTTGTGAAATATAATGTATAGTTTCATATTGTTTTATTTTTATTGTAGAATGTATTTTTTGTCATAGAATATTATTTCATATATAGTTTCATATAATTTATAATTGTATATTATTTATATTTAAAAAAAATTTTTATTTTGTGAAATGTAATTTAGAGTTTGATAATTTTTTAAATTCATTATTCTTTGTTGTAGGATGTAACATTTTTTTTAGTTGAATATTAACTTTATTTATAATTTTTTATTATTTATATTTAAAAAAAAATTAAATATAATTTACAATTTAATATTATTTTCTTTTCAAGTTATTAATTTTTATTTAAAATGTAATTATTTTTGTTCTAAAATATTATTATTATTATTATTATTATGGATAAATATGTTTTGATTCCTTTAAAATTTGAAAATTTTGGTTTTAATCTTCTATTTTTAAAATATTTAATTTTTGATCCTTTATTTTTTAAAATAAACTAGTTGTAGTTTCTAAAATATCTCATGTTTAACATATGTCATATAGTTGTATTTGATATATTAATGAGGAAGGATTAAAATTAATTTATTTTTGAAAATGAAAAACTAAAAACATAAATTTCAAAATTTTAGAAGCACCAAAAACATATTTAAGCTTATTATTATTTATAGTTTCACATAATTTAAAATTTTAACTTATTTATATTTTAAAAAACTTGTTTATTATTTGAAAAGTAATTTAGAGTTTGATTTTATTTTTTTATGTTATTATTTTTTATTGCAGAACGTAATTATTTTTGTTCTAAAATATTATTTTATTTATAATTTATATTATCTAGTTTTATATTATTTATATGCTAAAAAATATTTTTAATGTGTGAAATGTAATTTATAATTTCATATTTTTTTAAGTTATTATTATTTTGATGTAGAATGTAATATGTTTTATTAATAAATAATATTTTAATTTATAGTTTTAATATATTTTATACTTTGAAACAATTTATAGATTTATAAAATGTGTATTTTATATTATTTATATTATAAAACATTGTATTATTTTTATTAAAAATCTATGTTATTTTTATTAGTAATTATTTTGGTTTAAAAAATTATTTATCTTGAAATTAATATTTCTTCTAATTTTGAAGAAGAATAAAATCTAGAATTTTTTTTTATGATCATCATTAAGATTTAGAGCTGGTTCATATTATGTTTCACTCTTAAAATTTCAAAACATATACATTTTGGAACATATGTGGAATACATTTTGAAATAAATATGAAATGAAGTTTCAAATCAAAAGCTTAAAATTTAAAGAGAAAAATTTATTTTTACAAATAGGATAATAAAATACATACTCTAGAGTAAATTGTTTCTTATTTAAGTTAAGTTGGTTTCCTAATCATTGCATAATTACATTTTTTTATACAAATTAGTTTTAATTGAATCTCTAATAAAGAGATGGAGGTAAAAAAATACATACTTTTCATATGTCATCTAGTGAATGCTCCATCACTTCACAACATGTTGTATTGACTTGTTTATTTATAAATGGTATTCCATTTACACAAATTACATCAACATTTATTTGTAAATCAATTATGATGCATTTACTAAGAGTATCTTTGACTGAAAGTGAGTTTCATGGTGGATTTGTAAAAAATTCACGATTTCTCTAACATTTTTCAAACATTTAGTTTCACATTCATGATAAGGTTAGATCAGAAAGATTTTTCCAATCCTATATTTTTCAACTTATTAATAGTATCATTTTTTTATGACCATTTTAGTAATAAGATACTATTTATATATCTTTTAATGTTGGTTGATTTAGATCATTATGGTCATTGTAGTTAGGGATCAAATATTTTCTCATATCTATATTATAAGATTTGTACAGTAAAATATTATGATAAGAAAGAAATGTATGGTTTCACTTTAAGAATACATTTATAGGTTTGGAAAAGATTCTTTTCTATTGAGTCTAGTGATCCTGATTGTACACACATCCATATCTATTACAATACATATCAAATTTAAAATATTCTATTAAACATCATACCAATATAACAAATTAGTGGTATATGTGAAGGAGGAGGTCCTTAAAGGTTATCTTATAGGATATTGGATTTTATAGCCTTGCATTTGAACCCATAAATTAAAATCATGTAATTTTTGTTGTTGTTGCTAATATTCTTTTATATGAAAAACAAAGACTAACATTTTTTTATGTCATGGATTAAAGATTATATTTGAACCCATAAATTAAAATCATGTAATTTTTGTTGTTGTTGCTAATATTCTTTTATATGAAAAACAAAGACTAACATTTTTTTATGTCATGGATTAAAGATTATATGGAAATCATATCAAGATGTCATGAGATTTGTAGAAAAGGAATGAAATGTTGGACAACAATCATGTTGTGACATCTCTTATTAATAGAAATAATATGATGACTATGAATAAATGGGACCAAGAGGATCTTGTAATCCGATTGTGAGAAATTGAGGTGATTTTTTTAAAATGTATAACGCTTTATGCTCAATCATGTAAGAATATTTCACAATCACATCCAATAAAGAACCTCCCATAACACATAATCTAAACATTTATATTCATTACAGTCATGATCATCATAGAACCTACTCGTTATATACAAATTTATATCTACATACTTAATGGGTGTTTGTCATTTACAATAAGAGATATCAGAGGAATTATCCAATCACCATGCAAGTCCAACTAAGTCGATTATATATGAGAACATACATATATATATATATATATATATATATATATATATATATATATATATATATATATATATATAAACATTATCATCATATAGTTAACAAAATAATTACATCCTGTGAAATTCGTGCAAAACAATAGGGAACCACTAGGTTTAACATATAACATCTAGGAATGGAATCACTATATAGAGCAATTAAACAAAAAGATTACTCACTTTCAAGAGACTAACCCCTCTTTTTATCTTATTCCCACCCATCATCAAGGTTGTACAAAAGAAAATATCTCTTATTCTCATTCCTCTAACTCATCTTTACGAGAGAAGAAAGCAAAGTTTCAGAGTTGAAATCATCTTCTTCAAGGCCCCTCTCCCTTTTTGTAAGACGACAGGATAATCCTGTTGAGGATGTCTTCACTTGAAATAAGGATCAACACTCTTGTGATATCATCATCCCCTTACCCACGATAAGAGGGAAGGCTACCTCATTAGAGGAAGTAACAAAGGAAGAGGAAAAAGAATCATCATTAGACAAATGTGATGAAGGAGGTGGAAAGGGGTAAAGGTTAGGAGTGATGGGTCTCAACTGGGAAGGAGAGAACCATAGGGATAATGAAAGGAATGATGAGAGCTCTTAATTCAGGGCCATTATGAGAAATCCTAAATGCTACTACTCCAATGAAGGTGTCCCACTTGACTCTCGGATCTACATGTCATTATCCCAAGCATCAAATTATATGGTTTATCGTGAGGTGGAAAGGAGGTCTTGTCATCCTATTCACCAATTTCTAACAAAAGCATAAGAATAAGAAACAAAGAGAAGGGAGTGAGAACTTAAACAATACATGAATATATTAGAGTCATTTATTAAAAAACTCATTCAAAGATAGCATACACACATACTAGCCAATTAAGTCAAATATCCATAATATGCAAATAATGTGAAGTGCATGCTATGCACAAATGCAGGAAAATAGATTCTCAAGTCCTTCAATGACTCAATACGCCCCACATCGCACCAAGCCTTGTGAGACCTTTAATCTATCACCAATAAAATTCCATGCATGCAAGCCCATTTCTATGACTTTGGAAAGTTTCCAGAATTTTGTATTTCCTATAGCCACATATTGTTAGTTGACAGATCGATCCAACCTATTTAAGAGACTAATAGTTAACACCTTCATGGAAAAAAAAGGGAAATTAATTCACTAACCTTAACAATCCTTGAGAAAAGTCGAGGTAGCTAAATTTCGGTTGTGATAACCTCAATACTAGGAAGTCACCCTTGGTATGTTATAGGTCGTCACACATAGCTCACTTACCCACAAGACTCTTAAAGTCGACCCTTACTATTTTTCACCATCTTACTTTGTTACTTCCTAGCTCATCATACATATATGCAAATGTGATTCATGTTTATGCTTTAGAATCCATAGCAACAACAGTATCTATATACATATATCAGCCACTTGTACTTTCTCAAAAAACTTATTTTGCACCACAACCTTATCCTTAATAGTTTTAATAAAGTTTTGATAAACTTCCGTTTGTATCCAAATGATTCCACATATGCATGATCACTTCATTTGCATGAATCATGTGAATGGATACACACAACCAATAAATTGATTCATAATCCTTTATGTCATCTTGAAAGTCCAACTTAGAGTAAATACCGATCCATTCATTTGGAAATTTTTATGTAAAATAAACCTTTCAATAGAAATCTTAGTTATTAAATATTAGGTTCCTACATAAGTACATATATACATATATGTGTTATAATTTAATACATTAACCAAAAAATTAGTTTGGAAATACACTTATCTAAAGATGGAATTTAGGTTTCATCTAAAACATTTATTTAATTAGCATTATTATGTTTCATTTCTTGAACGCTTGAAAGTTAAGTTATTTAGTGTTTTCTTGGTTCAAACTTTAAAACTTATTATTTTGTCTCATAGTTTCTTATGAAAATTCTTGAGTTTTTTCCTAATGGATTTTCCCAACGGAAAAAGGCCCTACCATTCATATGAGTCAAAGTGATATGCTATTTCAACTACTACATGCATACTAGTTATTATACTCATACAAGTGTTAGGGTTCATTCTCATACACTCTTTATCACTTTTCTCTGTCATTCACTTCCATGGCCGAATCGCACACATGCCAAGATATCATAGCTCATTCAAACACATGGAAATCACATTTCACATGGTAGACATACATCAAACATATTATGCGCATAATCAATTTTTCCTACAATTTCACCCTTAAGGCTAAATTCAACAATTGCATGGACAAGACGTTATCGCACATACAAACATCAAGATATGGTAATCAACATATAATAAATGTCATACATAAACATCCTAGTCATCCAAATCACTAATTTCATCAATGATTTCTATCTAAATGTTATAGACAAATATACATTTTCTTTTAAATCCAGTTGTAAAGAAATAATTCATCTATAATTAAATCTTATATAATAAAAATAAAAATGAACTCACATTTTCTTCTAAATGTAAACACTCATTTATGTCTGAGGCCCCCAACCATCAAGAAAGTCATGCTGATTTAAATATATAACAACAGAAAAATATAAATAATCCAAAAACAAATACTAATTTAAAACAATAAACAAAAAGAAAATAAATAGAAAAAAATAAAATAGAATAAACAGACAAACAGAGAAACAGATAATAACAAAAATAATAATAATGATAAATAGAAAAATATAAAAAGAAGAACCTAAAAAAAATAATATATATAATTTTCAAAAAAAAAAGAAGAAAGGAAAGAATTTAAATTTGGAAATAAAAATCTGAAATTAAAACAAAATAAAGAATTTTGATTAAAACATAGATATGTAAAAGTAATAAAAATGAAATTTGAAACTTTTAAATCGAAAAAATAAATTTGAAATAGAAAAATAAACAACAAAAATAAAAACTGAAAATATTAAAAATCAACAATTAAAAAATAATAGATAAAACAAATGAATCAAAATTATGGAAATAAAAAAAACTGAAAAATAATAAGTAAATAGAAAGCAAAACTAAAAATAGTTAAAGAAAATTAAAAAATCAAAAATCAAAATCTGAAAAAATAAAATCAAAATTAAAATCAGAAAAATAAATCTAAAATAGAAAAATAATAAAATGCAAAAAACAAAATAACTAAAAAGGACTAACTAATTAACAAAAAAAACGAAAAAAAGAAGAAAAAGAAAAACTACCCTAACTGAAAAAGAAGAAAAAAAACTGTAAAAAAGAAAAAGAAAAGAGAGGAGAGGGTCACGAGCGAAAGAAAAAAGCAGAGGGAGAGGTCCTCATGGGGGGGACAGGGGCATGAGCAAAACAGAGCACGTGGACTCTTAGGGGAAGTAGGGATCTTTCTTTTTACCAAAACAATCCTAAGAGTCTAAGACAACTTCTTGGCGTTTGGAGATCTTGGACTTCGCTTCAGCTTTGAGGGAAGGAAACTCATACGAAGGTTAGTTTCTCAGGGGCTCTCCCTTCTTTTCTGTTAAATCGATCTTGACTCCATGTTTGAATTTAACAAATGTGTATTTTTTGTTGCTTGTATGAATTGTGAAAGAAAAAGAGATGATTGTGAGGATTCCGAGAATGAATGTACCTTGATTAATCTCAATCGGTATGCGAATCAAGAACTGTAAATTGACCTGATAATTAATAGGCCAAACCTTGGAATAGCTCGTTTATGCGTTAGTAAATACGTATGAAATTCTGTGGAAATCGGATCCTAATACAATATATGGCTAATCAAGAATCAACTTTGCACACTATCTTGACTCAACCTCTGATGATTATCATGTTTGAACGTTCATTATTCGGGGCTGACTTGAATATGAGGGTGTGATTCCATGGGGCTTATTATTTCCCTCTTAGACCTATATAATCCTTGTGAATTCATAGGCTGAATCAGTAAAGAATTTGGATGAGTTGATATACACAAGACTGCAAATGTTCGTGTTCGAACATGGTATGATCCACTGGGTTTCTTGAAAAAACGTTGAGATCAACACAAGCCTATATCATGATGTCTCAAGGATGTTTAGTACATTGGCAAGCTTAGAGCTGTGTTTTGGCTGTTGCGGGATGGTAACTGCAAGATACCACAACGTCAAAGGTATTAAGGGTTCAGTTCATGCATGCATGGGTCATTGGCTCTTTTCGCTAGCAACATGCAGGTTGAGAAAAAGTTTTTCTTACGTACAAGAACCTGTCTTTGCATGGCCTACGGATATGTAATAAAAGTAGAAACCCATGACCGATGTCTCTATAAGATAACTGGGAACCCATTAGAAATGTCAACGGGTCCTGATTAGTTGATTCCTACTGGACAATCTCGAGCACTTAAGATTATAAAGTCAAGCATCACGGTTCTAGGATGATTCAAGTCTTCAAGCCCACTGTTTCGTGTGCACCGAAGAACCACTAACTCTATGGATGAATCGGGTCCGCTAGGTTTGAAAAACAAAGTTGTAATATATGTCCATGATACCATTGAACCTCGGTCAGGCCAAGTCAAGCTCGAATGGGGATAATGGTGACAAAAGGAGAAAGTATTAAGTGGACTTGGTAGAAAGACTAGCACGTGTCCGTCAAATTGTCAATTGGATGGTCACCAGGGGTTCTGAAATCAGCCTTGATAAAGCTACGTCCATCCCATGCATGTGTACATACTGATATATGTCCTCATTGTAGAACTCCTGAAGATGTGAAAGACGCCTCATGGCTTCAACAACTCTGATCTCGATCACTGTAAAAGCGCCCTACAATGCATCTGAATCTATATTGAAAATATCAGAATAGGCGAGGGTTACTAGTCTATTACTTGAGGCAGTAGCATCTCATCTAAAAGAAATCAGACGCGAGTTAGGGGAAAACTAGTGTTGGGCCAGCATGAAAATTTCAAGGACGTATGAACACCATGCAAAGCCTTTATCATTCGAGTTAAAGTATCAAGGACATATTCATAAGCTTGGCTTGGTGGCAGGGGAGCCGCCTGCCATCCTCAAGTCCCCTGTTCGATTCCCAGCCCCTGCATATTTTGCCATTTTTACATTAAATCCCATACCACCTCCTGTGTGCCTTACGGCACTACCTATATTTCTCAACCCCAGGTTCGAGCCCCATTGTGCACTTTCCACTTCCCTTCTCATTTTTCTACAAGAAATTACTTCAACTTTGGTCCCTCCATATGAAATAGTGGAGCAATCACCATCAATCTAAAGGTTGGCACAGTGGTATTGCCTATGCCCAGGAGCTCCAGATCAGGTGTTCGAACCCCACATGGAGCACTTTTTCCCTTTCCATTTCTCCACAAAAATATTTTCCTTAAATCACAATTCTGCCCCTCCAATTCTCAAAATGGCAGAATGACCCCAAAACTTTCTAATTGCAAAACTGCCCCCTCACTTGCCAAAATTCCACAAAATTCTTTTTCCTAAATTCTTTTTTTACAAAATTCAAAAATATTTCTCCAGAAAATTCTTTTTCCTAAATTCTTTTTTAGAAAATTCAAAAATTCTTTTTTTACAAAATTCAAAAATTCTTTTGTACAAAATTCAAAAATTCTTTTTCTACAAAATTCCTTTATTTTTTTTCTACAAAACTCTTTTATTCTTTGTCTACAAAATTCCTTTATTCTTTTTTAAAAAATTCTTTGTCTACAAAATCTCTTTTTCTCCAAAATTCAAAAATTCTTCTCTAAAAATTCTTTTTCTAAAAAATCTTTTCTTCAAAATTTATAATGAAATCTTTTTCTTCAAAATCCATAATGAAATCTTTTTCTTCAAAATCCATAATAAAATCTTTTTCTTCAAAATTCAAATTAAATTCCTTTTATTCTTCTCTTCGAATAAAATCAAACCAAACTCAAGTTTAATCCTCTTTCCCTCAAGTTTTCAAATTCACTTCAAAACTAATTACTTTTTCAAATCAAGCCATTTCTTTCCTTTAGTATATTCAAATTAAATTCTTTTCAAAATATTTTGGAATCTTTGGTCTCACGCGATGAGCTCTAAATGGGGAACTGACGATTCATCTGCTGTTCAACATTTAGTAGTTCATATAGGCCCCTGTGCTGCCATAGCCGCCTCGGGTCTTGTGCATGAGTGGACTGAAGATTCCTCCAAGAATGAAAATCTTTTTCAAAACATCATTTTCTATTCAAATACCTTTGAAGGTCAAGCCTTCAAATTAAACCAAAACTACGTAAGCCTTGAGTTTCACATTGCACCGGGGAATACGTAGGAGCAGGATCAAGTCCTGTCAGGCTAACCTCCATCAAGTATTTATTTTCACACTAATTAAAGGGATCAAACAATTTTCAAATAACCACACACTTTGTTTAAGGGTACCGTTCTTTGGAACGGGCGAGATGGGTGCTTAACACCTTCCCCGCTCGTAACCGACTCCCGAACTTAGAATCTTATCCTCAAGTTAGGTTTTTCCAAACATTAACCATTAAATTAAGTTAAGGATGACTCGATGACATCATTTTGAACCTGATTTCATAAGCCAATTCCTTATCCTCTTACCTAAATCACGATCATTTAGCCCACTTTTGAATTTGTGGAGAAAGCTTCAAATTCTTGTGTTCCAAGTGTTTTGAACAACTTGTTTTTTCCATGAAAATTCATAAATTCTCTCACATACATTGTTTTTCACTGCTCAAGCAACATTTTAGGAGAAATTTGAAGAAGAAGAGAGAGAGAAAAATCATACTTTAAGACAATGAGAAAGAATAATCAAACTTAAACTTGCAAAAGGAATGGAGAAGAATAGAGGTTTTGAAGATGGAAGATGAGATAAAAATAGGGGTAGGAGTTATTTCCTTCAGTAAAAATGAGAGAGAAGTTTCTTTTTGTAATAAAATTATAAATGAGGAATTCCTCCTAAATAGGCACTTTCAAAGCATTTTTAAAATTATTCTAAGAATTTTTTTCCAAAGGATCAATTTGTGATTCTTCTTATTTCTATTTCTAAAAATTTCATCTAGTTTTCTAATAATAAAAAAATGTTTTTTAATTTATATTTTTTAATTAAAAATTATAGAAAAATTTCTATAATTATTCTAAAAAAATTTCTCTAAAGGATCCACTTCAATTTCTTTTTAAAAATTTCACCTTCCCAGTATGCATTCAGTGTGTAGGAATGTCAAACAAATATTTTTTGAAGTTATGTTTTTTAAGATTAAAAATCATTAAAAATTTCCTAAAGATATACTATTAATATGGGTCTAGATAATCCACTTCTAATTTTTCTCTATTAATTCTTAAAAAACATTCTTTGTTGTTTGTTTAGTGATGAACAATGTGAATTAGGAAAACAAATATAACAAAGGACTAAATAATAAAAATCAAGGGTGTTACACATTCTATTAATTTTTTTTTCACATTATCGAGTGACATCAACTCAATCATGCGATGAGACAGTTTGGGATGGTCCAACATATTCATCATCATTCAAGTCAACCAAAGGATATCCACGGTATAACCTTAAAGGGAAAAACTTATGACAAATAACTTAATGTATATGCTCCACACACTAATTTATGGAATAAAAAGCATCAACATATTCATTTAGGGTTATCTGCGGATAGTACATTAAGTATAAATTTTCAACATAAGACGGCACACCTGACATACACGTATTATTTGATTGAGAGAGAACATGCAAGGAATGGTTGAGCACTAAGTTTCATTTTACTTAATGATTGTGTCAGATGATAATATTTATTTATTAAGTTCCTATTATTGTCATTTTTAGATTGACCAGGTAGAGATGAGTCAATATTTGATATTAGAGACGGTACAGTTAAGGGCATAATCATTGTCTTTTGTCCTTGACTAAGTACATCAGCATTCAAAGAATATTTTAATAATATATCAGGAAGACAATTGTGTGGTAGAAACTTGGATGTCTGCTCCAATTACCACACATAAGGGATCTCATTAGGTTGTTAAAACTAATATGCTAGAGAATGAGCTAGAGTGCCGAGGTATAAAAAGATATAAAAGACATATGAAACATGATCAACATACAATTCCTTCATTTCCACCATGATAGAAAGGACAATAATTTATGTCATCCCAAGATATGTCATCATCATCAACTTTAAAAGCTTATCATAGCATAAATATCCAAAACACTAAATTTTTTCTTTTATATTCATTATTAATTGGATGATCAATTATAAAATTGATGGTTATAAGTTTGTATATTAATATAAAGAACAAAATTAAGCATATACTCTAATCATTTTGGCATTACATAAGGCTTATCTTAATCACTAGAAACACACCTGATCCATATTTTTCTATATAATATTTTATATTCATATTCTCTTAACTTTGAATTAACAATATGGATACAAATTATTATTGATCCACCATTCATAAACACATAAAGAAAAAATAAATATTATAATTTTTTAATATAAGTAATCTAAACAAATTGTGGCATAAAGAGACTTTTGTTTTTACACCTAATATATAAGAACATATAAATTTGAATCTAATTTATTATGATCTTGGAAAAATAAAGCATTCACATAATATTTAACTATCTTATTTTGTTAACAACCTATTTATTTATTATCTTTAATGAAATTTCCCTCATTCACCACAAGAAATCATGCATATGATTTAAACATTTCACATATAGTAATATGTGAATTCAATTATAATAAAGATTTGAAGTATCTTTATTGAGTAATTTTTTATTGCCAACTGCTTTTCTTCTTTACTTTCAAATTGTAATCCAACATACAAGTCAATACGAATCTATTAACTGTGAGACACATCAACTTCAAAAAATTCATCTCTTTTATATGAATATTTTCAATTAATATAGTTGTAGTGTGAAAAACAATTCCAAATACCCTTTCTAATACACCTATCCAAATTTAAATGTTATATAAAACATTCATTAATTTCAACATTTGTGCTGCATATTTATTGTTACCTACTTTTCTATATTAGTGGAAAATAATAATATGGATCATCATCTGATAAATTTGCAATTTCATAATAAGAAGCTTACAAATAAACTAAATGAAATAGTACACATATTCAATTAGTAGCATGACATTAAATTTAATTTTACCAAATTTCCTAATTAAAATTTAATATAAATAATTGAACCTACTAATTATTGAAGCAATATATTCTTCAGATTAAGTATCAATATCTTTATGTAAACATTTATTATACATTTAACTTCCTCATCATGGCATATCTGAAACCTGCATATTACATTTTATCAACAAAAAAAAAAACCTACCTACTAAACTAGATGTTATTTGATCAAATCCAAAATTTAGTTTCAAATAAATTTTTGGTTTGAATTGATTTAATTTTATGGACATTTTTACTTGAATTAATTTTTTTATTTTCATCAAAGTAAGTCAATTGGTTCCTTTGCTAAAAATAATAGTAATTTTACTTACTTTTAATATAGAAAATTTAAAGCTTGCAATCACTAAATAATAAATATGTAAATAAAAAATTACTAAAAAATTATTTAAAAGATAATAATAATAATAATAATAATAATAATAGTTTAATAATAATAATAATAATAATAATAATAATAATAATTTAAGAAGATTAAGGAAAGACCTTCTAGAAGTTGTGGATCATATGGAAAGTCAAGACTTCACCCGGTTGGTCAACAAAAGCCAACTAAGCGAAGAGTGCAACAAGAAGTTGACAACTGCCAACTGAGGCATTTGGAAGGAGAATTGTGCCTCAAAGGACCCCCTTAAAGGCAAAGTTTGTTAAACGATCCTTTACTCAAAGGACAGAAGGAAAATCTTTTAATGCCCAAAGACCACTTATTAGCCTGCAATGCAAGAAGTGCGAGAAGATTCATGGAGATAGACCTTATCTATGGGGTCAAAATGTTTGTTATAATTATGGCAAGACTGGCCACTTTGCCAAGAACTGCAGAGAGGACACCAACCTTTCCCAACAAACCCCAACACCAAGGAAGAGTCTTAACTCTGAATGCTGAGGAAGTGAACCGCTCCAGCAATCTCGGAAGAGATAAGTGTCTCTTAAATGGATAAACTTTAAATGTAATGTATGACTCTGATGTCACATATTCATTTATTTCTCATAATACCATGAAAAGATTGGGATTATCTGTATCTAAACTTTCCTATGAATTGATGATTTCTACTTCCAACCGGTAACTGGTAAAGACTTGCCTAAGTTGTTTAAATTGTACATTCTCTTTACTTGATAGAGTATTTGAATCTTATTTTATCTTTTTGCCCTTGGCTAGATTATATATAATTTTAGGAATGGATTGGCTCTCTAGGAATCATGTATATATTAACTGTCTGAATAAGTCTATTATTTTTCATTATGTTGTTAATGATTTTGTTAAACATGTAGAAATTATTTTGAACTCGCTTAATTTAGGAAGTAGTAGCAAAATACAAGGATACGTTCTCCTTTGTACTAGTGAGGTTAAAACAGAGTAAAGAATTAAGGAAATATTGGTAGTAAGAGAGTATCCTAAGGTATTCCTTGATAATATACCTCAATTCCCTCCCATAAGAGAAACTAAATTTTCAATAAAATTAGTACCTGGGAACCAGCCCATATCCATAGCTCCATATAGAATGTCATCGGTTAAGTTAGCTAAGTTGAAAAGCCAGTTAGAGGAACTGCTAACTAAGAAGTTTGTGCGACCAAGTGTCTCTCCCTAGGGAGCTCCAGTATTGTTTGTGAAGAAGAAAGATGAGAGTATAAGGTTGTGTATAGACTACAAGTAGTTGAACAAAGTGAACATTAAAAATAAGTACCCACTGCCTAGGATAGATGATTTACTGGATCAATTGAGAGGAGTTGTAGTATTTTGAAAGATTTATTTGAGATCAGGTTATCCCTAGATTAGTAAAAGACGAAGATATTCCTAAGATAACCTTTAGAACTTGTTATAGCCATTATGAGTTTACAATCATGTCATTTGGACGAACTAATACTCCGACAATTTTCATGGACTACATGAATCAAATTTTTAGACCTTTCCTGTTTATTTATATTTTACTATGACCGCTATTTCGACGAAGCTTGCATTTTATATCAAGAGGCTTTTTTTCAAAAAAAAAAATACCGTATTTTCACTAATATTTATTTTTTAAAGATTCTGCATCATGAAATAACAGTCAAATAATAGAATTGTGTGTGCAACTTAAGCGTAAAAATGGACTTCATTATTAGAGTGTTATAGAAGAAGGGAAGACAAACCATATGGTTAAGGGGGTTAACCCTAAGCTGAAGTGGTGATCAAAGGATTTCGATAGAATTTAGTCAGAGAACCAAGAATCCTTTGGGGCCAAATAAGACAAAATACAAGAGTTATGTTGTCTTACTTGGATGTAGTAAAGCTAGTATCCTGAAAAAAGATTGGAATGATGTAAAACATCGTACTAAGGAGAAAATTTAGAAAACCATCATGGTACACTAAACACTTGTTTTTTTTTAAGTATTCATATAATAAATATGATTTTCATTTACTAACTCATCTATATTGTGTTGTGTAGCTTATTTATGATGTACCCAACATCAATTTACTTAAGAGGAAATGACTTTCCTTTGCGGGTGAATGTCGAAGGGGGTTCAAGATTCATCTTACGGTGTGTGTGTGTGTGTGTGTGTGTGTGTGTGTGTGTGTGTGTGTGTGTGTGTGTGTGTGTAGCCCATTTAAGGATGTTTCTTCATCTAAGGAATATTTGTTGCTTGATGACACGTGCAAAATATTAATTCAAAGTAATAGGATCCTCCCTTTCTTATAAGTTAATTTACCTAGTTTCTATATCATATTAATTCACTTTACAAATAGAATTTTCTTTTTAATTATCTTCATATATTAAAATAGAAGAGAATAAGAAAAGGACAAGAAATTACTACAAAAACCTCTATCCCCAAATATTGCCTTATGGAGGCTATGAGTTGCTATAGAAAAGGATTTTACAGCAAAAGTAGAGAGATTGACAAACATCCTCTTAGTCAAATTTATCTCATGTGGTTTCTCCTTCATCTCCACCAACCTCCATGAGAAAAGGAAGAAAGCATGACAGAGATATTTTGGAGAGTATACCTCTAACCTATCTCAACTTGTAGCTAAGAGGATTGTAGGTAATTAAGTCAAATTATTTTTTTATTCATAATTTCAAATAAGATATTATTAACATTCTAATTCATATATTTCTGTAGTATTATTTGGTTGAACAAATCTCCCAAGGAGCCTTTATGCCTAAGGGATGGGATGATATCCTCACTACTGCTATTGGGAAACCAAAGTATCTAGGTTGTCTCCGTGATGTTGGACGAGGTGTGGGGATACAAACCTATTTTGGTTCACCTTCAGTTAGACCAATGCATGGAGATGGAACTGCGTCTAGAGAGGAGTTGGATGCCATTAGAGAGGAGATAAGACAAAAGATTAATGAGGAGCCTGTGGAAAAAATGAGAGAGGAAATTAGGTAAAATCTTATAGATAAGTTTAGACGGGAGTTAAAATATTTGAAACTTTCCCAACAAGAAAATACATAGGTCCAACTAGATCCTTGTCCTAGGGATGTGAGCACAAAGGGAAGTAACATAGTGGAGGGTCCAAACCTGCAAGAGGATGAGTAGCTTCTACAAATCCCGAATGATCATGAGTTATATGTAGAGGATCCTCTACGTGTAGTTGTTGCTAAGAAAGTATACCACTTAGGTTCAACAATACACCACATCCAAATTGATGATTTTAAAGTGAATGTGGTGGTTGAACAAGTTATAAATGCAAATGTTCCTGTCCCTGTGCCTACTAAAGAGGTTCAAATAACGGTCTAGGCTCCAAATCATTTCATTCTATGTCCGAAAAGACTTATGTAGAAAATTAAAGCTAAGGTATTAAATTTTCAATCTATGATACTAATTCATTTAAATATTATGGTTACTAATGTTTATGGTATATTGTTTAGGAGCTTGAGGTTACTACTAAAGATAATGTTCCATCTAATCCAAAGAAACCTGAATTTGATCCAATCGCACGTGTCTTTGCACTTGCCTTACAACTAAGAAACCATCCTTTGCAACTAATTTTTTAAGCAGATGTCATAGGAAAGCCTACTTCAATCCCCTTCTATATCTCCAAGAAGGATATTACGGAGCTCCTAGTGGAAAATGGTCTGTTATGCATATTCGTGATACAACTGTGGATGATGTAAGTATATTTCTAAACCTATATCACTTTTAATAAGTATCAAACTCATTTATTGAAATTACTTAGGTAACTTCATCACCTGTGCATGAAAAGAGGGAGTGATCACATTTATGCCTTCATTGACCTTCTACATATCCAAAAAATTAAGAATAAGTCTATTGAGATCCAAGCATACATTCATAGTAGGAAAACGAGAGAGAAGAAGTGTTATTGGGCACCATGTTATCATGCGTAGGTTTAAATTTTCAAGTAAATTTCATTTCAAATAAAGTTAAGTATTTTCACTAATTCTTAACAAAAATTTGCACGTCTTATTAGTAACTAATCATTATTTGTCCTTCTCAAAATATGGTTGTCCTTCTATGCTCGGCATGTAATAAACCAAAGAAAGAAATTAAAAAGTATATTAATTTATAAATTTATATTATTTAGTATATGATATTTATTTATACAATAAAGATATCTTCTAATTAATTATTTTATATATCATAGAGCAATGAATGCAAGCAATCTACTAAAGGACAAGCATTCAACAATTCTTAAAAACAAATGTGGATTGTTCCACGTGTAAGTACTTAAAAATTTATTCGTTTAATAATTTGTTTATTATATTATGTAGTAATTATTTTTCCAATTTTTAATAGTGTTGGAAACAAGTTGAAGGTATGAAATGCGGGTACTATGTTATGAGTCATATACTTAATATTGTCTCCACAAGCATTGTTGATTTATGGGCACAAGTAACTTTAATTTTCATATCTTAATAAGATTATATATATATATATATATATATATATATATATATATATATATATATATTATTCTTCTTCAATTTTTATAATGATATTAATTCTTAAATTGAACTATTCAAAATTCAATAATCCAACTCGCTTATCCGAAGGAGACGGATGATATTTGAAAAACGGGCTAAATATTTATGAAGATAGCAAATATGTAAGATGTATAGAAAAATAAATGTAGTTAGATATTAGATTTTTTTATTATTTTTGAACTATAATTCTAGAATTTGTTTGCGTAAATATATATATATATATATATATATATATATATATATATATATATATATATATATATATGTGTGTGTGTGTATATGTATGTATGTATGTGTGTGTACAAAATGTTTTACATATGTTTTGATTTGTAGGTTGTACCAAATTCAAAGTTTTATTTTAAAAAAAAAAAAAACTCTACTTTTTACATCGGTTATGATGATAACTGATATAAAAAATCATACTTTCTATATATTTGTTGAATCATAAGATACTTAGAAAAAAGTCAACTAGTCATAACTATCAAAAATAAAAAAAATTCTATAAAATGTAATTAAAATTGGATGTAAAGACTAGAAAATTAAAAATCTCTAGTATGTTCTAATGCCTTAGCATTCTCCTTCAGTTTAACAAACCAATTTTATATAAATTAAGCTTTTTTTATTTGAATATGTGAAAATGCAGGCTTAATAAATTTTTTTAGTCTTATTATTATTTTTTTTTAGATTCTAAAAATAATACCATCTATTGGAAGATTAAAAAATAAAAAATCTCAACTATGATAATAAGTATCATATGAAAATACAGGGATTGTACACTTATGTTGTGTCTATACTCTTATTAGTTACGTACACTTATGTTGTGTCTATACTTTTATTAATTGTTAACTGCATCTCTCCGGTGAAAATTAACTTCATATAGCATATTTAATATTTTCATCAACATTACCTCAACATTTAGATTTTGAAATGTTGATATGCTATATATATTACAGATCTTAAGCAAAGAATAAATAAATATATGATGTGAATTAAACGAATTTTTATTTAAATTGATTCACTTAGATAAAAAAAATAGAATTATAATAGAAATAAATTAAAATTAAAATTTCAATAATTGTAAGAATAAAAGATAAAAAGAAAAAATAAAAAAAAAGTGACACACCCTTAATTGTATGAAGAAAGGAGAATGATAAGTTCAATGCAAAATTTTCACAAGAGCATGAGAAATCCTTGATAAAATCTAAACAATGGTTCTTTTCAAGAATCCTAAGGGACACACAAACTCTCTTAAGAAAAAAAAACTCCAATTCTTATTATCATCAGCACTGTCCCTTAAAAAAGTTACATACGGATTTATAATAAAATTAAAATCTTAAATATATAATAGTCACTAATATCCGATCCACTAACAGTGAAATAAAAATAAACAAATCCTAAAAAAGTTTAATAACTATTATGATCATATTCATTAACATAATAAACTAAATTTATATTATTAATTATTAGAATAAACATAAAGTTCTAACTAAAAATACAAATGAAATAAAGATAAATTAAAATAAGTTAAACTTGATTTTTTTTTAAATCTTTATTTTAAATACAATAAACTAGACTTATACTCTTTTCTTTCATATCTTGAGTTATCTTAAACATAATTATGATTATTTGATTTAAAATTTCTTTAACTTTCTTTATTTTTAGTTTCATCATAGGATCTTCAAATTTTTACCAAAAATTATCCTCTTTATTTTTTTCATTCTTTATCATTTGATTTATATCAACGTGTATTATATTGTAAAAAAAATTTCTTTCATTCTTTATTATTTAATTTAAATCAACATGTATTACATTGCATGCAAAAGAAATGTGTTTATAATTATATGCTTGCCTACATTTGACATAGCATATATTTGCTGAAATGTGTTTATAATTATATGCTTGCCTACATTTGACATAGCATATATTTGCTGCTAGTTATTATAATTCATTTTAATCTTAAAACAATGTGGCTCCAAGAAGAATCGATTAAATCTAATCTTATACTGATGTCATTAGTTACCTCACTTACAAGATTATTATTTTCTATTTCAAAAGATAAGCTTTTTGGTTGTTGATCGCAATTTGAGGATTGAAGAACATAGCTTCAGAGTTGGGATTTTGGGTGGATAAGAAACCCATCCCAATACATTGTTTGAGCGGAAGCTGAGTTGGTGCATGGGGCAAATTTGCAGTTCTATATATTTGGTCAAGACTTTTGCCTCATTAAGTGTTATTGCCATGCCATATGGCTTAAGCAACATAAAAAATATTATGAGTACCAGGTGGAAAAATGTATTGAAACCAGCAACAAAGATAAGTCGTTAAACTTCATAAACTCCAAATCATTGGCTCAACTGAGAACATTCCAACTACTTACCTTTGTGTAGACATTGCGTTGTATTATCCAGTGCCTTCTCTTCTTTTGCTGCTAAGCAGAAGAATCTTAGAGAACTACTTTCTGTTTTCTGTTTCATTTGGACCTGTTCTCTAATGCTTTCAAGGTTCTTTAAAATGAATAGCTCATTTTAATAAACACAGACTAATTAAGGATGAAGTTGACTTGTAGTGAGACGAAAGCTCTAAAGCAGGGATACTCTATTTTTGGAGACGTACACATATCGGATACAGGTACGTGTTGGGTATGCATGGGCTACGTACCAATTACCAAATACGTCTTGAGTACACCTAGATACCAATTGGGTACATTGTGCTTGTGGCTCCACCGCTAAGCCGCCAAATGATAATTCCTCTGCGATCTCTCTGCATCTGAATACGTTCTTACAGATCTTGCTCAATAGTATGGACATAAAATAATGATGACATAAAATATGTTTAAAATAATGCAAAAATTCCTCATAAAATAAATATCAATTGATATAAAATGAAATAAAACTATACCGTTATATAAATTAGTATGAATTAAAAACAGTTTCTATTCCCTTTTTTAAGTGAACAAATACCATTGAGAGAATGTTTGATGATATTGTCAGTGATTTCAAAGCAATGCAGTTTTTTTCTACATCTAATAAAGGGTAATATAACCAGCCTCATTCTTTGTTTTAAATTAGTCTAATCGTTGTATCTCCCCAAGGATTGCAAAACATTAAACCAAGAAAAAGATGGATTATCAGTAACAAATATTTAAAACAAAATTTTTGGATGAAATTAGCACAAAACTAATAAATAGTTCATCCACGACCTATGGCACAACCCTAAAGGTGGTCGTCCAACAGTCATCCAAAACATACGATATCATCTTGAATTCTACCAATTTCCAAAATGTAAAGCCATATGGAAATTTGGAAAACACTGATAAAATTAAGCAGCACCCTTTCCCTTCCTCCTCTGGATTTTCTTCATGTAAAATTCCAGCTCCTTGCCTTCCAGAATGTATCTACACAATTTTGAAAAGTAAGAAAAGTAAACAAAAAATGAAGTTGACTCAACATATTCTTACAAATACAGTTTAAGCATACCCATCAGCCCTGCCACATTGCCCAGGGCGAGAAGAAATGCAAGCCATCAACCGGCCACCACCAAATTGCTCTTCGATGTGGGGATCAAGTTTACGATCCTTTTGACGCTTTTCAAGTTTTCTCTGCACATGGTTACTTTTCTTAGTTTCTTCAGCAGCAGCCTCACCCTCCTGGAAGTTTGACATCAAAGGATCAGGAAACCTCAACAGAAGTAGGTTATTCAATCCACAAAATGACAATATACAGTACCACTCATGGTAATAAATTGAAGTTTATCCATATAAAGAACAATACATGAATAAGTATCACCCATTACAAATCAAACATTCATCCCAACAAGTAACCGGGATAACTATAAACTAGTTCTGTAGCACACAAATGTAAATTGACAACTATTCAGAAAATATTGTTCAGAAAGCAGAGTGGAATATCAAACAGAAACTAATACACCTGTGACTGCTTTCCATTTCAACATATCTTCTACCCAATATTATTTCAATAAGCAAAAGTAGAACTATTATTTGAGAAATAAACGAAACAATAGAGATATGTCGAAGGAAAAAATATAAATGAAGAAAATTCATGAAGGCATTACCTCAGCAGAGTCCTTCTTGGATGCTGCTTTCTTCTTCCTACCAATATCAACACCATAGTGTTGAAGGTACCACTGCTTGAAAGGAGTAGCATCAACCTGGACAATAGCACTCCTGACCAGGGTCTGAGTTCGCACAAGCTCATTGTTTGAGGCATTGTAAACCACGTCCAGAATACGAGTCTTGCGAGTTACTGCTTCACTACCCCATGAGTAATTTCCAGTATCCAACCTCAATGCCCTCCATTTCACATTGCCACCTCGAACACGAATCCTCCGGACCGTCTTGTTGCTTGATAATTTAGTATTTGCTGGTTGGCGACCAAGCTCATACCTATATAAATCCAGCAAAAATATCTTAATTTAAATAAGAATTAATTGGGGTAGAATATCAAAGCATCAACACTCAAACACATTATATAAATTAATTAATTAATAAATGGTTAATATAATCACCAATAAAATTAAAATCTGAACAAAAATAAAATTTTAGCCTCATTTAAAAGCAAAGAACAACAGCTCATAAGGCAGGGAAGAAAATTCAGCTCACAAATTCATTTGAAAAGATATTATATTGTATAGCTATGTCACTATTGAGTTGCTGTATCTCTTTTTTTCAGTTTATCTGAAAGAAGATGGCTATCCCCACTGTAGTTGTACCCCCCCCCAACATTCTCTCCACCTAGATATGCATATGATCATTTGAGGAAGATAGGAAATTATGCCACATAAAATTCCAGAGTTGCACAATATAGCAACCTCCAAGCAGCAAATAAAGGTGAGGACAGTGCAGATGATAAATTCATCAGCTGATTCATGAAACATTTTAATATCCAAACATGACAACAGACTGACATTGTGAAGGCTAATATAGGGATTCTATCTTTCAAAACTTTGGCATAGTTTCCTCCTATAATGGACTAAAAGAATGAAAACTGCATTTCTAAAGGAATACATTCAAACCTTAATGAAACAGGGTTTTGGTTTTGCATGACTTTAACGTGAAATTCTAATACATTATCCATTTGAATCCTCCATTGGCCTAGTGAAATCTTAAATTCAAAAATGTCTAAAGGCAGATCTGAAAGATACACGAGCAGATATGAACTCGTTTATCAGCCCCACCCCACCCTCAAACAAAAAAAACAACAGCCACGGTACATAGCTGAATTGCAACCTCTCATTATTACTCAAATCAGTCTATTTCAAAGGCAATCATACGATTACAACTAGCGTTAAAAAACAACAATAACAGTAAATAAATAATCGAAACAACCACCAAACAAACACAAACACCTCAAACAAGAACAAAGATATGGATCTTTAAGCATTAAGAAATGCATCAAATTCAAAACAGTGATAGGAAAACGGCATTACTTTCTCTTCTTCCTCCAGGCCTTCTTCTTGCCACCAGTGGCACGCCTCTTGTGCATGGAATCCCTAGAAATACCTGTTGAAAAACAAGAAAAAATCCATGAAGGACAAAATTCAACAAGCAAATACACACAACACAGTTGTTGTTGGCAATTGAACCAGGAAAGATTAAATAAACGAAACTGAAGATGAAACAAACCATACCCATCTTGATGAAGCGTTGAACTCTCTCTCACTCCCCCCCTCTCTCTCTCTCTGCTCTCTCTAGCTTTCTCTCTGTCGCCCCCTCTTATAAAACCCTAACGAATAACTATATTGCGCTATATATATGAAGCCCTAGTAATTATAAATATTGGATCCAGAACTAACCCGGCCTCATTGTTATTCTTCTACGTAATGAAATTGGGCTCCAACTTGGGCTTTATTTCAAACCTAACCCACATGGCCTGATCCTAATTTTTTTAGTTAATTATAATGTAATTTCCCGACAAAAATATTTACAAAGTCATTTATTTAAATGCAAGAAAGTCATCTCTTCAATTTATTAATTAGAGAAAGGAGTAATTTTCAAATATTAATAGAATTTTCCACAGCTCATAATCAGTGTAAGATTTTATGCGCTTCTACGTAATACGTGTTTAATAATATTTTTAAAAATTATTTTAATCGATTCCACCATTAAAGCGATAGAACTGATGGACAAACAATTGACATTTTGAATTGAATTGTTGTATATTTCAGTCATGACTTTACGTTAATTTGTGACTTTAGGTAAGGCAAGGGTTAGAAGATGATTTATTTTTTTTTCTTTTAAGGAGGTTACAAGATAATCTTGAGATTATTATGAGTTTATAAAATGTATTTTTAATCATTAAAATTTTATGTAAAGGCTTGCAACTATGAAATTTATATCTTAGATTTTGAATGCGATTAAATAATTCTTATTTAATAAGAGTTCATCATATTAAAATTTATTATTATAAATGTTATGTCGAGTGAATTTATTTTAATAAGTTTAAGGATTATGTTAATTATCTAAATATGTTAGTATAAGATGTTCTTTTTATCAACTTTTGCAAATTGCAAATAAAAGATTTGATATATTCTAACTTTTTAAAGTAGGATATTAATTTTTCAACTTTATTTCCTACTTTTTTTTGTCATAATAAGAAACAGAAAAGGATAAAATATTTTTTTTTTAAGTTTTGTTTTGAAATTAATTTGCATATAAAACTTTTATTTATAATTTAATTTTATCATTGTGTATTTTTTTATATCATAAAATTTTTTGAAATCTACCTTAAATAAAATATTTTTTTTTATTAACCTCTACATCATGCAATATTTAATCAGAGACAACTATTTCATCCAAAATTTAGCTTCCTATAATAAAATCAGCCTAAAATCTGAAATGATATGTCCATCATTATTTTCATCAATCTATTGGTTAACAATTTTGATAACACCATATATATGCAACCTATTAAGAAAATTAAGTGAAAATTCTTTACTTTCTGTTGAGTTGACTTCTTTAAAATCAAGATAATGGAGAGACTATTATATCATTTCATCAATTTTCCAATAGTATGAATTTTTTATAAAATCTTCTTTCATCACCTTCCTAAAATATTTAAGAATGTTAAAATTAAGTTTCTCTATCGAGGTCTATTCATGCTTCCATAATTATTTTTTACATCTTTTAAACATTTTTGAATTCTAAACCCTAAGGGGTAATCATAGTCTTAACTCAAGTAATTTTTGAAATTGATTATTCACCACCCTTTTAACTCTCCTTACCTCCGTAAACCTTCTTCCTATGCAATTAGAGAATGGACACTCATTGTTGAAAGTACATTGAGTTAGAATCTCCCTCATACAACGATTTGCTTGTAATTTTTGATAAAGCATGTTGTCCTATATGCATAATAAAAAGTTTCTAAATATTTATCATTACTTTTCTTCTTAATTCAACCTTTTTCTTTGTAAGATCTTCAATTTATCTCTTTGATATCAAACTTACCCAACAAATATATTAATTTTAATCTTTCTATTAAGATTCCACTATTTAGTGGAAATCCATTCCTTTATTACTTGCCATAGGGTTTAATTTTTTTTTTCTAATGCAAAACTTTTTCGGCTATCCTTTTCTATGCTCCAGCAATTAAAAATTTGAAAATGTTAAGATCCCAATTCATGTTCAAAGTTTTAACAACACCAAATAATATAAAAAAAAATTACTTCCTTTCAAACCTATTATGATAATTTTGCCGACTAATTCAACCACATATTTGATAACAAAAATGTATTCAATTAAATCACTACTTTATGTAAAATTTCTTCAAATTGAAGATAAATCAATCAATTTTTATTCTTAAATGAACTTGTTAAAAATACTCAAATTCTTTTTATTTGCATAAACTTGAATTCTTTTCCATTCCTTTTGCCCTTAACATACTACCTCATCCCTTTTCTCTTTATACTAACTTTTAACCTTACCCCCTTACTCTTCATATATGTATTAACTTAGTTATTGTTTGTATAGTTTTTAGTTTGTTATATTATTTTTTAACTTCAAAATGTTTTATCTTTTTTTGATGCATCAATTGAAAAGGGTGGATCAATACATGTTTTATATGTCCTTTTAAATTATTGTATTGCTATTTTTATATTCACCTTTTTGAATTTAAGTTTCTATGATGAATTTGATCATAGAACAAAACATAATTTTTACCTCAAAAAGTGAATCAAATAATCTTAAATCCAAGAGGAAGGATGAATTAGGTTTAATCTATTTACAAAAAATTTGCCACCAAATCAAAATAATAAGCCAAAAATTTTAAGTCGCACAAGAAATCTTGGAATATGATATACCAGTTATGTAATTTTTAAACTTCCAAATTTGTATAAGTTATTAATTAAAAAAATCATAATTTTAAGCTATAACAACTTATTGAGAATAAGAATAAGATGTAGAAACATAAATACCATGTATTAAAATATAAAAGAGTAAGGATAGAGAACATCATACATATTTATCTAGATTCACTCTTAACCTCTAAAGAGATATATCCAATCTTCAAGTATTTCTTGAAATTTTTTTCATTATTTTGCATATATAATATCCTCGTATGAAAATACTTCAAGATTTTTCATTAGAAGTTTCAAGAACTATGTAAAGATCACATACTTTTTACTAAACAAACACATTTAAAATGTCCCCTTTCTTTCAAGATTTAAACAATAAAAATAAATAAATTCATAAAAAATTAAAATTAATTCATCAATAAAATTCAATACAATGAAATTCTTAATGTAATGAATAACACTTAATATTTTGGATAAGGATCCCTAAAAAAATTTAGATCATTAACATTTTATTTTTTTAAAAAAATAATTCTATTCTATTTTTTTTATTTCTAAAAATAAAAAAAAATTATTTATATATAAATTTATATAATGAAATCAAATAAGTTAACTTTCACTTCTTACAATATAATAAAGAAATTATTTAAAATGATTAAAATTGTAAAATAATAATCAATTACTAATCTTTCTAATTAATTACCCGGATGTTTTGTTACTTCTTAAATCTCTAGAAAGCAAGGTAATATATTAAACACATTGATAATTGATTAAACTAATATTTTATTATTTTTTAAACCTTAAAAAAAATATTGGTAACTAATTTTTTAATCAATCACTTAAATGTTAACTAAATTATTCTAAAATTTAACTAATTCTTATTAAAATCTAATTAATTTATAATTAAAACCTGATTTAGTTGACATTTGGTTAAATTAGTATTAAAATCTAATTAATTCTTATTAAAATCCAAGTTAATCTATAATTATGTTAAAAAAATCAAGTTTCTATATTTTAAAAATTTAGGTTGAATATAATTTTTTTTATACATTCTTTTCAAAGCATATTTTAACTTAAATATTTTTTTCTTACAATTTTAATAAATATAGTTTTTTTTTATATTTAGAAAAAATATGAAATATTTTTTAAAAATAATTTAAATTTTTTTATCAAATCATAAAATTTATCAGTACATAATAAAATTTTAATATTAAATTATACTAATTTACTTGATGGATATGTTCATTAAAATCTATTTATCAATAATTATAAAAGATATTTTTTAAAAAAAAATTATATTTCTTTTAAATATAATAAAAAAATATGATAAAAAAATATCTTCATATCTTATGATAATTTTTATATTAATTTTTTTCTTTATCCTTCTTCCATCATTATTTCTATTTTTTTTAACTTTTTTCAATGAACAACTATAAATAACTTGTAAAATATACATTAAATTCTAATAATAATTAAAAGACCATTTATAAATTTCAAAATACTAAATTTAACTTATTAATTTTTTATTTATGACTTATTTTAATTATTAATTTTATTTATTATTTTTTTGGTAAAAACATACCTTTATATTTTATAAAGTAATTTTTCTTTCTCTTAACCTTCTTCCTTTTCTTATTTTTCCATTGTTATTTTTTTTTTGTGATAAATGATTCAAAATCACCAACTTAAATGAATATACTGAGTATATATAATAGGAGAACTATTTTATAAATCTTAAAATAAGTCTTAAGTTATTAAAGTTATCATTAATGACTTTTATAAATAATTTATTTTATCTATTATTATCTTAATGTTCTAATATAATATGACATGACCGATTATTAAAGACATGATTTAATTATATTTTTAAATTTAAATTTAAATTATGTACAATTTTTTTTTAATTTATTAAATTTGATCTTTCGTCAAAATTGTTATTTTTTACTGAAACCCTCAAATAATTATGTTTTATTCAACTTTTTTTTTACTGAAATCCTCAAATAATTATTTTATTCAACTTTTGGTAAGGTTTGTAAAGAAACTAAATAATTTTAAAAATTTAAAAATCGAATATTTATTGAGGATAAATTTTAATTTCTTATTATTTTTAGTAAAATTTAATAATTTGGTTGATAAATTTTGAATAATAAATTAATTCATTTGTAAATATTCTTAATAAAAATAAAATTTAGAAGTTTTAAATAGAAGAAAATGAATGAAATCAAATTTGTTAAATTTTAAAATAAAAAACTTAACTTTAAAAAGTAAAAATAAAATTGCATTAAGCCTAAGGACATTTCTCTATTTTTGAGTTCCTAGAGGTACCGTGGTGGTGCACACTGCTGACTAATAATATCATCACCCTTCATGCTCCTGTGCCTGTGCCTGCTACCATTTTGCATCTTTAATTTCGTTTGTTTACTCTCATTGTATAGATTGGGCTTGGGCTATAAAACTTTTTTAATATGAAGAGTTTAAATTCTGTTGGGTCAAGAAAAATATAAAAAATACAACAAAAGAATAATATTATAAAAATAAAAATAAGATAAAAAAAACCTTAATTGAAACAATCTTAGATAAAAGAATAAAAAATTAAAATACATTGATAATACAATTTTTACATTATTATTAAATTATTAAGTACTGTTATTAATTTTATATTATATTTTAAATTTATATTATGTAATATAATACAAAAATTATTAATTTTTATAATATTGTATTCTACAATTTTTTTACATTATTATTAAATTATTGAGTAATGTTATTAATTTTATATTATATTTAAATTTTTATAATATTATATCTTAAAATTTATACTGATAATAATTTTTAATTAATAATATAAAAGTTAACACCGAACATATGTCAAATAGTATAACAGTAATAAGAACTTATTTATCGATTTAATTAAAAAATTAACAAGTTGGGTTAGGTATAAAAAAAATAAGTTTATCCTATTTAATAAACCAGGTTAGAATTTTTAAAATTAGGAAAATAAAAAAGGATTGAAGTATAAAAACCTAAAACTAACAACATAATTTTTTTAGAAAAAACCTCAATATAGTTTTATGTTCAATTTTTTTATTTTTTCTTAATTTTTATAATATTTAAAATCATTTAAATTACATGATTATCTTACTGTAAAAATATTTTAGTGAATGTATTAAAAATGTAGTGAAATTAATTTTTCAATCTGATGAATTTATTCTTTCGTAAGAGAATATTTTGAATTTAAATATTTCCAATCAAATAAAATTTAAAATAATTCAATCGTTAAACTTTAAATTCTTGATTCGCTGAAAAAATATTTATTAAAAGATAAAAAGTTTAATATTAATTTACAAATATACTAATATTTAATATATTAATAATATAAAAAAGCAATAATACATATCTACGAATAAAGTTATTATTAATATAAATTAATGATGTTTATTATTAAAAAAATCAATTTTAAATATTTATCGAGCCCAAAAAATAATTACAACATAAACATATAAAAGAATAAAAAATAAAAATAGAAACCTAATACAAAATTATCAAAAATTGAAATAGGAACTTGAAAATACAAAATGTAATCACCGAATAATTTAAAATATAATTAGGAATTTGAAAATGAAAATGTAATCGCAGAGTTAAAATATTTTCTACATAAATTTATGGAATAACAAAAGTATAATTGTGTATAATTATCAACCATTTGTAATATACACAAGTTTTCTTTTCTTTTCTAGAAAAAAAAATTAATAAATCTCTCTTGTCATGATAAGTTTAGATAAGTACCCCACATTAGACACTACATAGCAATTAAGAAAAATTAAAATTAATTTAGGTTATTAGTATATAAATAGTAATTAAGATTGTACGAAATTGAAGTCAAATATATAGTGAAAGATTAAGCCTAACTAGTTGAAAAGCAATACACACAGTGGGGTCTCAATAATATTAGAAGATGCAGTTGTGAAAGTGCACATTTTTATTTCATGCTTATTTTGTAGTACAAAGGAGGCATAACAAGCTGTTATAACTATTCCATTCCATAAGCAAAGGTGCAGTTTGAGGGGAATGATCAGGTACGGCAGGAAGCACAGCTGCAATCTGAGGCGCATCTGCAACCGGATCCAGCAGCAACGGTCTTAGGGCACGAGCATGGATTGCACTCACAGTGCTCTCCGCATGTGCATGTCACGTGTTCCGCTCCTCCTCTTCCACTCCCATCACTTGTGCACCTATATTATATATATATATTACAATTATTTCAAATTTATTATATATAAAAGTCAAGAATATATTTTAACCTAAATTATATTAATGAAATTAATACTTATAATTTTTAAAATTAATACAATTTTTTATATTGTTAAAGTAATATATTCTATAATAAATTTGTTAGGGCAAATTTAATACTTCACATCGATTTAGGAAAAATAACTAAATTTCAAATATAAGGGAAAGAAGATTTCGGAAAGATCCAAAACATAATCCATGATTTGGTAACATCTCCGTGCAAAAAGTAACAATTAAGAAAAGTGTCAATCTATTTATTCTCCATCAACAGAAAATATTGTTTGATATTTATACATGCTTCAGAAAAATTTAAAAAAGGTATCAGAAAAATGAAATTGTTTGCAGAGTGGTGAGATGATTAATTTATGTACAATGAGAAGGAGGTTAATTATGAGGATATATGTATATATAAGAAAAAGACCTGCAAGTGGAACCACCAGAACATGGAACAGAGCAGCCACACTTATTATCACATACCACAACTCCTCTCACTGCATCTCCTCTACCTGTATCTGCCATTTTCTCTCTCTCTCTCTCTCTCTCTCTAATATAGTCTCAAATTCTTCTATATATTTGTAGAGTAGTGTTCGGTATATGTTGCCTTTTATACATGTCTTGAAGTAACACAATGTACCAAATGTCATCATCACATGCTACGTGGCAACTGCTTCACATGCCCACGTGCAACATAAAAGACACTTTGGATTAGGATCAAACTAATCCAGCGGAATCGGCACACATACCTCCAACTGAATCTTGTAGAACATTTCCTCTTTTGAACAATTCTATATAACCCATGCCGTGAATCGCACGTTAAAGTATTTATTTCTATTCATCATAATTCCCTTAACATGCAAATTATGCAAACTGATTATGAATTTTAACCTATATACTTAACTATACCTAAAACTCCTATCCTAAACAAATATTGAAATATTCATTACTCATGATCCGTATATCAAACTAGAGTTATGATTTATTTATATTTTACATAAAAGACAAACATTATGTTGTTAGATATAGACTTTTTATATATTATTATTTTGTTAAAATTTTTATTAATTTTATATTTATGGAAGTCCTTCATTATTCTCTTTTATGTTCAAGGCTCCGATCAACTCTTAAACATCATCAGAAGACTTTGGTTGATAATTCTTAATTTAGCCCGATCAGGATATGATTTGAATTAACCTAACAAATCATAATTAAAATATTTTGAATAATATAGATCTAAACTAATATTTTAAAATTGAAGAAAAAAATTATAGTTTAATTATTTTAAAAGAATTAAAAACATATTTAATTCTATAATGAATATATGTAATTATAATAGTTATATCATAAATAAAATAAAAGTAATATATAGTATAATTTATTGTTCCAGATTTTAATACCTTTTAATTGTTAGATAATCTTTATAATATTTTTATAACTAATTTTTATAATATTTAAAAATTAAATGCTATGATTTATAATTACATATTAAATATATTTTTTATTTATATTTTTAATATATCGTTTACTTCATTAATAATCTTAATATATTTTTATTTATTTTTCATAGTTTCTTCTTGTCAAATTTTTATTTTTTATGATAAAAAATTTATATAACTATTATTTACAATTAGTAAATATTTTTTCATTACATGGAAGTTTTAATAAATTATTTTATTACAATTTTAAATATTATAATTTTATTTTAATATTATCTTCTATTTTTTGATCATTGTATTATTATTATTATTATTATTTATTTTTATAATAATAGATTAGTTTACATAACATATTATTTTATTATATGGTAAAGACATATAAATATATATATATATATATATATATATATATATATAATAAAATTTATGTAGACGATCATTAATAAATATTTTATGATATTTTATAAAATTTTAATTTTATCTAACTTTTCATTAAAATTATTTTATCAATACTTTAATTTAAAAATAATAACAAACCTTTATGATAATTTAATAAAATTTATAGTAGTAAATAATATTTTAATATGTTGTTATATTTTTTTAAATTATTAATATATTTGTATTCGATTTTTTTATAAAAATAAAATACATTTATTTCTAATTTTTAAGATAATAATAGTTTTTATAAAATATTAAAAAATTATGCTTTTAAATTTTTATAATAAAATTATTTAATTATAAATTATGCTTAACTTCCTAAAACATTTTCTTGTTTAAAAAACAATAAACAACCGTTCTTAAAGATAAAAAGAAAAATTCCAAAAATTTAGATAACGGTTGGCCGATTATCACATGAGTAAATGATTTTTTATCTATGATCATGCATCATAATAATTATTGCCTAAATAGAAGGAAAAACAATACTTTTAGAGATCAAAAATAAGTTATTGTTGTCGTTTTATTTCAACAACAGTAAACTAATTATTGTAATATATTTTAAGCATAACAATTTAATTGTAGAAAAAGGATATAAACAATAGGTGCAACATGTTAGCAATAGAATATACAACATTTTATGAAATGTTGTACACTATAAGCAAAATTTCTTTGAATATTATAATAGGATCTAAGAATTTTTAGATAGATGTTGTAAGAAAATATATTTAACATTGAAAATAAATATAAGTAATTTTTGTTTAATTATTGCTATAAATTATAATCAACATTTTATTAAATGTTACCACCGTAAGTTATAGAAAACAATTATTTGAATGTTGGAATATAATATAAGAAATTATCTAATCAGAAAGTTTATACAATGATTCTTTAATAGTTCTCATAGATTATCGATAATATTTTTTTTTAGGCAACACTTGTTTAATTATTTTGTCAAAGTATACGCAATATTTATTTAAATTATTTATATGATCGATGCTTAATTCATAGAACATTGTTATAATTATCAAATGTAGAATATTTTTCAATTAATATAATCTAAAAACTTTAATATATTTGTATTTAAAAATTTTAATTAATAAATATCCTAAAAATATTTAAAGATGTATTTAAACACATAAATAATATTAATTATATTTTAAAAGGTATCAAAATTTTTATTAATAACCTTATATCTTAACATATAAGTATCATTCTATCTTAAAAAATTACTTGAAATCCTAATTAGAAAGGTGTATAATTTTATTTTTAATTAAATTAAAAAATTATAAACATTAAAGATTAATGTATAACATTATTTTTTTCGATCAAATTTTAATTATAATTTTCTTTTTTTTAATAAAATATTATTTCACACATATAAAAAAAATTAAAATAAAACATAACTAAAAATAAAATTATAATATTATAAATAATTAATTAATTAAAAATTAAACCGATAAAACAAACTACACAACCAACCATCTGACAATCATATATAATATTTTTATTAATTAATAAAGTTATATTTCCTAAAATTAAAAACACTTGCGGAAATGTAATCTTACATTATCTCCATTTTTTATATAATATTTTTTATTATATTATTCAAATTCTTGTCATTCAATTTTGGATGTTTATCTTTTAGTAAATATTTTACTAATATTTTTAATCTTTTAACTTTTTAGCATAGTTATTCATCTTTTTAAATATTATTTTTTAACTATCATTATTTTTTATTTTTTAATATAATCGGTGTAATTATTTTTCCATAACAACATACTCTACTTGAATTTTCTTTATCAAACATTGATTGATAGAAAAACTTGCCCATCTGATTCACTTAAATTTTAAATTGAATCTTGCAACTTGTTCTAAAAAAATTATGTATTCAAAAATTTAAAATATATAATTAATGAGTAATAATTGACTTATAATAATAATTTAAGTTTTTTTATCTATTTTCTTTTTTTTTAAACTTTGACAAATTTTAACAAATATTTCAACTTGAGTGACATTCTTTCCATTTTTTTTAGCACACTACATTAATTATTAAATAAAAAATTAAAAATATTAATTATGAATAACTTATTTATTGTATGTATAAAAAATAGATCAAACATAAAAACTATTAAATATACCAATTGTGTATGAAATCTAGTAAAATTTATTAGTTCCATCCAATTTTATATTATTTCTTAGCCCTATTTTATAGCATTTACATAACTAATGTTCTATATTAAAGTGAAAAAATTAATAATTAGATAAAATGTAAACCTAAAATTATATAATTGTAACATCTTTAGGTATGGTTTCAGAATTATGTTTTAACCTTTCACTTAAATTTTAGTATTTTCAAAATAACTTATCTTGATAAAATCCTTATAACATCTCCAAGCATTATTTATGATAGAAAAAATTATTTTTTTTTTAGATCTGGAATAATGAATTTTTCCTAAAAAAAACATGGTAACATCAACTTTAACATACATAAAATGTAACATAAAGGATTTATTAGCATTCAAAAAGTATAAAAATGTCTAACTTGTACATTAACATAGTCCTATATGCGATTCCTATAATCTTCTTTCAAATCTTTGAAGTTTGTATAAATTAACAAGGTTTCCAAAAAATAAGTAAAATCATTTACTATTATTTTATTGTATCCAATTAGCAATCCATTATCATCAAAAATAACTTCTACACATTCTTGAACTGGTCTTGCATTATGTTGGTCCTCAGGTTCTTTTTTTCATTATCTTTATTTTAACAGGCATATATAAAATAAATATTATATTACAAATTATAATATATCATAAGATATACTTATACAAGATTACAAAACATTTAACTTCAACCATGATAGTTTTTGAGCTATAATTTCTTATTCTTATTCACTATCATTTTATTCTCTATCATCATTTTCCAATTTTTTTTCTTCTTCAATAATCTTTTCATTTTCTCAAAGAAACTCATCATTTAATATTGGTTTGTACATTAGGATTATGCACTATCATTCTACTGGACTTACCATCTTGAAACTTTTCCTTTTTCATTGCCTACATCTTCAAATCTTACTTTTGACTTGTGCCTTTAGTTTAAGGTATGACTATCTTTACATTTTTATTTTTTCCACATCATTTGCTTTAAATCAAGGTTGTCTTTACATTCCCATTTTATCTAGATTCTTTTTCTTGAGTTGTTACCTTAATATTGTTAATTTGTTTCAATTTTTTGCTTTTAGCCATGATTGTCTTTACATTCCTCTAACTTTTCATCTTAGATATCTTTTGCACCTGATCAAGTTTTCTATTTTATGTTGTTCAATTTTTTTTATTTTCATATCTTATGAACTTCATAAGCAACTTATGAGTGCAACATGCTCACCTATATTTTGAACTCTTATTTTTTTTTTAGATTTGCATCCTTTGTTATTCTCTATCAACACAAACAAAAAAATATATCAATATATCAATATATCCAAAGTAATAAAAACATTTGGTAGGAAAATAATGTGATACATTTTCCACTTAATGGGGAGGACATGAAGGAACTATATCTCAAATATAAAAATATCTAACCATGACTTATCACAATAAAGAATTCCTTAAATACATTAAATATGGAAACAAATTTAAAAATATATCCAAATCAAACCTACTAAAATAAAAAAAAAATCAAGAAAGATATTTTAAACTAAATATATTTAAAAAAGGAAAAAAATCAAGAAACATATTCTAAGATAATCTAAATATATTAAAAATATCCTTTCTATACATTAATATACAAAGTCTAATAAAGTATCATCAAAATCAGAATTCTCTTCATATTGAGTTTCATGCGTAATGCATGGAAGAGCCCTTTCAGATATTATTATAAGTATATCCTCTTGAGCTCAATTGAGTTCATCATCAATGTTTGTTATCTTTAAATTTCTTATATCATGTGAAAGTTTACTTTGATAAGATTTTTGAGTCTCTATATCTGATTGAATATCCATGTTAAATAAATATCTTTGAATTGTCTTCATAGCATAGTATCTTTGCATTGGATGGATCTTGGACATAAAAACATTAGTGAACTTGAGAAGCGAGCACAAATGGATCATTTTGGCAGTATTTTTTGTTAAAGTATACATAAGTAAGACCATATTTATCTTCTTCAACTTTGAACCAATCATATTTAAACAACACAAATTTAAAGTCATCATAATAGTCTAACTTAATTATATCATTGATTGCTTCGTTATATATGATTGGTGTAATCATAAGATTTTGATCCTTGGAGCTTGCAAAACTTGAAGTTAATGAAACTAAAGTCACACCAAAATTTTATGTTTTATCCCAGACATCCCGTTTCTTAGCATGGAATCTATATCCATTAATGAGGTAACTTGAAAAGCTCTTAGCAACTATAGCAAGTTGTTTAAGTTTACATGATACAACATCACCTTTCACGGAACGATTTTTAAACCATTCACCAAAATCTTGACCATGAGTTTTGACTTTGGTCCATATTCCTTTTTTACTACTGTTAGCAATAATTTCATCATGCTCACTACAATGATGACATTATTAATAGTTATAATCATTCTAGAAGTTAATTTATAAATAAGTAGGTGAACAATAAACTATTAATAATATATATACCTGGTGTATTTTGAATTTCTTCACAATTGAATAATAGGAATCGATGGGTTTGGAATTTTAATTGCAAATCTATACAGAATGGTTTACCATTTTTTTCCCCCCTATAGGTCGACTAATAGTTGAAAAGTAACTACGTGAATAATTATTATCATCATAATTTGACTCTTTCTACTAGACCTTATATCTACACTTTCATGCAAATACCTCAATCAACGTGTTAAAGCTTCTTCAACCAAATACCCTTCAATAATTGAACCTTTTGACTGACTTTTGTTATGAATACAAGTCTTGAGTTTACATATATTTTTTTCTATAGGATACATCCATCTAAATTCAACAGGACCTCTTAATCTGACCTCATCTGTAAGATGAATAGAAAAATAAACCATTATGTCAAAAAAGCTAAAAGAAAAAATCATCTCCAATTGACAAAGTATTTCTACCATCTCTATCTCTACGTAATCTAAATCTTCTAGTTGAATAACTTTTTAACATAAAGTGAAAAAAGAATCAAGAAAAATCAAAGGATCAGCCACTGAATTAGGCATTGTGATTTTTGCTACTATTTGTAATAAGTAATGTAATATGAAATGTGCGTCATGACTCTTATAACTGGATATTTTATTTTCAGCAAGTTGTACACATATAAAAATATTAGATGCAATACCATTAGGTAGTTTGACAATCTTTAAAATAACATAAAAAATAAATTTCTCATCCTTAGTCCTTGAAAAATATGCTTTTAAAACTCTACATAACCTCTTTCAATCTATGTTGAATGAAGTTTCTTTCTAATTCCCATGTCTTACAAATCACAACAATCTTTAACATGACCTTTTGTTTTTCCAAAGATATATAAAAGTATCCCATTAATTTTATCACAAATATTTTTTTTCTATATGCATAACATCAATATTATGACGTAATGTATTATGAGCCCAATGTGGCAATTCAAAAAATATAGACCTATTCTTTCATGGATCATCAATTCTTCACTTCTTTCTCTTCCCAAATTCTTTGTTCAAGGTTCTTAACAGTTTTAAGATCTTGATTCCTTTTGACAAAAGCGAATTAGATCTTACTTCTTTTTGGTCATTAAAAGAATTCTTATTATCTCTCAATACATGGCCCACTGGTAAATAGACACGATTATTTACATAACACATCTTATGATTATGATACAAATAGGTTGAACAAGTATTATAATTACAACAAGCAAATGCCAACCTACCTTTTGTGCTCTAACCAAAAAACAAAGCATACCCAGGATAGTCATTGATAATCTATAATAAAATAGTACACATTTGAAATGTTTCATGTCTTGAGACATTGTATGTCTCCATTCTAGATTCTTATAACTCCTTTAACTCCTCAATCAATGATTGAAGATAGACATCAATATCATTCCACGGTGATTGTGATGCTAGAACCAACAATGATAACATAATATACTTAGATTTCATGCAAAACGATGATAGATAATTATAGACCATCATCATGACAAGCCATATACTATGAGAAATATTGAGTCCTAAATGGATTAACTTCATTGCTAGTCAAGCCAAATCTCACATTATGAGACTTAAAAGAAAAGTTTAGATGAAGTTTATCAAAGTCCTTCCATGCTTTACCATCTGCAAGATGACACAGTCTCCCATCCTTTGAGCGATTTTCTTCATGTCATCTCATTGACTCCATGTTCATAGAACACATGAATAGTCTTTAAAGTCTAAGAATTAAAGGAAAATATCTCAAAATCTTTACAATAAATTTATAATCATTTTTTTTATTGTTCATACTCATTATCTACTTGAGCAAATCCTTTCCATCATGAAACTTTACAAACTTTGCATGAATTATCATTTTCATGTTCTCTCCAATATAGCATGCAATCATTCAAGCAAGCATGAATCTTCTTATAATCAAGCCCTAAGTTCCTAATTAGGAACTTTGTCTTGCTGAAAGATTTAAGAATGTTCAAATAAGGTATGACTTCTTTTAATAATTCTAAGAGAGCGATAAATGGCACATTACTCCATCTATGTAAACACTTTAACAAGACATTCAAATCATGAATGATAATGTAGAGATTTTTTTACAACCTGGGTACAACTCTTGTTTTGCCTCATTAACTAAACTGTAGAATTTCCTTACATCCCCATCAAGACCCTTATTAGTTCCATTTGCTTCAACTATATATCTAAGTGTATCGTACATCAATGTCATCATGTAAGTTCTCTTGATCTTTCATCTCTTCATTATCAACATCCACTCGTAATGGTATTCTCCCTCCATGGTTTATCCAAATAACATAACCTTTTACAAATCTCTTGCCTATTAAGTGATCTAAACCACGTATTTTTTTTACATAAATATTCCTATGCTTCCTAGACAAATATAAAATTTTTTGTCCTTGTAATCGTTCTTTATTGTAAGAAAAATCTAAAAAAAAAAGCTCAACACCATAGATATTATTATTTGTTAAAGTAATAGAAAGTATATTGAATAGCTTTCTAAAAATAATCTTGATACATTATTCTAAATGATGTAAAGATTTTTTTTTAATAAAATCCATTTATTTATTTAATTATCTAGAATTGTTATAGAATAACTAAAACTAATCTAATTACAAGAATGAAAATTCTGTAAGTAAAGATATAAAATTAGATATTTATATATTTAAATTAGTATTATATAATTAAATTTAGTTAAAATATAATAATATAATTTTTTTAGATAATTCAAGATATACATTATTTTAGATAATCCAAGAAATTAGAAAATGTAAAAGTTAAAAGTTTGAAGTTACAATGACATTTTCAAAGAAAACAAATAATTTTTTTTAATTTAAAAGCATTAAATAATTCCTAAATTGATGTGGGAAACTTCTAATTGGGTTGAATGAATCATTTGTCAACATCTTAAGAACTATGAAATCAAGATAAAAATTACTAATAGTGTACATAATGATCTAATAATTGTAAACATAAGAGTAACTTATTCTTCAATTCAAGGTTTTTATTATCAAACACATCTTATAGAATTGTTATAAATAAATAAAAAAAATTTAAATTAAAAAATATAAGTATATCAATTTGAGATTTTGTTGGTTAAAAATATTTTTATTTATGCTTTAAAAAAATTAAAAAAGAGTAAATAGCAATAATTATAGTAGAATGGTAGATTATGTTTAGAAGCAAATAAAGGAACTTACCTGAAAGTGTTCCTACAAGTTTGTCTAGTAATATTGAAATAAATTAGATGCTTTAAATTTAAATACTTTAACAATAATTTCATATTCTGCAAATAAAGTCTAACTTCATTTTGTTGTTTTGTGTAAAAACTAGGAATGAAAGTGAACAAGACCGTTAGTACCTTAACTTGTTTAAAACCTAATTTGGTTCAACTTGTTTAATAAATAGATAAACTCAGACTTGTCAAAAAATTTTTTTAGATAAACAAATGCTTATAAAAAAAGTCTTTGTATAATATTTATTTTAATATATTTATTTATAATATATATATATATATATATATATATATTTGAAACCTATTTAATGATCTTTTTATCTTGTAGATTTTAAGCTGGCAAACATTTTATTCAATAACAGGATTGTAGGCTTTATAAGCTTTAAATGAGTTAGATCTTCACAAAAAAAAAAAGAGTCTTTCACAAATAACAGATGTAGACTTAAACTTCAAAATTTTTAAATAAATTAAACTTAAACACCCAAAAACCTAGTTCAACTTGATATATTTTCATTCTTAATAAAAACCAATCAATTTTATCTATTTAATTAATTCTTTTATAATATTATCCTTAATTATGTTCGTCTAATATATAGTTGTAAAAAGTGGTATATTAATAGATAAATAATTATTATGTAAAAATTAAAAAATTATAAAAAAAAAACAATATATTAACATTATTATAAATCATACGATACTCTTAAGCTAGCAATGAAAGAGGTAAATTGTTAATTTGTGAACTTATAACGCTGTATGTTAAAAAAATTATATTTTTTATAATATATTGTACATATTTTAAAAATTAAAGGGTATATATATATATATATATATTTTAAAAAAATTACACTTTTATCTTTATATAAAAATTATATTTTTAACAATATACAATATATATATATATATATATATATATATATATATATATATGGTAAGGGACACATTAATGGTGGCAAAAAAACAACGAATGCTTTTTCAAGAATGACTGTTTGGGCTTGCAAAAATTCCACAAAAGAAAACCAAGTATGTGTATGGCAAATGGAATGGAGTATGGAGTGGAGTGGGAAGTGCATAATAAAGCACGTGGAGGGTACCGATGTCACGCACAAGAAAAGAAATCTTACCCATTATAAGCCAACAACAACGCGCAGATGAAGCCTTCAATCACCATGGCACTCGAACTTTCGTTATCAACTATAAACTAAAGAAGGATTTTGATATCTGGGATTTTGATTTCTGTAAATGCTAACGTTATATGTTTATGGATTGTTTTTTAATAACCTTTGAAAGAAGTTTTGTATCAGGGGATTTTGGGAAACTTGATTTTAGTTTTCAATATTTCCTTTTATAAACGTCAGAATATTTTTTAAATTCAGTAGTTTTATTTTAAATTAAATTTTCAATAAAAATTTTTACTGAAAAATATTTTGCTGGAGTTAATTTTAGAAATTATTTTGTACAAAATATTTTTTATTTCAAGGTAATAGTTAAAAAATTAAGATTAATTGTTAAAATCTTTTAACAACTATTGTCTATAATATGGATGTGATTTGATATCGTTGCCACAACAGTTTTTTTTTTTTTTTAAATATCAATAATATTTACTCCTTTGATTATGGTTAAAAAGCTGTTGCCTATTATGATTTTCAAAAACAGTTTTTTAACTGTTGACAAGAAAAGTGTGTCGGAAACAAAAAGATGTTGCAGTCTCTATTGGTGTTTAACTTTTATATTATTAATTTTTATTATTGTTAGTAATTATTTTATTATTCTTTTAACTTTAAATAAATATTTTTTTTAACATTTTTTATTTTTAAATGTTAAAATCTTATTCTATATTCTTATGATATTATTTTTATATTTATTATAAATTAACATTTTTTTACAATTTTGGTAATTTATTATTTTAATTTAATAATAACTTTTTTGATATTTAACATTTCATGATAGATTGCAAACTGGAAAGGTAAGAATACTATTTTAAATATAGATATATTTATATATATACAATAAAATTATAAACACAAATTTAAGATTATAAAATATACAATTTATTTGTATGAAATATTATGTAAATAAAATTTTTATAAGCTTATATTAAAAATTTAAAATAAAAATATACATATTAAATATTAATTAAATTATATAAAAAATATTAGTATTCAATTTAATATGAAAATATTAAAAAAAATCAACTAACTTTTTCTGATCATAAATGAAAAAAAATACATTAAATAAGAATAATAAAAAAATCTCCCCTCCCTAGCTACAATATAAGAGAATTATCTTACAAAAATCTTCTAAACGATGCTTATCCACATTTCGGTATTGATAATGCTACATATCACAAAACAAAATATATACATATTAAGTAACATTAGTATTTTTTTTTAGATTTAAAGTAAGTTTTGATTTTATTTCCAATTTTTAATTTAAATTATATATTTTAGTTAATCCTTCCATTGCACTCTTAAGTTTTATATAAAAAAATAACTATTGTTTAAATTAAAATTTTGTGTGATTTTATAGTTTAAAATAAAATATTGAAATATGAAAATTAAAATTTATTTTTTATTAAATCTGATTTTAAATATTTATTTTTTAAATTATTTTCTTTCAATGATTGTTGTAATTAGAATCATAATAAGATGATAAATAAAAATAATAATAAAATAAAAGAATTGTTATTAAAATTTATTATTTTTTAAAAAAACTTAAAAATAAAATATTAAAAACTAATTTGAAAACATAATAAAATAAAGAAGTTGTCTTCAACGTTATATTTCTTTAAAAAAAAATCTAAAAATATAATCTTTAAAATTAATTTAAATTTATAAGACGCTTGTGTATAAATAATATATTAGTATTTTATAATGTTTGTTGAAAAATAATTATTTTTTAATTTATTGTTAAAAATATAGTTAATTTTAAAAATATTTATTTCATTCTTAAAAAAATGTTAATATATTTTTTTATTATTTGATTTAAAATGAAAAAACAAATTTAAAGGTTAAGATTTGTTTTGTTAACTAAAATTTCAGGTTTTTCCAATAATTGAGTTATATTTTTTGTTGTTTTGGTTGGGATATTTTGTCTCTTTAAGCTTGAAATGTTTTGTTTTTCTAAAAGGTGGAGTCTTTATCTCTATATGGTGGAGAGGTTACAAAAATATTGATTTGTTGGTTTTAGAATCTCAAAAATTTTTCACACTAAAAATTTTAGAAGTATAAAAGTTTGAAAAAATGTTAAATTTACAGATGAAGAAAATAAAGGAATTGAGATGGGGGATGTTGAGGATTACCCATCAAAACCTTTAAAAATATAATCTTGAATCGATGGAGGATTAAGAAAGAAATGAAATTATTAGAAATTAGTAAAAATGTCTATACTTTTAGATTTTTTTTAGAAAGGAATCAAGAATGTGTCTTAAAAGCTAGATCTTAGTTCTTTGATAAATATGTGTTAGTGTTGGACAAGCTTCAATTGAATCAACAACCATCATCTTTGGAGTTGCAATTTTTACCTTTTTGGGTATAAAACTTTTATGTTCCTACGAGTATGCGTATCAAAATTGTGGTTCAACTAATTAGGAATAGAATTAGAGTCCTTGAGTGGAATGCATTTAAAGAAACTTGCTTTGATCAATGTGAACACAATAAGGTTTCGATTACTTTTAAGAAACCTTTGATAAGAGGTTCCATTATCAATCTAGATGGGGACGAAAAGGAAATTTTTTTTTTTTCAAATATGAGAAGCTCCTTGACATCTGCTATGTTTGTGATTGCTTGGCACATCTTATTAAGACTTGTTTAGTAGGGGAAGAGGATAGTGATGATCATAAGGATACCAATTTTTCGTTTGACAATTGGTCAAGAGGTGTTCCTTTTTAAAATGCTCAATTGTTGGAAGAGGGCAATGAAAAAAGATCTTCAATTAAAATTAATCATGATATGAATAATATGATTTTAAGTACTAATAATTTCCTTAGTAAGGATACTCACTCCTTTTCTTCTCCTAAGGTTATTGAGGTAGAGTGTATGGATGAATCCTTAAAATTATTTAACTTGCAAAATAAGGAAGATAGGAGTAATAAGTATAGGTCAAACATTTATCATTGAGTTGGAATTAAGGGGGCTGGTTATTGGAAACGAAGGAAAGGGATAAGTTATCCAGGTCAAAATATTTTCTTTATAGCTAAAGTCGATTCTGATCCTATAAGGAAAAAAGGAGATCAGATGTGGATTTTCAAAACCAAGTCGCAAACATGGAAGGCATTGGAATGGATGGAAAAAGGTATAAACATACTTCTTTGATAGATTTGGCAGAGATAGAAATCCAACACTGCTAATCACCATGAAAATTATAAGTTGGAAATGCTGAGGACTTGAAAACCCTTATGCAGTTTAAGCCTTTGGTAGGCTTTTTAAGAAAGAAGATCCTAATATATCTTTCTTAATGGAGACTAAAAGGAAAGTCGGCAAAATGGAAAAAATTAAAAGATAAACTAAATTTTCTAATTGTATTGTTGTAAGTTAGGTTGGAGATGGTAATGTTGGAGCAGAGGGACTTTCTCTTATTTGGAAAGTCTATTTCCTTTAGTCTTACCTCACAATTTAGAAACTACATTCTTGGAAAGGTAGAACAATAGTTTATGTTATTACATTCCATCATTTTTAAGATTTCTTGGACAAATTTGGTCTTCATGATCTATGGTAATCTAATTACCGATTTACTTAGAACAAAGGAAGATTGAGTGATCAAAATAATAGAAAAAGGTTGGATAAAGGCCTCACCACTTTTTCTTTATCCAAACATTTCTAAAATATTAGTGTAAGAAACTTAGGTAGACATGTGATATGATTCATCTCTCACAAAATGAATCAGAATGAAAAAACATTAATTTGGAACATCTTAAAAATCAAGATAGGATGGAGTAAAGGAATCTGATACAAAGTGCGACTTTTCGAAGAGCACCAAAATTATCAAAGATGAATGTGACTCTTACTATGACCTACCGGAAGAACTAGCATTATTAAAGATAATTCTTTGCCCAAGAACCAAATGAATCAATTCACATGAAAATAAAAACTCTCAAAGATAAATGCTATTATTCATCAAACTTATGTTTACACGGAATTGCTAACTCCTAGTATATTGAAAACCTAATTGGCCTAAATTAAGAGAAAATCTAAAAGAAAACATATGAAATTCTAATTAAATTGCAAATCAATCTAAAATCTTAATTTGATTTACAAATAATTTAAAACAAATAACTTATAAATAAATATCAAATCCTAATGTAATCTATATAGCAAATCAATTATAAATTATAAACCTTATCATCTAAGATCCTCAAGAATATAACTACATAAATTAACCCATATTGGATTTATATTAACATAATCCCTCTCTTGAACTTTCTTAATAAGATCCTATAGTGTTTTTTCAATGCGCTTGGTGTTATTCATAGTGATGGGACCTCTCATTCCTTATATAAGATCTTTCAAATAATCACTCTTTTTTAGCGTAATGCCCACGTTCGCATCAATATGGCTTTGATCATTGCAACTAGTGGCACATCTTGGTCATGACCTTTAGGTTGAACCATCTCATAAAAGAAGGCCTTTCAAATTTGAGGGCATATGGTTAAAAGGTATCAAATAATTAGTTTGATTATGGACTTCATTGGTTGAGAAAGGTTACATCCATATCTAATTCTTTTATCAAGTTTAAGAAGATCTTTATTAATTTGAAAAATCAAATTAAAAGGAAGGAGAGGCTGATTGCAGAGGCCTCTAAATGTGACTCTTCCTCAACAAGTATTAATCTCCTTAGGAACCTACACAAGGATCTCTTAAACTTGTTATAATTAGAAGAAACTGATGGAAAGCAATGCTTTATATTCTGTTGGCTAAAAGATGAGGATAAAAACACAAAACTCTTTCATAGAAAGGCTTCTAAAAGATATAAAATCAATAAAATAAATAAAAATCTAGATTAAAGATGGAAAATGGTTATTTGTTGATTCAATATTGTTCAATTCATTCAAACATATTTTCAAAGAATTTTTACCTCCTCTACCACCATGGCTGCCATGAATAAGGGGGATTCTTAACCCCAAGCTGGTCTAAAAATAGAGATATAAAAGAGAATTTTTCTTACAATTTTGAATAGAATTTAATTATAACTCAATAGTCTTGAAAAATACACACGAGAATGCTTTATATAGGCCTTAAATGGTGCCTAGGAACATAGCGGGCAGCTTTGGATGTATAAATTGGGCCTCTCATGGATTTCAACATTAATCCATCATCATTCCTTGAGGCATCCTAAGAAGTGGGTCAAGTTAGGTCCAAAAAGCTCTGCAAATAATTACAAAAAATGAGTCCGATACTATACGTATTTCTAGTAGAATTTAATTATAACTCAAAAGTGTTGAAAAATACATACAAAGGTGCTTTATATAGGTCTTAAAAGTGGTTCCTAGGAGCATGACTGCATGAGACAACTTTGGGGGTCTAAATTGGGCCTCTCATAGATTCCAAAATGAGTCCTATATCCCTTCTTGAGGCATCCTAAGAGATGGGTCAAGTTAGGCTTAAAAAGTTCTACAAAGAATTACAAGGAAATAGACCCAATACTATACATATTTGGATCTGCTAGTTCCTAAAATACAAAAAGTATCTAAATTTCATTTTACCATACGAAAGGCTAAGGAAGAAGACCCAAAAAAGTCTCTATCTCTTCTTGCACCTGCTTGGCTCTAATTTTAGGATAAGCCCAATAGGCCTAATAAATCTTTGCAATTGGGGACCTATACGCCAAATTTTTTCTTAAGTATTAGGATATTATTTGAAATTATGTCTCTAACCTAGTGCTAAATGTTCTCAACCATTCTCTTCATCCTTTTACTATTAATTCCACTTATATCTGTCTAATGCCTAAAATTAAATATCCTTCTAAGCTTCAAGAGTTTAGACCTATTAGTTTATGAAATATTATAAAAATAATACATAAATGTATTATTAATAGATTAAAATTTATCCTCAAGGATGTAGTGGAAACTAATCAAAGTAATTTTGTTCCAGGAAGATTAATTATGGGAAATGCCTTGATTGGCTTTGAGGCCTTCCACCACATGCAACCTCTTAGCAAGGTAAAAAAAAAGGATGATGACTTAAAGTTGGACATGTCCAAGGTTTATGATAGAGTTGAATGAGATTCTCTTACATCATTTTTGACCTCCATAGAATTTCATTTCAACATGGTGTCTCTCATAATGTTTGTGTTTTTTATAATATCTTATTCCATTCTCACCAATAGAGAACTAGGTGTTGTTTTTCTTTCTCAAAAAGGTCTTAGGAAAGGGGATCCCCTTTCTCCCTACTTTTTTGTATTTTGTTTAGAAGTGTTGACAGGACTAACTCAAGTTCAACATACAATTGGAAAGCTCCATTGAATTAAAATTGCTAAATTCGCTCTCCTATCTCTCACTTATTTATTATGGATGATAGCCTGACTTTCTTTAAAACATCTCTAGCTAAAGCAAAAATGTTGAAGTCTATCCTTGAATCTTATAAGAAGATCTTTATCCAAAAGGTTAATCTTGATAAATAAGAGACCTCTTTCATCCAAAATTTGCATGTCCTTAGCAGAATATAATCTAAGAATGGTTAAGCTTTAAGGTTGTGGATTCTCATTAGAAATATTTAGAGCTCCTTATGTCATTTGGTAAACCTAAGAAAGTCATTTTTGCATATTTAGTTGAAAGAATTTGGAAGAAATTAAAAAGTTTGAAGGAGAATTTTGTTTCCAAGGATGGTAAAGAAGTTTTACTAAAATCTATTGTTTAGATCATTCCTACCCATGTGATGAGCTGCTTCAAACTTTCCTTGAGAATTTGCTCGTAAATTCACTCTTTGGCTATAAATTTCTAGTGGGGACAAGCTGATTAAGAAGGGAAAATTCATTGGTTAGCTTGGAGTAAGCTTTCTCTTCCCAGTGATAAAGGGGATCTTAGGTTCAATGATGTCCAACTTTTCAACATAGCCCTATTAGAAAAGTAGTGTTGAAGGTTAATCAAGGATGATCACTTATTGTTGTCTCAGATTCTTAAAGCCAAGTATTTTCCACATACATGTTTTATGGATTCTTCCATTGATTCTCATCCTAGCTACACTTAGATGAGTATTTAGGATGCTAAGTTTGTGATGCAATAAGGTATTAGATGGATCCTTGGGGTGTTTCTAAAGTTTGCTTTTAAGAATATGCTTGGATCCCTAGTAGTCACTCTAGATATCTGATATCTCCTTAGAACTTATTACCTAGTAATTTCATTGTTCATTGGTTAATAAAGGCAAACTCCCATTTGGGAACAAGGAACTGATTGAAGTTGTGTTTCGCATTATGGAGGCTACTTATATCTTAGAAATCCTTCTTCCCTGGTCTTATAATGTAGAACTAGTTGCATAATGATCTTATGTGTGAAATCAACCTATTACTATCTTATGCAATAAAAGTTGGTATTATAACTAATGGCTCAGTTCACTCGTCAATTAAATGGAAAGATATATGGGTATATAGGTTCCATCTAAACTGAAACCCTTTTATTATAGACTACTAAAGAATTCATTACCTTTGAGGCTAATGAGACAAAATTTTATTGATTAGCAATGTGTGTTCTGTGATTATCATATCTTGGAAGATTAGGATCATTTTTGCTCTTCCTACCTATGGTATGATACTATTTTATCGGCCTTAGTGGAATGAGGCAGAAGACACCATACATCTTATATGGTTTGGTTAACTAAAATTACTAACAATCATTAGATATTTAAATTGAAAGCTACTATGATGAAACTTTGAGCTATTTGATAGCACCAAAATGAAATCTGATTTAATCATAAGGTCAGGAGTACTTCTTAAGTTTTTTATCTAGCTTCAAATCTCTAGAATTGATGATGAAAATTGTTTTAAGATAAGTCTACTAGTTATAAAATTGAAGTTTAGTCCTCCTAATCCTCTTTTCAAAATGATGACATCTCCTTATACATTTAACATTAGCCAAATTGGAGGAAAAGGTAGATCAATTAATGCCAATTGAACTTTATCAAAGTTTGACTTCCTTCATTAAAGATTGTAGAGAATTAGTTGTCTCATTTTCCTCTATCTCTTTTTTTCATATTCATAGAAATTTATATGCACATGACTTAGTTGCTAATGATTTTCTATATAAAATCACCCTTGATGGGTTATCTTTTTAACCATATTTTGCTGTAATATTCTTTTTTTCAATAAAATTTTATTGATATTAAAAAAAGATTTGTTTTATTGAAGAACTTTTTGAAACCATATTTTTAATTTTGAAAATATTAAATTAAAATTTAATTAAATTAAAACCATTTTTTTTTTTTTTGAAAAAGATTAGTTTTGAAATTTGAAAATAATATATGTTCTTGAATTTTAAGAAGATTGAATTTAAATTTGAAGGAAAAGTCATTTTTTTTAGTTTTTTTTTATCATTGATTTCTTTTAACAAAATAATAATTTATTTTAAAATTTTTGAGGAAGAAAAAATTTATTTTTAAAAAGATTAATTTAAAAAATAAATAAATTAACTATTACCTAGAGTTTACATTAATAATTTGTTAATCAATAAACTCTTATGATTAAAACAATATTAAAGATGGAATCATTATTCAATTGAGAGACCATTCCTTAAACTTAAAAATATTTGAAAATTTTATTTTTAACTTTGAAAATTGAAATCTACTTTTGTATTTTTGAAAGAGCTTAATTAAAAAAAAAACAAAACTCACTCTTACACGACATAAGTTTATAAACAACTAATCAATACTTATTATAATTTAAATAACATTAAATATAAATTATTCAATTCATCTTTCTTAATGATGGTTTGGATTTCAAAAACATCTTAAAACTTTTTTTTTAGCTTTTGAAAATGAAAAGATATTTTTTGTATTTTTGAAAAGGAATTAATTTTGAGATTTGAAGAAATTCAATCTGCATCAAATACAACATATAAATTAACAAATAATTATTTAATAAATTTTTATAAATTAAATAATATCAAAGATAAATTAATTAATACCAATTAACCATTGACGAGATTAAAAATAATTTTAAAAAGTACTAAAGAAATATTTTTTAAAAATAAGAATAAACTTTAATTTTATATAAAATATTTTTAAATTTTTATAATTTGAAACTTAGATAGAAATTAATTTTGATATTTTTTAAATTTTTTTAAAAAGGTGATAGTTTTTCAAACTATTAAATTTAAATTTAAAATAAAAATTATTATATTTTTATTTTTGAAAAGGAAAATATTTTTTTAAATATTTTATCAAATTTTAATTTAAAATAAAATAAATTGACTCTTATACAAGATTAAAAATATTCAAATAATAGATAAGGATGGAAATAAAAAATCTATAACTTGATTTATAAATTATAACCTGATATATTTAAATTTATTTAGTTTGGATATATTTAATAAATAGATAGATTTAGATTTATTAAAATATTTAAATAAATTAATTATTTAAATTTGTATAAAAAATTTATTTAATCTATTTAAATATAAAATTTTATTTTAATATATATATATAATATAAGATATATAAGATAAAAAAAAAATGATACTAAGATATATAATATAGTGGCTTATGTCCAATTGTAAACTGTGCAATTTTTTATTTTTTATTTTTAAAATTCCAGCCATATAAAAAGATGTAGAAACTGTATTTTTCTGCTTTTATGTAGAAATATCAGGACTAATATAACATATAAAATATAAAATATAAGATATATAATATATAATATAAAATATATATATATATATATAAAATACATAACATATAATATATATATATATATATAAATAAGATGAATGAAATTATTTTAGAAATAATTTTGTTTAAAATTATTCTGTTTAATAATTTTTATAAATAATTAAATTTTTCAATTCAATTGTTAAAATAATAAATTATATAAATTATTCTTATAAAATTTTATAAAATTTAAAAATATTTAATATTTTATTAAATAAATTTAAATTAATATATATTATAAAAAATATATTATTTATTAATTTAAATTTATTTTTAAATATAAAACTTTTCAAAATAAATATGCAAAGTAACAAAATAAGAATACATTCAGAGTTTATATGAAATTAATAAAATTTATATTATACTCTAGTACAAATCTCAAATTATCCTTGACTTTTTCGCTTTATACATCTATCAAGTATCCACTTTCAAAAAATCAGATCCTTACACTTATCGCGTAAGCTACCTTTTAGACTGTCCAACGAAAACACCAGGTTAAAATCACTTATTTAACTGTGTAATAGTTCAAGTTTTAACTGATAGTCAATTTTAAAAACAAAAAACGTGCTCAATAAAAATAATTTTTAGAAAATTTTTTACATATTTTTAAAATAGTTTTAATTTAAATTTTAAAATAAAAAATTTATTAAATATTATTTTTAATTTTAAAATATTTTTTTATTTTTTATATATATTTAATTGTATTATCATTAAACTAATTTCTAATAATAATAATAATAATAAATTTTTATTTTTTTAAAAATTTATTTCTATTTTTATTTTTTTTTATATAATAAAAATAAAATAAAAAATATTATTATACATATAAATTATATTAAATTTAAAATATTATAATATAATTTTATATATTATCTAATTATTTATAATATAATATTAAAATATATATTATTTTTATATCAAATAAATATTAAATAATATAAAATTATTTATTTTAAATATTAATAATTAAATATATAAAATAAAACTTTATATATTATATAATATTTTTTCAGATTATAATCATTATATTATTATAATTTATAAATATTATTTTTATATTTATCATTATTAATATTATCATAATAAAAAAAAATGATTTTAAAATTTATTTTATTATTTAAAAATTAATTAATTATTTATCAATTTTTATATAGTTATAAATTAATAATACGATTTAATATATAGAAATTATACTTAATTTATAATATTATAAGAGAACTTTATATTATACAATTTTATAATATAATATATATTATTTTATATAAAATAAATATTAAATAATATTATAAAATTATATTAATATATAAAATTATTTATTTTATATATTAATTATTAAATAATATATATAAAATATAAAACTAAATAATCATATATTATTTATATTATAATTATCATTATCATATTTTTTATTATAATTTTAATAATAATAATTTATTTTTATTATTTTTAAAATTTATTTTTTAATTTAATTTTATATATTTAAAATAATTTAATTTATATAAGTTATATTAAATTTATAGTATTATTATATATTTTTATATTATACAATTATTTATAATATAATATTATAATACATATTATTTATAAATAAAGTAAATATTAAATAGTATAAAAATATTATAATAATAATATATAAAATTTCATTTTAAATATTAACAGTTAAATAATATATAAAATATAAGTTTTTATATTATAATTATAAAATCATTATCATTAATTTTTATATACTATTTTATTTTCTCTATAAAACTATTTTTATTATCATTATTATTATTATAGTAAAAATAAAAATAATAATATTTAATGTATTTATTTTATATTTTAAATTTATATTATTTTAATAAAACTTAAATTTTTTAATTAATTTTTATTTATATATTTTTTATAAATTTATAATAAAATAATATAACAAAATATCTTAATTTATTTTTACAACAATTTTTAAAAATTAAAAACTAAAAATAAACTAAATTTAATTTTTAAAATTTTTAAAAATGAATGCATACCTCTCTACAATCAATTTTTATTTTTAATTATTTCTTTTCTCATCTAATCCAAACTCACTTGGGATTATTTAAGCAAACCTTGACCTTTTGAATTTCACTTCTAATGGTAGCTCTCGTATAAATCATTAGTTAACAGGAAACAAATAATCAAGTAAATTGAGTTAACATTCGATATTAAATCCGAGTTGAATATCCATCAAATTTTCTAGTACTCAAGCGATACAATTCGAAATGAATATCCATCACATTTTCCTAGTCCTCAAACGATACATTGAAGATCAAACCCCAGAAAAACAGGACTCAACTTCAACTTTCCATAAATAGATTGGATCACGTTTAGATTTTGTTGTGTGCCTTCAGTACCTGGTTTCTGCATTCCAAATAGAAGAGTATAATAATGCACAGCCCCAAAATATAACATTTTTTGGCTTTACACCCCCCAAACCTTACAATAATCACAACAAAAAGCTTTCCTAAATTGGCAATTAATCCCAAAGAGTAAAACATACTAGAAAAAGCATGATGGCAAAGGATACTCACATTGCTATCAGGAACCCATTTATGTCAACCCTTTGAACATATTTCCATAAAACTTTGCCTCCCTTTTATTATTCTCCTTTACCTTTTCCCTCAAAGTCCTGTACTCCAGTTTGACATCCCTGATTCATACATCGAAAATAATTATAGTGCAAGACAGAATGGAAAATAAATTCCCCAAAATCAAAGCGTCCAATCTCGTAAATATTTGAACCACACTCAAATAACTCATAAAGGTCAAAAAACAGAAGTTTATTCAGAACATATACCTGTTGTCAGGGTCAATCTCAAGAGCTTTCTTAATGTCGATTTCAGCCAAATCCAAGTCAGTCAACTGCATATATGCTTGGGCTCTTCTATAGAGGGCTTTCACGTTTGTACTCTCAAGGTCCAACACCTACCAATACACATGGAAAGTCATATTTTTTACATAAAAGATTAGTTATTCCCAAAGGAAGGAAGAGTACCTTAGTACACAATTTTTCTGCATCTTTGTAGTCTTTTAACTTTAACTTGCAAGCAGCATTGTTCAGATTGCAGGCAACCTTCAAGGTCCTGGCCTGCTTTTTCTCCTCCTCACTGAAGGAGGAATCATATTCTATGTATTTCACAGCCTGTGGTAAGTTTTCAGTAAACATAGTATATCTCAGAAGGTGCATCAACATGTAAAGAATGAATAAACTTATAATTTATCATAGATTACCTTTTCATATCTTTTGGAAGCTCGAGCATATTTACTAGCTTTAAACAACACATTCCCTTCTTCCTTCTTTTTAGCAGCAGCTTCAAGTTTCTCTTGAGTGTTCATATCCCACGACTCCTTCTCCTGATGGGAGAAAAACATTAAGATCACTAGAGATAAAACAGCCAAAATGTAATATCCAGAATATAGAAATCAACATGTTAATCGTAAACAAAAAGGGAACTGAAGATTGATTCTAATTTCCAGATCATTACTCATATTTCAGTGTAATAGGAAATACTCTGATAACTACTATGATCTACCAACAGTGACACTAAGCTGAACCGGTTTTCTACAAGGACAGAAAGCATCCAAAGAAGCTAGGTTCAACACAAATACACTTCGAAGATGACTTAGATATGATTTATAATGAATTGATAGGAATAAAATGAAGGTACAGAAATGAACTCTTGAAGATCAAATTGAAGGTGAAGATGGTTGAATTACATACAAAAACCAGGTACATAATGAAAATAAGTCAATAAGAATTGTGAGGGTAAAACATGCATGTAAGAGTTAACTTTCTCTCAGTCCAATCTTGATTAGCCCTTGCGTATTACTTTCAAGTTTAATGCTGCAATATTGTTACTTCTCAATAACAAATTCAGAATTTATTTTATCCAAATTTAAAACAAATAAAATCAAAGCACTAGCTCAACTTACTTTCTCAAATGATACTAGTTCAACTTCAAAATACACAGTTGAGTTAGGAGGAATCACAGCCAACTCCTGCTGGGACTCTGATGAACCAAAAGCATACTCAGGTGCAATAGTCAATAATGCAATCTCCCCCTTCTTCATAGTCATTACAGCTCTATCAAGTCCATCAATGACTTGCTCTGTTTCAAAACATCAAAAGATCACTAGACTGAAAGAATATATATAATGGATGCAGAGTAGTGAGGTAGAAACACTGGCAGATTTGAAGTTACCCTCATCTGTTTTGAATTCAAACAGCTTCTCCTCTTCATCATGGCCCTTTTTCAAAAAGGCAGTACCATCTTGTAGCTTGCCAATTAATTTCACTGGGAAGAAACAAAATGACAAAGATTTTATCAGAAACAATGTATTAAATTCATAAATAAAGCAATAGTCACCATTCAAAATAATTAGTAACTACATTTCACAATGGCCCCCTCATTTGGACGCTCATATCCTTCCCCTTCCTTGAGAATCTTCTTAATAACCTTCTTGTCATCAGTTACTTCTGAAACAGTTTTCCATGAAACTAATTCAAGAGTAATCTGTAATGTTGCATTTGGTGGAACTGCACCGTCATCACCATGCGCTGCCTTCCCCTTCTCACCAAATCCATCTATGACCCAAAAAAGAAATGAGCAAAACTTCAAATAATATAACAATAATAGAAAGAAATGAACATGAATGATATTTATCAGTCATAACATATCACCACGAAATTCTGTAGACAACTTACATTGTGGCTTAACTGTCAAAATCACTTTCTCTCCCTTCTTCATGGTTTTAACAGCCTTTGACAATGCAGGACAATAATGACCTATCATGGATTAAACATAAACTTCAGGTACCCAGCAAAAGAAAATAACAAATGTCTGATAACAAAGTCTGAAGAAGCTGACCATCTCTGACTGTGAACTCCACTCCATCAGACTTAGCTACAAGCTTCCCATCTTCCAAGTGAGCTTCATAATTAACTGCATTACCAACAAGCACATTACATAGTTACAACTAAGCTAATTAATGCAGGTATCAAACAAACATAATTGAATGAGATAGATAAGTACCCAATACTTCATCAGGATCCTTGGGGTTCTCCCACTTATCCCCCTCAGTAATTATCTTTTTAAATATACCACCATCCTTGCATATGTCCTTCACACTACTCCATGACAGGAGCTCAACATCAAATTGGAGTGTTGCATTAGGAGGAATAGTTGGAGGGGAACCAGATTCACCATAAGCTAACTCAGGAGGGATGGTGAAAATAGCATTTTCACCTTTCTTCATGGTTTTAATACCTTCATCCCATCCTTTAATAACTTGCCCTGCACAGCCAACCATGATGTCACTAAGAGAAATATTCAATGTATGTCAAGAGATTACTTCCACAGTTCCACAACATTTTCCCTTCACCTAATTAAGCATACAATTTACTTTAATAATTGATATGAATACCATACACAGGAACTTTAGTTAAAATTGCAATGCAAGTTGCCAATGTACCCGAGCAAAACAATTTAAGAAGCTTGAGACACCATAAAGAAGGCCGACAAAATACTGATTGATCAATCCAGGAAAAATTAAAGGTTCCTCTACAACAGCAAATTCCGCACTTCAATTTTTATTGTATACTTGTTCAGCATAAATATCGGGGTAAAGGTGCAACACAGAAAATATTGGTGTAAAATGTACTGTGTTTCCAAGTTCTGAAACGACAGTTGCCAATAATACATTGTCACATAATGGAACAAGTATATTAGCATATAATCCATCATGTGATTCTGAATAGTGCGATTAATCAGAATCTAGGTATCTCAAGTAAGGGCAGACAACCATGGGTCTATTTGGTATGAAAGAATATTGTTTTCATTTCCTTCGTATTTTTAACAAAATAAAAATAATATTTTTATAATTATTTGTGAAAACAAAAAATAGAAAATATTTTTTCTGAATCCAGTCAGACCTGATGATTAAGAAAATGACTAAATCAATCAGTCAGGAAAAGAGATAACGAACAGTTAAGTAATCAATCTAGCATGGTAAACGTAACCTAGATCAACATAACGAATTCGTTTTCTTAAAAATCTTACTACTTACAGAAAAACAAAAATATACCATCGCTTAAAGTCAGAAAGTGCTAACCACGCGTACACACGAATTCCACAGTCATCTTCCAACGCATAGCAAAGGAATTAAAAATACACATGAAATTCATTGTAAAGCCTCCCATTATTTAACAACCTTTTCACACAATTCAGTTCATATAACTTGAGAAAAACGGAAAAGAAAAGAGAAAGGAGATTAAAAACCTTGTCCAAGCGTAAAGCCGAAAGGAGAATCCCTGTCGCGGCTGGAATCAAACTTAGTCCCATCGAGCAAAGTCCCGGTGTAGTGAACTACCAATTAAAACGGCAAAAATTAAAAAACATGAAAGAAAATAGAAGAGTGAAAGGAAAAAACGACAGAGGGATAGTTGTTGTTGTGGATATACCTTGAACTTCATCTCCGACTTCGGGGGTTTCCCAGCCTTGACCTTCCTTGATGAGCTTCTTCTTAAGGCCGTGGGTGCCGATCTCCCTCTCCTCGCCGACCTTGTCTTCTCCGAGATCCATTCCCTCGCCTGCAGGAATATCGAAATCTTCTTCCATCGCCTTCACTCACTCTTCTGCAGCAGACACCAAAATCACACCACGGAATGAAAGAGGGGGTTTACTGTTTTAGTCTCACCATGAATATGGTTCTAGAAAGTTCCATAGGGAAAGGAAATGCTTCTTACACTTCACAAAGCGTGAGAAAGGTGTGTCGCGTGTTTGAGTTCGATGAGGATGAACGGTCACGATTTCTGGATGGGGAACTCACTTTTTTGTTTTTGTGTAAATTGCATTACTCATCCTTTCCAAAATTGCAGTTAGTCCCAATTTAGTCAAGAATTGCACTCCATCCCATTTAAGTGACGGAGGAGGATGGTATATGTCAACCCTAACGAGTGCTGCCTAGGGGCAGCTGTTATAAAACAAAAACAAAACAATGATAGAGAGAATATTAACCCTATTTGCTTAGCCGACCGTTAGAGACTAGGGAGGGGCTTTTCTTCTCCCCTCCAATTCTCTCCTTTCTCTAGTCTTTCCCATGTTTTAGGACTCGTCTATATGTTGGCCATATAAATAGAAGGTATAATTATAAATTTATAATAGTGAAACACTTATAACATCATTTTTACGTCAACAATTTTATAAAAGAATATTTTTTATCCAAAAATTATTTTATTAAAAAATATTGTTTAAAAACTAGTTACCAAAATAATATAAAAATAATACTTTATGATATATGAAGAAGAGATATTAAATATATAATTTTTTATTATAGGATACAACTTACATGTATAACTCCTTTCAATAAGACATTGTATGTGTGATTCATCTCAATCAAGTGTCATATGGTGTTACTTTTTTTGAAAAAACATCATACTTGTGACTCGTTTTTGAGAAGCACCATACTTTCTTAATCTAACATGTGTAGCAATTTCCTTTGAAGATGTGCTACAAGTATTGGTGTTGCTCCTTTTAGAAAGGCATCATTAGTCTTATGAATATATGTTGTATGTAGTTGATTATATTAGAGTATGCATATGAATAATGTAATACCCCTTAAAAGGAAGTCACTGGTTGTGTATATAATATCCCTAGTAATAATGCTACATAAACCTAGTTGGAAACGTTCACTATCTAAATATTATTGAAGATTTGAGTAATATTGAAATATTTAATGTTTGACTATATATTTCTCGTAAATATTTTAAGCATTATTATTATAGTAAAAATATTTAGTAAAATTTGAATTTATTTTTTGATATTGTTTAGTTTTATTTTATTTTATTTAAAACATTTTTACAGTATCATTATATAGTTAAGTAGATTAAAATAAATTATATTATCATTCTAGTTTATTATAAGGGTCAAATGTTTGAAGGAGTAACTTTTAAAGGGACTAAAAACCAATACAAGTTGAGCGAAAAATAAGTCTAAATCAATTGAATATTCATATGAAATTAAAACTTTCATCAAATGAATTTGTTTCTAGTTGGGTAGACGGGTTTTAGTTTCTAGTCATGGAAATAAATATAGTTGGTTCCAAATTTGAAAAGATGAAGATGGTAAATGCATGATAAATGCATTTGAAAATTTCAATGTCAATGCTTAAATTATATGCTAAAATTAATATGGTTGGTGGTTCATCAATTGTTGCCAAACTAAATTGTGGTAGAATTGAAAAATATACGTCTACTAGTGGTATGTAATATAATATGAAATATATTTATTTAGTTGATTAAATTGTTTAACAATATATGAAGTTGTTTTATTTGTTCAAGGGATACATTATTTGTTTATGATGAAGGTGTAAACCTATCATATGATAATGATCCAGATTATTTTTTTTACCACATACATGAAAAAACAGTGATGATTATATTGATGAAGGTGAAATTGTTTATAAGCATCAGACAGATACAAATGATGGAAAATATACAAATATTTTGTAACTAGCAAGTCTAATTTCATTTGTTGGTTCAAGTGGTTCATCTATACCTACAAATCAACCATAAGGGGATAGAGGTTAGTTTACTTGACACCAAGAACAAAAAACTTGGAATTTTCAAAAAAAGTTATGTTACATAAATAAAATATTTAATTATTTTTTAGGTGTAACACAACATACATTTTGGAATAAATCAATGAGTTATAAATATATTAATTGGGAACATCTTGATGAGAAAATGAATTATTCAGGTTTAGACATGTCACCTAATTGGCTAATTGGTGATAAACTTTATATTGAGTTGCAGTTTGAAAATAAAGATAAAGTATAGTTGACAGTTAAAAATTATTCAATGAGAATACATGAAACATTTATTATAATTGAGTTTAACTCAACGTTACTATATGTGAAGTTCCCTAATCATGCAAATTGATGTTTATGGAGAATGAAAACTATTTTGTTGAAAAGAGAAAATAAGTGGATAATTATAAAATGGGATATACAACATAATTGTGTGAATGCAGCACTTTCACAAGATCACAATAACCTTGACTCAGACTTCATTTTTGTAATTTTTATCATTCAAAATTTATTTTTATCATAATTTCTATTTTTCAACATTATTGTATAAAATGAATTATTTCTTTTATGTTTTTAGGAATGGTCAATCAAAACAACTTGTGTCAATATCACTTATACAAGAAATGATTCAAAGTCAGTATGGATACAAAGTTTCATATAGGAAAGTATGGAAAGCTAAACAAAAACCAATTACACGTATTTTCGATGATTACAATGACTCGTATGTAATTTTGTTGAGATGATTACATCACATAATAAATTTTACACCTGGTTCTGTATACAAATTTGAAAAAACTGAAGTTGTCATTAGTCATCAAGTTGAAAATTATCAAAAAAAATTTCAGGTGTTTTGGACATTCAACTAATGTTGTAATGCTTTCACATATTGCAAACCGTTAGTACAAATTGAAGAAACTTTCCTATAAGAAAAATATTAAGGTATATTACTAATTGCAATAACATATGATAGGAATTATTATGTGCTTCCAATTGCATTTACTATTGTTGAGGGTGAGATGTTGGAGTCATGAAATTGGTTCTTAGCTTTATTAAGACAGTACCTAACTCAAAGACAAGGTATTTATCTTATTCAGTATCACTATCAAAATATCAAATCTGCAGTTAACAATCCATATTTGGAATGATAACCACCAAATGCTTATCATGTATATGGTATCCCATATATGGTTAATAATTTTAATCATCATTTCAATTATCAAAAATTGAAACAATAATTGTTGAAATTAGGTAAGGTTAATACATATGATTGAAGCTAGATTTTTTTTCATAAGTGCATGAGATTCTATTTAATTTTATAATGTATTGTTGTAAGTTATGCACCATGTAGACATGTGTTTGGCAAAAAACTTGAAAAATTTTGTTAAACTAGCCGAGATGTTCTAAGATGGATTGATAATATATCAAAAGAAAATGAAGTTTAGCATATAATAAGCATGGTCGATGATACGGAAACATGACCATGAACTTGTCTAAAGTAGTGAATAAAATATTGAAAGAATCACGTAATCTATGAATAACAAGTCTCGTTAAATGCATGTATAGTAGATTGGTAGAATACTTTATCCAAAATGGGATGCACAAACAATAGGTCAATTTAATTGTGGGGATATTGTTCTAAATTGATTGATGGCATAAGGAAAAATCAAGATGATATGTCCATAAATTCAACATCTGGTCATCACATTTTAAGGTTGAAGAGACATTCAACTCAATTAATCAACAAGGTGGTCATAAGTGAGTTGTCATTTTGGGTCAGTAATATTGTAAATGTGAAATATTTCAAGTATTAAGATATCATTGTTTACATGTTATTATTTCTGCACGTGTTATGGCCAGCATTAATTTTTATCAATTTATTGATCTTATTTATTCCTTGGAACATGTTGTCAACGCAGAATCTGCATAATGTTGGCCAATTGGAAATGATATTTTACTATCCTCAACAATATACTGGAAACTTGTACCTAATGATGATACATTGCATGGAAAAGATTGACCAACATCTACTCATACATAAAATAAGATGGATTGAGTTGAATCGTAACCAAGACAAAAGTGTCGATTGTGCAAACAAATTGGTCATAACAAGTCGTAGTGACCTTAACGAGTGAGTGGAAATCAAAACGTCTTACAGTAAAATGTAAATACTAATGACATTGAATGAAGTTGTATTGCGCATTATGGTTGTTATAACTTGATGTCCTTAACAATGTCGTTCGTAATTTAAGTATAAATGCATCCAGGCTTTAGCAAGATATAATTAGTCAATTAGCATAAACATGTCCAACTCATGATTAGTCAATTAATATAAATCAAATAATCAAAGTCAATGTTTGAAAAGTAAAGTCCATTAACATATCCATTAATTAGAATCATCATGCATAATGTGTAGATCTCTTGCATCCAGTGTCAACACACACCCATGTCTACAATCTTTAGCAAGGCAATATGAGTTTCTTCTAATTGGTGAACATCAAGATGAGACGTGTCCTCAGTCGTAGCTCCCTCATGGAAAGTTATTGAGAAATTTGTATTTAAGTCAATACTATGTGAAGGAAAGTTAGCAAATATTTCTCCACTATCATTGTATGGTTGAACCCATGCTACAGGTGAGGTTGGGGTAACCATAGATGGATGGTATAGAGACGATGTCACATAGCTACATCCAATACCAATATCAAATGGAGGATTCAAATGTGATATGCCAAAGTAAAAAGACGATGATGGTAGAGCTTGGGTCAAGAATAATCCAAAGTTGGATGACAAAGGAGATCCATGCTAAGGGATATGAATGAGAGCATGGTACATATGATGCACCTACACCACCTATTCCACATGAAGGTCATGCACCAACTGATCCATAAGAAAGTCCTTCACTAAATGGTCCACAACTTGCATGAAAAAATTGTGAAGAATAATAATATGTTGGAGGAGGTGATGGGGGTACATGTTGAGTGGGTACAAAATATTCTCCCTCTTCATGTTGTGGGAATGACGGGATGTTATGTTGTTCATGTTCTCCCTATTAATGAGGACGTTGCAAGCCTTGACGTTCCACTCAATTTTCTAGATTTTAACATGCATAGCCTCACAAGGAGCCTCCTATGTAGGATGTACAACAATGGTTCTTAGCTAAATAATGCAGTCTTCCACCTCAAACATAAGCAAAATATTTTCAAGCAGGTGATGAACTTGACTATTACTATTAGAAACAATTGTGTTCCTGATAATATCACCTTAGTAGATAAATAATGGGTCAACTCTAATTGATTCACCTAATATGGTACATATAGATTAGTTAGGTAGTTATGATATAGATTTAATAAATAATAATAATAAACTAAACATTTTACTTATTGCACATCCTTTCACTGCATATTCATTAGTGATCCATTTTTAGGTGTGTGGTGTATGTCATCACATATAATCTGAGTTACTACTCAAAAGATCATTATGTGGTTCACTAGATCAAACATATTTCACCCTGTTGTTCCAAAGGGTAACATATTTAGCATATACATGGAACCAATTGTCATCCATCTTTCTTTTCAACGTCACACCATGGACATTGTCTTCTTGAGATGGAGGATGTGGTATATACTGGGTTATACCAAATTATCTCATTACCTTATTTGGTTGATGTCATTCTACAATTTGAAAACATAGAAGAGGGACAACGACTCTCCAACATTCTATCTCATCCCTATATATATTAAATAACAAGTTCAATGCATTGCAATATGACTTCTACACAATTTATCAATATATACAAACAAAATTAACAATATAACTATTTATTTTACTATCATAAAATAAATATAAAAAACCATTATCAACTTACATGAGATTGTTTCATACACTATAAGGACTACTTGTAAAATTGCATATCTTGCCTCACTAATTTGGAGAATCGTCTCCTCCACCTATAACAAAAAATGGAATACGTTACCATAATAATAATAAAAATATTAAAAATTAAATTATTTAATTACAAAATAGAACGTACTTCAATTAATACGGATGATCAAAATTAACAATATCAAGATTTGTTGTTACGATGGATGGAAATCTTTCCCATGTCCACAGCTACAATAGTAATGTGAACCCACAAATTTTCTTTTTATCGTAGTCAGTTATCATGTATAAATTACGTTATAAGTAAGTTAAGGCAACAGGACCCTAGTCACATTTTCCACACTACTCAAAGTCCAATAAGATGAAGGTACTTAAGTGGTACCATACTAGATAAGTGGTCATAGAAGACAACATCCTCAATCAATCTAAAAATAAAAGGCCCTTACAAATATCTAAAGTTAGACTTTTTTTAATTCATACGATCCTTTACATTTGTAAAATGATGAAGAAGGCAAGACATCTTAATTGATCCTCCATGTAATTCATTTTTCAAAGGAGAAATACCCAGTAAATTGACAACAACAATTGGCTCCCAAACACGTGCAAAACTATTATCCATAAAAGTCATACCATTAATGGGTAAATTAGTAAATACGATAACATCTTTCCTAGAGGCATGTGAAATGTATGTTTCTAAATGCAACTTTTCAACATGATCTAGGATTAAATATGGCTCTAATTGAAAAAATTGTAACTAGATTGTGAACACATAATTATATCTAAGGCTAAATTTATATTTAGCCTCAGATATATAATATAGATGATGTGACTTTCTCATATGTGCTCACCTGGTATGTTGATATTGGAGTCAAGCAGTCTTCAAGAAGATTTTGATAGAAGGGTGAGTGAGTCCACTATGCATTATTCTTTGAATAATATGTGAATTTGTTTCAATGATAAGACTTTTGATATTTTAATCTATGTCCAACTTTATGATATGTTTGATCGATAAGAAATAGGAAGAAAAAAAAATAGAAGTTAATAAATATTTTTTATGATTTTTTACATGTCAAAATAGAAAATTATACATACTACCATCTAAGTAGTGTTTAACATTCCACTCGTAGAGAATCCATACCACCATTTAACTAGTGAGTTGTTGTTTTTAGAAATAATTTTGTTTGGATGACGAAAAAGATAAAAAAAATAGAGAGAAAAGATAAATAAATAGAGTAAAAATAAGAAAGAGAAATAAATTTTTTAAATAAATAAAAATAAAAGAAAAAGATAATTTTTTTTATTTTTGCTTAAACAATCTATCAAATAAGTCCTTAGATTTTTTTTTAATATTTATCCATGTACTTTCAAATTTTAATACAAAAACGTTATGATATGTTCACTCTCTATCCAAACTTCATAAATTTTCTTTTATTTCAAAAAAATATTTTCTACTCATTCTTTTGATCTTACACACTGGTATATAAGGATTAAATCATTATTCCATATATGATGGTAAATAATATTTCTTTACTATTATGGATGATTATACAAGGTACATTTAGTTGTACTTACTTAAAATAAAAGTTGAAGTAACTTGATTAATATAAGATTCCTTTATTTTCATCAAAAATAACTTTGACAAGCGTATTAAATAGTTAAGATCCAACAATGCTAAGTTATTAATCTTAATTGGTTTCTTATCTTTTGTTAGAATACAACACCAGGTCTATATCTATAACTATAATTCTCAAGCACTTTCTTAATAGTACCATTCACCAATAAACTCAAAAGGTAAGGAGTGAAACTAGCCATTGCAAATCTTAACCTCTGCTTCCCAAGCGGCTCATATATTTCCATCCCTTCGTAAGTTATGATGTTAACCAAATCTCTTACTCTGTGAAATGGAGAAGTGAGAGGAAGAAAAAAAAATGGCACCTTTTAGCTAGCCAAATCCTTTTCAAAATAACACAACAACATCATTTTGGGGTTATATTATATCCTAGTTGCCATTTAACATGCTAACTCAGCTTTCTGTTGATGAAAAATGATCTCTATTACTGATTTAAAAGACAGAAAGTATCAGATACTGACAGAAGAGTTTTTTTTTTAACTCAAGAATGTATTTATAAAAATTTAATAAAGATATATCTAGTTGTGACATTCACATAACTTCTTAGTTTGGTAATTTTATCTAATTATGATATCAATTATATTCATCTTTTATACTAAGATTTTTGTTTTGAACTTTTAATAAATAATGGATTGAACTGAAAAATAATATGTACTAAAATTTTTTAATTTGTTAAATAAAAAAATTATAATTTTACTATATTAAAATTTTTGTATGATAAGCATAATGGTATAATTGGTCTATTCCAAAATTCTTGTTTTGTTCTCAAATTTAAGTTAAAAATTTTAAATGTTATATTAAATTTGTTTATGAAATCTGTTGATGAATGTGCCTTTAAATTCACATTACCTTTAAAAGAAAATTATAAATAAAATTTTAATAAAAGTTAAATTATAAAAAATAATTTTTAATAAAATTATTACTCATATTTATTTTTTATTGTAAATTTTATATTATTTTAAAATAAAGATTCATCGTAAATTTATATATTAAGGATAACTTTTATTTTTTTATATATTAAGAATAACTTTTATTTTATGAACTATTTTTTAAGTTATGTTAAAATTAAACTTAATTTTCAACATCTTTTAATGTAATAAATAAATAATATTTGATTTAAAAATATTTTATATTTTATAAATATTATATTATTTTTATTTAATTTTTAATTTTTGTATAAAAAATAATAAAAATAGAATTATTTTTATTTTTTGTTTTTATATAAAGTTTTAAAAATATAAAATAAAATAATATTTTTTCAAACTAAACACTGGTTCAATATATTTTTTAAAATATAATTATTAATGAATAGAATATATAGAAATATTCATTAAAATTAAAAAAAATTAATTTATAGAATAAATAAGAACAGATTAGTTTAAATTTTAAAAAGGATTTATCTTTTAATTTAAAAAAATTCACTAAGATTAAAATTAATATAAAACTATTTAATAATTTCTTTTAAGATGACATTTATTATTGAATCCCTTTCTTTGTTTATTGTTTAGAAAAAAAATTATTTAGAAGAAAATATGATTGGTTAAAAGATATGACTTAATAAAAAATTATTTTTAAAATTATTTTCATTTAAGTTTAAGCTTAATTTTTATATTTCTTGTTGAAATAATCAAGTGATATTTAATTTACAAAAATATTTTCTATTTTATTTTATAAAAATATTATATTATTTTTATTTTTTATATAAAAATAATGGAAATAGAATTTTTTATTTTCATTATTTTTTATAAAATTTTTAAAAATTAAATAAAATGATATTTTTTATAAATAAAATAAATAAAATATATTTTTCAAACTAAACAACATTTTAATGTTACCTTTGTAAGATATAATTGTTAATGGATAGAATATATAGGAATATTGGTTAAAACTAAAAAATTAATTTATAAAATAAATAAAAAAAATTAGTTTAAATTTTTAAAAAAATTTATCTTTTAATTTCAAGAAAAAGTTCACTTCATATAAGATTAAAATTAACAAAATTATTTAATAATTTATTTTAAAATTATATTTATTATTGAATTTGTTTTTTTTATTGTTTAGAACAAATTTTATTAAGAAAATATACTTGGCTAAAATATGTGACCTGATAAAAAAAATAATTTTTTAAAATATTTTTCATTACAAATGATAATTCTTATTTAATATATAATATAGATGATGTGACTTTCTTATTTGTGCTCACCTGATATGTTGATATTTGAATCAAGCAGTTTTCAAGAAAATTTTGATAGAAGGGTGAGTAAGTCCACCATGCATTGTCCTTTGAATAATATGTAAATTTATTTTAATGATAAGACTTTCGATATTTTAATCTATGTCCAACTTTATGATATGTTTGATTGATAGAAAATAGAAAGAAAAAAAAATTGAAATTAATAAATATTTTTTATGATTTGTTATATATCGAAATAGAAAATTATACATACTACTATCTAAGTAGTATCAAACATTCACTCCGTAAAGAATTCATACCACCATCTAACTAGTGAGTTGTTGTTTTTAGAAATAAGTTTATTTGGATGACGAAAAAGATAAAAAAATAAAAAAATAAATAAAGTAAAAATAAATTATTTAAATAAATAAAAATAAAAAAGATAAATTTTTTTATTTAAATAAATAAAAAATATATATTAATAATTTGAATTTTATTTTATATAAATTTAGAAAAAAATTAAAAATTTTTAATATTTTTTATTAACATAATATTTATTTATTTTTAATTTTTAAAAATTATATAATAATTTAACAATTTAAATCAAAACAAAAATAAAAAAAGTTTTTTTCTTTTCATTTTTTCTTCTATTTAAAAGAAATAAAATTTATTTATATAATCAAAAAAAAATTTACATTTTTTTTTCTTCCTCCATTTTTCTTTCTACTTTCTCTTTCCAAACATACCATAAAAGTAGGCTTGATGGTTTCGGATTATCCCACCAAGACATAAACATTATCATTCGAGTTATACTAGCAGGATTTGGCTGAGAATCTACCATTACGACCCACCTCCAAAGAAGTGTATCTTCCCATAAGCTCCATGGGTACTTGAGGATGAAAAGTGGCATCAATGATATCATGGTTCCAACCACATAGATCCTGCCTCATAATTTCTTGAAACAGTGACATGTGACATTATTATGGTCTAGTATTTGAGTTTTATTTTTTCATTCTTGTCTGTTCCACTCAACTAAGCTAGAACCTGCTTCCAAGCTTGGTTAGGATAGAAATGAGGAGGGAAAAACTGCCTTATCCAACTACATTATCATTCTTTTTTTTTTTTTGGTATAATTGAAAGATAAAGAAAAAAAAAATACTACAAACAAATGTGCGATGTTTCCACGTCATGTCAAAGAGAAAAGTGGTATTCAAGTGCATTGGGCAGGTTACCCGAATCCATCACCCATCTTCATTGGATTATCCATGTTTTGCCAGCTAATTAGCTTCCCGCAATGAATGCACCATTGGCACCCACATATATTAAAGAAGGAAATTTAAATTTAATATATTGTAAATATAAAATATTTTATATGGTCAATTAATTAGAAATCATGATTCCTCCTAATTACTAATCAAAAACACTTTTTTATTTTTTATTTATAAAAAGTATAAATATTAAAATATATAATTAATATTTTTAATTATTTTTAAACAATTTATTTACTTCCTAATTTACTTTATCTTAAACTTTATTTTTATCTTATTTTACTTATTACAATTTCAATTTTTATCTTATATAAAAATAATAAAAATATTAAATGTAAAAATCTATTATATTTGATAATAATTAGATAAATATAAATGTATATACGAAGAAATTTTTTTTTTTGAAAAATATAATAGAAAGATAAATAAAAAAATTTACTTCTTTTTTTCGACAGATAAAAGAAATAAAAATAATAAATTTTATATTTTAAAATATTAAATATATGTAATTTTTATTTAGTATCTACTTTATAAAATAATAGAAAAATTGTAGAAAAATATAAACAAAATTATTAAAAAAACCTGCAATATAGTTAATTCATATTTTGGTTTTAAAACTATTAGTATAATGTTCCAAATCTATATCTAGTTAATACAAACTCTTCTATAATCTTTTAAGAAGGATGATGGAGTAATTAGGGATGGGAGTAGGTTGAGCTGAGTTAAGGGCTTTGAGTGTTTAAATCGACATACAAATTTTAAGGCTTGAGTCTCGAGCCTATTATCTCGCTAAAGTCTTTTTTTTGTCAAGGCCTGACTGATTTAAAATCTACAAAACTTGTATGTCTATTTAAAAGCTTACATTACAAAAAAAATTAATAAATAAACTTAAAACCTATATAAATAATTAATTAAAAAATCTTATAAATTTAAAGTTTACAAGATAAAAAGCCATTAAAAAGGCCTAAAACATATATATATATATATATTAATATTATGTAAATAAAATATAAAATAAATATTATATAAATATAATATATTAAAATAATATAAATATATAATATATAAATATAAATAAGCCCCTGAATAGGTTAAATAAGATTTTTTATAAGTTTAGGTATGACTTGTTTATTCAAAAATGAACCTATCTATTTATTAAACAAGCCGAACTTAACTAGGTTTTAAACAAATCGAACTGTAAGCTCCTGTCGGATGGTCTTGTTCACTTCCATCCCTAGAAGTAAGAAATATTTACAATATTGTATTTTAAAATTGATTTTATTTACTTTATCATTTAGGTTCATCGAAAATATTTAAAATTAAGTAATAAAATTTTACAATAAATATAAGTATCTATTACATTAAAAATATATAAGTAAGAAAAATATTTTTTAATAAAAATTTATTACTTTTAGATGTTTAAACCTAATTTTAAAGATTACACTTACCATTTTTTTAAAATAAAAAAGAGCTTCAAAAATTAACATTTAAAATTAGAAACATTTATTATATTACTATCTATATTTTTTATTTTTTTTAAGTAAAAAAATAATCAACACCCTCCTTCATATTTTAATTATTATACATTCTTTATTGTATCCTTACCCTTTTTATTAATTAATTTCTTCCATTAGTTCATACTATATAAAGAATAATAATATAATAGTTAAAAAAAATAAAATTTATTTTTAACTTTTAAAATAATAAATAAAAAAATTATTTTAAAAATTATAAAAAAAAATAAAAATAAAAATTATACGTATTTAATCTTCCTTTTAATCCCTACTCATTCATCTATATACAAATTTAGACTAATAAATATATTCAACATGTATTTTAAAAATGAATAATGACTTTGAAAAAATAATTTTTATTTTTTATCTTTTTGTTTAAGGTTATTTATAGAGATTAAAAAATATTTTTATTTTTGTTAAAATAGTTACTTAAATTTTTAAATATTTTTATTATTTTATCTTTTTATCAATAAATGATTTTAAAAAATATAATAAAAAATATTGACTTAAAATTTTAAAATGATAATTATTTTTTAAATAATGATAAATATAAAATAAAAAAGATAACATTTAATATTAAAAATAATAATTAAAAATATTTAGTAATAGTTTGTAATATATTTTTTATTCATAACTATAAAATTACTATTATATATATATATATATATATATATATATATATATATATATATATATATATATATATATATATATAAAAGAAAAAATCAAAATTTGTTGACATATTTATTATTTATATAAATTTAATAGTTTTATATAAAATGTATAATTCAGCAATCTAATTGTTGATTTAAAAGTTATTATTAAATAAATTTTGTATATAAAATTTTATATAAAAAAATTAATAAATACTTCTAATTTTATTTTAAAAATTTATATGTTATTTAAAAATATATAAATATTAATAATTAAATAACATACTACATCTTTTTTAAATTTATTAAAATTTAATATATAAAATTATAAAAATATCATAATATCATAATATAATTTAACGATTAGATTAATAAATTTTTTATTTTATATAAAATTATTAATTTAATATAAATATTAAAATTTAATATATTATATCAATAAATTTATATATATATATATATATATATATATATATATATAAAATCTGTACTCGTATTAAATTTCATGCTACTAAATATTGAATCCTTCCATCTTTTAAAAAATAGTTTTAAATTAATATTTAATGTTAAAATATATTTATTAACATGTAAATAAAAAATTATTTAATTTTATTTTAAAAATATTGTATTCTAGACTTGTATAATATATAAACTGTTTATTAAAATTTAAAATTAAAAATATTATTGACAAAAAATATTTAAATATTTTGAAAAGAACATAAATATTAAAGTAATATATTTAAATATTTTTTAGAAATTTTTAACAGATAAATATTAAAATATTTTTATTTATTTTATAAATGAAAAATGTTTCAAAATTTTAAAATTATTACTAAATAAGTTATTAACAAACAAATATCAATTTTTTATTTAATTGTTTTCTAAGAAACATTTTATAATAAAATATTTGTTTATTAAAATTTTATTAATAAGTTTATTTAAAATTAACATTTATGATTAAAAATATTATTAACAAATAAATACTAAAAAGAATAATTAATTGTATTCTAAAATACATTGTATGTTAACATTACATGCTAATAAATATTGAGGTTGCATTGGGACAAGCAGTTATAAAAGGTATCTATTGTGTTATATGAGACCCTATTGTGGAAGTCATTTGACCGAAAAACTGTCCGAAAATAATGAAGATTTCTATAAATAATTAGGTGGATTTTATTATTATATTTTCTTCCTCACCATTATATGTTCTTTATCTTTCATTTTTTTTATCAAACAAACAAAGCCCAAAATAAAAAAAAAGAATTTGGAAGAAAGTCCTTACTGAATTAAATAGCAGGGGGCCATTGGAATAAAAGAAATAAGCAAACTAATGCTAAGAAACTAATAAAATATGTCATGGAAATACAAGCAATAACACTCCCATGAAAACAGAGATTGATTCACCGACCAAATCTTAACTAAATTTGACTAAATGCTAACATACACAACCCAATCAGCCAGGCTCATCTCAGCAAAACCTTATGTTTCTATTTAGTTGAGTGAAATAAAATTTGAATTAAAAAATGAAAATAAAAATTTTATCTTTTAAAAAAAATTCTTTGCATTTTTCTTTAATTAAATAATAAAAAACACATCAATATTCATATTTTATGTCCATACTACTTTCGTTTCAACATTTCCCTGATTCCTGATAACAAATATGATGGGTAGCAGTAACACAAATGGAAAAAGACCCAAATACCAACAACATCCAACAAATTATGATAATTAATACTTTGAATTATCAGGTTGCTCTACTAAGATTAACTAATAATTTCTTCTAATGATGATTTCAATATAAATCATACTTTAACAAAAATAAATAATTTTTTATTTGTATTAAAAATGTTTAATAATTTATAATTAATATTATGAAAACAAATTGTACATAACTTGAATTAATTAAACGAAAACTTACCCAATCTCTCCCTTGGAAGATAGATAGTAGTGTCGGTGTAAAAGGTGAAGGGTAGAGCATTGTGTGTCTGATGTGCATGAATAGCTTTTTAGTACTTATATTTTTCTACATAAAGTCTCAAACGGCTAATTTCTCTTTCTGGCACATATACGTACCATGCTACCTTTTTCAGACTCACTATCACCCACTTTTCCTCCCCTTCATGGAAACTCACAAATCAACAATTTATCCACACTCTCCCAAGCATGTGGTCCCCACCTTATTTACAAGATTCTCTCTTATTAATTGTTTATCATGGTTTTACTATTAATTAGCAATCACTTTAACAAAGAGGAAAATAGAGTAAAAGAAAAGATAAATATTCGTCCAATTGAAAATAGTCGTTGCAATTCTTCAACTCATTAATGATCTCTTCCTTTCTTAAACCCCCAAAGGCTCGTTTTCCCACACACTCCCACCCATTCGAAAGATCCATTCATTCTTCTTCGTCTGTGATAGCTTCCATTTTATCATCCCCAAAAATTTGGCTTTTCCCTCAGTAACGTTGTTTTTTTCTGGAGAGAAACAAAATGGCCATGGTTTAGGGATCAAGCTTCTATTTCAACATAAACTCTTTGCTGCCACCAAAAACAGCGAAAAAAAAAAATGGCTATGCTTCTTTTGATTCCGGTGTTAGTATTTTCAATGGCATTCAGCATATCAAGTAAGGGTCTCACAAAAATGTTGGTTTTATTGATTGATAAATTTTCTTTACACTAACACCATTTTCGTATTTTCCTCCACAGGCGAAGCGTTCTCACCGCAACCAGGAATCTGTTACGGCCAACTGGGCAACAACCTTCCGTCGCCAGAAAAATCAGTGCAACTAATAAACTCGCTTCACGCGAAGCGTGTGAAGATCTATGACGCCAACCGGGACATCCTCGACGCGCTGAAGAACACGCGCCTCCAAGTATCCATAATGGTTCCGAACGAACTCATCTCCAACATATCCTCGAACCAAACCCTCTCAGACCATTGGGTTCTCACAAACATCGTTCCCTTCCAACCCCAGACACTCATTCGGTACCTCCTCGTAGGCAACGAAATCCTCAGCACCACCCCTAATGAAACCTGGCCCCACCTCGTCCCCGCCATGCGCCGCATCAAACGCTCCCTCAAAACCTTCGGAATCCGCAAGGTGAAGGTGGGAACCTCCTCCGCAATGGACGTGTTGGAAACTTCCTTCCCTCCCTCAAACGGTGCGTTTCGTAAAGACATAGCTCGTGGTGTCATGAAGCCCATGCTAAATTTCTTGAACCGGACGAAGTCGTTTTTCTTCTTAGATGTTTACCCCTTCTTCGCTTGGGCTTCTGATCCGGTTAATATAAACTTGGATTACGCGCTTTTTGAGTCCCGGAATGTTACCGTTACGGATCCGGGTACGGGTTTGGTTTATACCAACCTGTTTGATCAGATGGTGGATGCGGTTTATTTTGCCATGAACCGGCTCGGATTTCCGGATGTTCGGATCTTCATTGCAGAAACGGGTTGGCCCAATGGAGGGGACATTGACCAGATTGGAGCCAATATTTACAACGCTGCCACTTATAATCGCAATTTTGTGAAGAAGGTTACGGCAAAAGTTGGAACCCCCGCTCGACCCGGTTCGGTTCTTCCATCTTTTTTGTTCGCATTGTTTAATGAGAACCAGAAACCCGGTCCGGGTACGGAGCGGAACTTCGGGTTGTTGTATCCGAACGGGTCGAGGGTTTATGACATCGATCTGTCAGGGAAAACGCCAGAGTCGGAGTTCCGGCCGTTGCCACCGCCGGAGAATAATACGCCGTTTAAGGGGAGGATTTGGTGCGTGGCGGCGCGTCGGGATAACGTGACTGCGTTGGCGGCGGCGTTGTCGTATGCTTGTTCTCAAGGGAATGGCACGTGCGACCCGATCCAACCCGGTAAAAGGTGTTTTAAACCCGATTCGCTTTTCTGGCATGCGAGTTATGCGTTTAGTTCTTATTGGGCGCAGCTCAGGAAGATTGGGGGAACTTGCTACTTCGATGGGCTTGCCATGCAAACTGCAAAGGATCCAAGTAAGTGTGTTTTATTTTCTTTTATTTCAACTTTTTGTTTTCATTTTTATATATTTTTTTAAAAATGTGATTTTATTCCTTCATTAAATACTATAGTTATTTGATTTTTGTAATTCATTAAGAATTAAAACTGAATAAAATAGACATTAGAATAAAAAATTATAATATTGTAACAACATATTGAAGCTTTTCTATCTAGTTAGTTTTCGACCAAAGTATAATATTTGTTTGATTTTCTTCTTATGATTTCTTACTTTTGAACTATATAAGAGTAAAATTATGCTCTTAGCTAGTGGGTTCTAAATTAGATTTTGGAAGTTTTTCTTTAGCAAGTTAATTAAATGTGTAATTATGAAAATGAAGTGTTTGGTTTGTTATCTGCTTGAACAAGTGAGAAAGAATGAATATATTTTGATGGAATGAATTACTTCCCTTTTTTAATATATATTTTTTGAATATTTGTAGGTTATGGATCTTGCAAGTTCCCAAGTGTGACACTTTGAAGGAGGAATCAAATCAAGCAAATGGGGTTCTCGTTACTCAATGATATAATGATTCTTTCATTTGACAAATTCGACATTAGGAATTTTGAATTCGGGGGGTTCCTTTTTACTGCAGTTTAATGTTGCTTTCATGTCATGAATGTATGTTCCTCCACTAGTTGGCATCCACTAAGGAAAGGAGGAACTTCCATTGATGACTGATTTTGAATAATCACACAGCTGGATCGCCATTATTTGGACATCATGATACTAGAATAAGTAATGTAATCAAGTACAATGTTTTTATTCACTATTTACCCTACTTTTCGATTTGCAAGTACCATAGCCATTTATGTGTAACAGTTCTTTGCACTATCATTCTTACCCTATTTTGCCAATTTGTAGTGCTCTTGTGCACTATATTGAAAAATGACTCGCTTTGTAACCATGGTGCCTTGAAAACAATTGAAAATTCGTTGGACTATCATTTTTATTCTATTTTTCCCAATTTCGTAGTGCTCTTATGCACTACTTATTGAAAATGACTCAATTTTAATTTATGTGTATTTCGAGTACCTAGTCTTTTCATTTACCAAAATTACAATAACCATGGTATACTTATTGAGAAGAATATGATCTTCCCTCTGACATATTTAATTTAAGTTCAAAAATAATAAAATACAAACTAAAAAAATTGTTGGATCGTTGCTGTTGAAGTCCTGCTTAGAAAACAATCATCATATTATAACATACATTTGTATGATATATTTATTTATATTTTTTATTTAATAATTGATAATTTTTTTAAAAAATAAAAATAAAATCTAACAACTTATATCTAAATGTAAATATATATATTACATGGAAAATTTTTTGTTCAATTGAAAATGACTCATCAAATTTGTACGTTTTAATTATTTTTTTCTTAAAATCTTTCTAGAAAAAGAAGCTGGTGGAACGTTGATCTGTTTCTAGAAATTTGTATGTTGATTGCTAACGGGTCCGAGACAGGCCTAAGAGGCTAGTGTCCATTCCAGCGGTGATGTTTTTCTTTAAGATATCGTGTACACCAAAACGTCCATTTCCAAGTTCCACGTTTGATTCAAACCTTGTACAATTGCCACATGGAATTGTTAAGTGCACTCGTAGGAATTGCGTCATGGTGTAAAAGCCACGCCAATAATTTCACCTTTTCAGGAACTGTAGCTTTCCAAATCCACCATTTTTAAAATGTAATATACTCCTACATTGCATAAAAAATTAAGTGTACACTCAAAAAATGAATGGATATATTTATAAAATATTGAAATAATAAAGAAATATAAAATGTGATTGATAATCTGATGAGAAAAATAAAATAGATAAAAAAATTTGAAAGTGAAATGTAAAAAAGTTGAATGGATGCTAATTGTTACACAATATTAAAAGTTACCTTCTCTGCATATTATGGAAGCTATTTTACGCTCTGCATATCTTTTGGATTTTGTAATTGTTTCTCAAAATGATCATTATTTTACGTTACTTTTCTCACTTATTGCACCCTTTATTAGTTATTCTTCCAGAAGCTCTTATTGTTACCTGAGCAAATACTTACAAGCCTATTATTAAGGGCATTTCATTAACAAGATTCTCCTAATTTATGTGCTTTATTTTAACATCATTACTATGCGTTTGTTTGCTTTCTTTTCTATTTTTGTCTTTAATTATTTTTGTATTTTTTTTATTTAATTTTATATTTGTTGTAATAATTAGCTTGATTTGATCTTAGAAAGATGAAATCTATAGATTAAGTTTAAAATCCTCGAGCAATGGCAGTGCAAAAGGATATCTATAAAAACATTTTTATGTTTGAATTAATATATATTCTTAAGCTATTACCATTTATCTAACCATGAAAGGTTATGGTGGTTTATTTATTAAAAAAGTAAGAATGTGATAAATACTTTATCTATCACTAATCACACTATTAATAAATTATTGCTATTTTGATTTAAAAGTACCGATAATTACATCACAATAAATTTAAGATAATAGTAACAATAAAAATAATTATCGCTAAATTTAAAATTTTGATCGTTATTAATTTTTAATTTATTGAAATATTTATAAATCATTAAAGTTAATTTAATGATAAAAGATTAAAAATTAAAGTAGTTTAATACGAGAGTGGAGTTCAATCCTCATTCTTTTTACATTGTACCAAAAAAATAGATGATGATATTATAATTATAAATGCATTGTAAGTTTGATATGAATATTATTGATGGTTAAATTGTTATCTCATTTGAATATAATTTTTATATTTTTATATTTTTTAATTAATTTTTTATTATCACTAATATTTGTTTATCTAATTATTAAAATTTGTTCTATCTCATTTTTATCACCATGATTCATTATAAAATATTATTATTATAAATATTATTTTTATTTACATTTAAATATTTAGTTGTCACACATAAATATTTAAAGAAACTCTAATCCGTTCTCCATATTATAATATGTGTATAAACTTTTAATTACATTAGACTTGCTAGTGTTTTTTAGTGGTGCTAAATATTTGGTTGAAAGAAGATTATAGACTCCTTTATCCTAGAGTTGAATATAGGAGTTGAGAAAAAAATATGAATGATCATCTTTATATCATAATTAAAGAGGTATTACCATTACCATTTAAATTATTCTTTAACATCACATAGTGATATCTTGTCAACAATATTGAATGTAAAATTATTAATTTTGCATACTAGTTGTAATATACTATTTACGTATATTAGAACACTATATAGTAGTTATCTTGATTTCTGCATACTAGTTGCCTCTTCTAAAGTATATAATACGATAATATAATTTTATCTTTGTATAGGTAATCATTATCAAAGATATTATAATTAGTTTTTTTTATCAATTATTGATAGTTATGATTGTTATAGTTTGTTAGTTTCAATTCCTTACCTATCTTGTACATTGACTTTATATAGCTTTCAATTGTATTCATTAATATGTTCAATAATAATCTTCCTCATTCAATCCATATATTTATAATTGTGCATAATTTAATATGATATTAGATTAATGCTAAATGTCCATTGCTCATCTTTTTTAAAAATCTTGTAGTATTTATTACTATATTTTTTTTTCTCTTAAAAATTGTTTCTCTATCCACTAAAAGATCAAAGTAATCCTTTATTTTTACATTTCTCTTACTGCTTAAGGTTGGTTCTTCTTTCTCAATCTTTGGTGAGAGACAACTATAATTTATGGAAAAAGAATCATGAAAATAACACTTATAGGTATTAATAAGCTTAACTTTATTGATGGAAACATTGTACAACCACATGAAAATGATTCAAATTTATTTTATGACAACACAATATTGTGGTTACATCTTGGTTTCTTAAATTTGTCTAAAAAAAATTAGTGTTAGTATCATATACTCAAGCACCACAGCTGATATCTAAAGAGACTTAGAAGAAAGATTTAGACAACTGAATGATCCTCTAGCATTTCAAATAAATAAAGAATTGCTTGCTTGAACTTAAGGCTCTCTCACTATGGAGTCAGTGTTTCACCAAGAGTAAGACTCTTTGAAAAAGTCTTGGTGAGTACAAGTAGGTCCATTCTTTTCATTACAAGGGAGTTTAGCCTACTTGATCATTTTCATATGGAGTATGTCTTGGTCTTCCTCATGGAAATCATTGAGTCTATTGCACAATTTGAGGCTAGATCCTTGTAATGGATCTTGTTCCCTTATTTAATCATGTGTTTTCCTTGATTCTCCTAGAAAAGAAATAGTGGGATGCTGGGGAACACTTTATCTTTGATATAATCATGTTGCTTATGTTTCTCAATCATAAAGAAATCTTTCAAAATTAAAAAATGATTAGAAAACTAAAAATAAACCCATACGTTATCATTGTGGTATCTTAGGTCATACAAAGGAAAAATATTTCAAACTCTATGGCTATCCTTCTATCAAAAAGAAATGTCAAGCCTCAAATGTTGTAAATCACAAACCTTTCAAATGTTGAATCCCATCTTCAATTCTCCATGTAAGAATGTCAAGAATTTCTTTATATGAGGCAATCATAATTAGCTTAGGCCTCATTATTGTAATCATTAAATAAGGGGATCTTTCCAATTCAAATCTCATTGATGTATTCCGTTCTTCATTATTTAGAATAGTCTTATATTCTTTTAATTAATGGATCTTAGATTCCAATGCTTCTAATCATATCTTGTTCTTTAGCCATTTTTTATTTTATAAATATCCATCAAGTAAACATGACATTCTTCCTAACAAATTCATAATCATATATCTTGTTCTTTAGTCCTTTTTTATTTTATAAATCTCCATCAAATTAACATGACATTCTTCCTAACAAATTCATAGTTATTTTCTAAATTATTGATGATGTGAAAATGAATCGTAATCTTATCCTATATGAGATCCTTTATACATCTCATGTAAATTTGGTTTTAGTGAGTAAATTGCTTCAAAATTCTAATATGACAATTTCATTTAATGATCACTCCTCATTGATTTATGACAACCAACTTAAGGATACTAGTAAGAGTGATTTTCTCCAAGGCTTATATGTTTTCCATTTTGTTTATCTAATGTGAATACTAATTTGTTCTCCATTACTTATGTTGTATTTTATTTTAATAATATAAATCTTTGACATTTTTGCTTAGATAATTTATAAAATAAGTCCTTAGATTTTTTTAAAAAAATATCTATCCATGTACCTTCAAATTTTAATACAAAAATATTATGATATGTGCACTCTCTATCTAAACTTCATAAACTTTCTTTTATTTCATAGAAAATATTTTCTACTCATCCCTTTGATCTTACACACTAGTATATAAGGATCAAACCATTATTCCATATATGATGGTAAATAATATTTCTTTACTATTATGGATGACTATACAAGGTACATTTAGTTGTACTTACTTAAAATAAAAGTTGAAGTAACTTGGTTAATATAAGATTCCTTTATTTTCATCAAAAATAACTTTGACAAGCATATTAAATAGTTAAGATCCAACAATGCTAAGTTATTAGTCTTAATTGGTTTCTTATCTTTTGTTGGAATACAACATCAATTTTTATGCTTCCAGAAGGTTAAACAAAACTTTATGGTTGAAAGAAAACATAAACATCTCCTTAATCCTTGATGTTTTAGTCAAAGATGCTAATTGAATATTGGGGCTAGTGTTTAAATCCTAAATCCTTATTATGACACTTTGGTTTTTGGCTATTTATGCTATGCTTCAACTATCCTTACAAACAAATCCTGGTTCTCTCATTCGACAATCATAATTGTGTTTATGAGGTACCCTCTTATAAACTCTTTAACCTACAAACTAGAAAAATTTTCATCTCAAGAGATGTTACATTTTATGAAAGGTAAGTTTTCCTTCCATTCTCTTTCAACTACTTTTTCCCTACTTAACCTTTTTTCACAATTCTATCATACTCAAATTTTTGTCTTTACCTTCAATCTACCCATCCAATATTCACACTATTTAACCTAAACCTTCTTCACATAATACAACTAATCCTCACCCTTACAAGAGATCCACCAAACCCTATATACCACTTGCATACCTTCAAGATTATGCTTGAAATGTTTAATACCTTATTCAAAATTGTCTATCGTACAAAAAACTTTTAACATCCTACAATAACCTCATCATATAGGTCACATTTCATTTTGAGATACAATTCTTTCATTGAACCATTAAATTGTCCACATGGACAAAAGAAACAAATGTCTCTTAAAACCAATAATACTTAGAACATAGTACCTCTTTTAGAAGGGAAACAAAAGATTAATTATAGGTGGCTTTATAAAATCAAGCACAAAGTCGATGTTGGATTGATTTCATTGACACCTTCTCACTCATATCAAGATTCACTACAATGAGAATCCTTCTCTTTATAGATGCTTAGAAGAATTAGGTTCATGGTCTAATTAGACATAAGCAATGTCTTTTTGGAATTGGAGATTTATTTGAGGAGGTATATATATATATATATATATATATATATATATATATATATATATATATCCTTTTGGGGTATTACATTTAAGAAGATCACCTTTGTAAGCTAAATAAATATCTTTATGGACTAAGACAAGTTTCAAAGTAATGGTTTCCTAAATTCTCGAACACATTGAGAAATTATAAGTTCCTACAATTCACAACAAATTACTTTTTATTTTTTAAAGGTTCTATCATTTCATTAATCGGTCTACTTGTTTATGTAGATGATATCATTACTAGTTCAAAATTTATCAATGATCACTCACATTATTCATGGATAAACCATTTTTTTCAATTTAAAGATTATTAAGGATCTTAATGCTTTTTGGTCTTGAAATAGCCAAATCCAATAAGAAAATTCATTTATGCCAAAGAAAATGTACTTTGCAACTAGTAAAGATATTGATTTCTTCAATTTTAAACATGTTGTATCCATGGATCCCAACATTCATTTGAATGATTCCAATGGAGATTTCCTATCTAATCCTTCCATGTACAAGTTTTTAATTGGAAGAATGATGTGCCTAAAAATAAGAAAACTATATAACATTTCTATTGTCAATGAATTAAGTCAATTCATGATCCATCTTTAAATTCTATACTTTCAAGTTGTTCATAAGATATTTCAGTACCTTAAATCTACACCTAGTTAAAGCATTTTTCCCATCTCAATTCTCTACTCACATCATAATAATTGTGAATGTAGAATGAGATAGTTACTTAGTAAACTGCAATTTTATCACTAGTTTTGTAGTGTACTTTGGAAGTACTCCCATATCATGGAAATAAAAAATACATTATTGCAAGATCTTCAACTAACACTAAATATAGATCTTTGACATTTCTTACTAATAAAAGATTTCTTACTAGTAAATTACTTTAGTTAAAACAACTATTTTAAACCTTTGAATTATTCATTCTATCTATCATGGTTTATAGTTACTAAAAATTAACAATCTAACTTGATAATAACCTTATCTTTCATAAAAGATCCAGACACATGAACATTAATCGTTACTTCTTTTGTGAATTATATGGTATCAAGCTTTTTTAAACTAGTCTACATTAAAATTAAACAACTTGTTAATATGTTTATAAAAATATTGTACTAAACAAAATTTTATTATTTAATGCCAATATAAAATTCTTTAATATATATTTATCCAACTCAAAAAAAAATAATACAATTTTTACTTTATAAATAACTATAATCAAATATATAATGATCAATATATAGTTATTGATAATTATGGTTGTTATAATTTATTATTTTTTAGTTTTTTTATTTTATACATTATTTTTTATATAATTCTTCATTATATTCATTAATTTAGTGCAATAATAAAAATTAATTTTTTTTAATTTTTTTATTCTTAACTTTCAACAACTTAATATACAATATCAATGATATTTTTTATTTTTTACATTTTTTATCTTTCACATTATATTTATTATTTTTTATTATTTTAATAATTTTTAGATATCCATCCAAAACGGATATATATATATATATATTATAAAATAGTTAAAATTTTAACTAATAATTTTCCAAGATTATATAATTATATATTATACATTTTTCTGCATCATATAAAAATTATTTTTGAAAAGTTATTAGGTATAGTATAATCTATTTTTTTTAAAATACATTCTATATTTTAAAAGAGTTAAATCTATTATGACTTGGGATTTATTTATAATTGCTTTTAAAAATATTTTTAAATTTTTGAAATTAAAAAAAGTAAAAAACAATTATTTGATAATATTTTATCAAATATTTAAAAATAGGAACTGTTTTTAAAAATAAAAAATCACTACAAATGTTTATGTTTTTTAATTAGTGTTTTTCATTTGAACTTCTAAAAATTGTTTTTAACACAATGTTACCGAATTTTTTTAAATATATTAAAAATTATTTCGAAAACAATATTTGAGAAAAAAAATAAAACATAACCAAATAACCCTTTAATTTTATATTAGTGAGTTTCTTGTATATTGTACAAGTATTTTGATATTCAAGTAAAATTGAAAAATATAATATAATTTGAAATATATAATAGAAAATTATATTTTAAAATATCAAAATCATTTATTCTAAAATGGATATATTATAATTGAATTTTTTTTTATTATTAGTAAAATAAATTATAAATCTTTAAAATTAATGAAAATAATTATGAAATAAAATGTATAAATCATTATACAGTATACATACATACATATATATATATATATATATATATATATATATATATATATATATATATATATATATATATAAAGTTAAAAATTTTAAACTTTACTCTTAACCTTAAATCCTAAATCAAAATTAAAAATAATTAAATTTAAATAATAATATTTTAAGGATAAAAATATATAAGATACTTAATTTTTAAAAATTCACACGTTACTTAATGAAAAATTTAATAATACTTTTTGATCAAAATTTTCTGTGAAAACATAATATACGTTAAAAAATTTTAAAAATGTATTGTTAATATTTGTTATATGTTTTTATTAAGAGATAACTAATGTCATTCTGTTTTTTAAAATTTTAAAGTTGTTTAAATTAGTGATGCATATTTTTTTTAAGAATATTTTCAATGTAACATATAGTTTTAAAAATTTATGTAAATTAATAAAGTATATTTTTTGTAACTTAAATATTTTAATTTGATTTTTAAAAAAATATTTAACTTAAAAAATGTCCTTTTTTTTTTACAACACCGTATTTTTTTTGGTTACATAAAAAATGTGCTTCTACTGTACGAGATCGAATATCTGATCTTTTGAAAGTATTCATTAGAAAAATAATAATTTTTCATAAAAAAATTAATGATGCATATCTTTATGATTTTTAAGAATATTTTCAATGTAACATATATTTTTAAAATTTTGAGTAAGTTAATAAAGTATATTTTTTATAACTTAAATATTTTAATTTGCTTTTTTTTGAAAAATCCTTAACTTTAAAAATGCCCTTTGATTGAACAAGATCGAATATGTGATCTTTTGAGATTATTTATATAAAAATAATAATTTTGCATTAAAAATTATTGTGATGAATACTATTCGATCTTATCTCGGCAAGAAAACAAATCTTATCTGCCCCTTCCGGCCCTAAGGTTACTATGTTTCCTCGTGCCGGCTTCTTCTCTTCTCTTTCCTATTCAATTCATGCTTTCACCTATGCATATTTCCATTCTTGATTCATCTAGAAATCATCTTTTTGAACAATGAACAAATATTTTACATTAAAGACCCCTTTAGCATTCCACTTTCCTTTTCATTACCATTGATCTACAATGTACAAATCTTTTCAATTAAATATGTTTTAGCAGTCCACTAAATAATAAATAATTACAATATAGTCAAATTTTTAAGACATCATAATTTTGACTATTGATAAATAAAATTTTAAATTTTCTAATCAAAATGAATAAATTAGTAATGAATACTATTATATTTTAAACCAAAGAATTGTCTCATTAATCATTATCCCTTTTTTTTTGAAATATCATAAATTATAAAATTTTAAAGTTATTGATCAATTATGTTTTTTTAAAATGTCAAAGAGTTACTTCAGAAGGTTAATATTAAACACAACAATATACAAAATGTTTGCATTGACCATATAATAAAATTTAATTATATTTGTAATTGTTAAAATTTGACTCAAATCTTGTCATATAATATTTAAACCTGAAATTAACAATATGAATAGTTACGTTATCTGATAGATTATGATTTGAATGGAATGATACTAAATTCCATGATTAAACAAAAGATTTTCCCCCTTTCTAGCTGTATCTGAGTCCATATCAATCTGAAATTGTAATCACACCATCTATCACTATATATCAGAACACCAACTTATCATCACTCTAACAAACCCACAAATGTCTCAAAAAATCTGTTTTCTTTCCATTCCTCAAAAGTCGCAAACAAACCCTATCCTCTCACCAAACAAACTTTCTATTTCTGTTACTACTATGCAACTACATCATCACTTCACTGTTAACAAACCAACCCATTAATATTCTCTCACACCAAATCCAAAAAAAAAGAAGAAAATAGAGGAAAAAAGTAATTTTTTTATCTGGGGTCCTTCTTTTCACAACCTTATTCAATGGAAACCTGTGTCTGGCAGCATCGCCATCACCTTGGGACCATGGTCGCTCTTCCACCATCATCACTATCATCATCATCATCATCATCATCAGCATCATCATGTTTTTCACTGAAACTCAAACCCCACTTGAGATTTGTCGGTATGAAGGTGAGGGCAAGTGGAGGGAGAAGGCAGTGTGAATTCAGCAGCATCAACGCGCCACTGGAACCAACAAGGTCCCTTGTGGGAAAGTTTCTGAGTGGTGTGTTGCAGAATCACCGTCAGTTATTCCATGTTGTTGCCAAGGAAGAGCTTAAGCTCTTGAGTCATGATAGAGACTCTGCTGTTGCTCGCATGCTTCTCACTCATCACTCTGATCAAGCCTTGCTTCACAGGTTCTGCTTTCTCACCAATTTCGAATACCCCTTCTTTTCTTTTCTTTTCTTTTTTTAATTTTTCATTCTGTTTTTCTGAGACTGCCTTTTGTTTGTATTTTTATTTATCTTGTTTGTGTTGTGGCTTCATGTTAATCAAAGTGCTTGTGCATGCCCATTTATTTTGTTCTGATGTAATTTATGTTTTCTTTTTTCATAAAATACACGACTTCAGGAGTAAGTTTGTTATTCAGTTAAATTTTGACCATTGGTTTGGGTGTGGAAATTTCAGTGGTGGTTTTTTAATATAAAACAAGCCCCTTGAATTTTCACTCCCTACTGATCCTATATTATATATAAACTTGTTATATCTTGTTTCTGTTTCTGTTTTTGTTGCTGGATGTATATGTATTTATGTGAGGCACAAGTTACTTATATTTACTGACTTCATATTTTAGGAAGAAGGTTGTGCTGAAATTGTCCTCTAAATTAGTAGAGGCTATTCTAGTGAATGTTGACAAAAAGGTGATCAGAACTTCTGATCCTTGACAGGCTTGGCGTGATTTGTTTTGTGAACATCTTCACTCTGTCTTTTGATCTTTTCTTTTTGAGAACAAGGAAATTTTATGATAGAAGAAAGAGAGAAATTACAATTAAAGGGTGGATAAGATTTTCCCCTAAAGGAAAAAATAAACAAGAACAAAAAAAAATCAAAAGCAGCCTACAAGTATCTTAGGTGACAATTCCCTTGAAATAGACCTGAGTTGAATGCCAAAGAAACGTCCAAGACTATCTTATCACATAGGAAGTTGATGATTACTGACACCTTGAATGATGCAAGCATTGCATTGCCTTCAACCATTTATCTCAAATGATAGCCTAAACTACACCCTTTGACAAATTTTTGGATTCCATTTTTTTGTACTAACCATCGTATATTACCATGCATCAAGTAATTACCAGAGGACACAACTTAGTACTCATCAAGATCAAACAGATTGTTCTGAAGAAAATAACTGGCAATATAAAAATAACTGTCCAGCCCTTCCAGAGCTTGCCAAGAGCTCTGAGGTGTTTGAATATTCCACATGCCAATGGGATGGACCTGATTTGAATCTCATGTTATAAATTCTCAGTGTTGGCTGATTTTTATGATATTCTTCTTTCAATAAACATGGATGGTAAATTGCTTTTGGCTTCAGAATTGAGGCAGATAATTCTAAACTGGATTTGTCATGTTATGTTTGGAATGGTTTGATCAACTAGCCAGAGAACATGGAATGGATGATTTCATTTTCTGAATTCTGAATTCTGGAGAACTTGGATGAGTATATAAAATCTTCCCATACTATTAAAATGTTTTATAGTTGTCCTTACCAATTGAGAGATTTTCCTAATTATATTCTCTAGTTTTATTGAATCATATACTGTATTGAAGGCACACCAAATGTTTTGTAAAGTATTAAAGTGCATTTTGTAAATTGTTAAAATAAAGTTAGTTTACTTCCTCTTCTAATCCTCCATATGAAATATATTTATTGCAAAGATATCCTACATGAGTGGCTTTTCTATAATCATGCAATATTTATTTTCTTTTAGAAAGTCAATTGCACAAGTAGGATTTTATCAGCTGATTATTTTGGTCACAATTATTTAATAACATTTTAAGAACTTAAAAGTGACTTGTCAAAGGCTTTGATTCTGGTCATGTTGCTTTTCCTCGTTGTTTTCTCATGTATTATATAATAGTAGAAGAGGACATGGTGGTTTGAAACTGTGAACATCAATCACTTTTTATAATCTGAAATGCTTCCATCTGTGTGATTATTTGTCTGGTCTATCAGTAGAGATAACAACATTAAGGGACTGTTTGGTATGCAAAAACGTTTTTGGTTTTTATTTTCTGTTTTACATTTATTTACAAAATACCACCTTATTTTCATTCTGTTTCTTGTTGGAAAACAGCATTTTTCTTGTTTTCACTATTTCATGTACATAACATTAAAAAATAGAAGATAAAATGAAATAAGGTAGCATTTTTTGTAAATAAAAATAAAAACAGGAAATGAAAACAAGAAAAAAATGTTTGTCCAAATCAAACCTTCCCTAACATTTTCTATTTGGGATTTTGTGTTATCCGTTATGTTTGTGGTATTCATTTAAGAATGTATTGACTTACTGGTTTTCTGCATGCCAGGAGGATTGCACAAGTGAAAGAGAATGAGTGTATGATTGCTGTTGAAGATGTTATGTATTTGCTGATTTTATACAAGTTTTCTGAGATCAGGGTCCATTTGGTTCCAAACCTTTCTAGTTGCATATACAATGGAAGGCTAGAGATATTGCCTTCTAAGGACTGGGATCTAGAATCTATTCATAGTTTGGAGGTTTTGGATATCATTAGGGAACATGTGAGCACTGTAACCGGCTTGAAACCAAATTCTAGTGTAACTGAGAGTTGGGCAACAACTCAAATTCGACGGTTCTGGCTTGCCCGAGTCTATGTTGCCTCCATATTATATGGTTACTTTCTGAAGTCAGTTTCATTGAGGTACCACCTAGAACGAAGTTTATCTTTGTCTAACCATTATCCTCATCATGGTCATAGGACTAGTCCATCATTTCATGATGTGTATCGAAATGGATCCAAAGATGAGATCTTTGGCAAAAGGAGTGGCATACAATCTGTGTTGCATGGTTTGATCAGGCAGGAAGAGGAAATTGAAGATTTGAAATGTTATGTAATGGGGTTTCACCCTGGATCATTACAGAGATGTGCCAAACTGAGATCTAAGGAAGCTGTGCATTTGGTAGAGAGTCATAGTCATGCACTTTTTGGGAATAGTTTGTCTGAGCATGATCATGTTATTTTAACTTCATTTTCTAGTCTCAGGAGGCTAGTCTTGGAAGCTGTTGCATTTGGATCTTTTCTGTGGGATACGGAAGATTACATTGATAATGTGTATAAGCTTAAAGATCACCAAGTGGAATAAAGGAACTTACTGTTAAGACAATTTAATTTGTATATAAAGTGAGTTAATTTTAGGCTAATTTTATGTTGTACAGTATCCGTAAACCCTAAATAATGTACAGTTTTAATGTTTGGTTGATTAGCTGAGAAAAAATTGAGACAGATTTTATGCAGTGACAAGTTATTTACTCTATATGGACCCATTGAATATTAATAATAAATGATATAGATGGTTAACAGAAGAATTAAATGGTTTTGTTTGAGTACAAGTGGTTTGAAGTTATTTATTTATATGTTAAGAAGCAATGGTTATTGTGTGGGTGGATAAGCATTGTAAGATGGTGCGGCAGCTAGCATCGATGTGAGCGTACTTATTGAAGTGGAAATCAACCGATTTTGATTCATCAATGATTCAACAACTCCACCTTAGTCAAATCCAACCCTGCTGCACCTTACACCTTTACCAAGTCCTCTGCTTTTCCACCTTAAGACGCGCAATTTTAAAGGTACTCTGGCTTCATGTCAATCTTTTAAAACATCACCGTGACCATGTCAATAAGGATATTGGTAATTTATAGCCTATCATTAAATCGGTAAACCTCTTATTACATACATGTCACGTTTTGGTGACCATCAAAGTCACCAAATTCAATAATCATGTATGAATTTTATACAGTTTTTCATCCAATGGTTATCACTATCATCTAATATTATGTTTTTTCCGGTATTTGAAAGTTTTAAATTGTTTATCACTTTAACAAAATAAAAAAAAAAACTTTAATTTTTTTAGTAATATTGTCATTTATCGGCATCTCATTAAAACGATTCACAATTATCCTTTTTTAAAATAAGGACATTTTTGCCAGACAGCTCTATAATAAACATGGAGCTAACCACGAGCTATTCAGATATCAACCCTAATCAAATATTCGTATTATTCCATATTTCCTTAAACAAGGCGTTTAACATACGGAAACTATTCAAATTGTTTCAGAAAAGGTAGGTGTGAAATGTTTTCATAGAACTCTGTCTTAATCGAGAAACCTAATTCAATTAATGATCATTTTTAAAACAAGATTTTGCAAATTATTCATCCGGAAACAAAACTGCATTACTATATGCCTCAATTGGACACAAATCTCCGACAAAATTCAGTGCCATGCCAAAATAATATATACAAAAGCTGGATCAACTATTGCAACAATTAAAAATCTTCAAAGTTTAACTTAATGTTTAAAAGCACAAACTTGTGTCTAAATTACGGCCAAATTCATTTCCCGATCATTCATCAACCTGAATACCAGACATGGGCACCTCAGTTGACTCACTCATTATCATCCTCACCGTTGCTCTCTTCAGCATCCATTGGGGCTCCCTTTTGGAAGTAATCAACTTTGAAGTCATAATCATCATCCATGGGATCCGTTGAAACTGAAGTTTTATTAGCCTTTTTCCTTCTCTTCTTCTCAGCTCGCCTCATTTTTGTATTAAGTATACCATCCGCAGCATATAATTTTTCATTTTGCCTATTAGCTGCATTGTTCCCTTTGTTCTCGCTAACATCATCATTGTCGTTGTCATATTGCATACATTCATCAGCATCATTCTCAGCCATAGTTCCAGAACCTTCACCTTGTTCAGATGGTTTAATTTGTGTCTCATCCTAGAAAAATCACAATTCGTAAGAGAATGCTTTAATCAGTAAAAAATGTGAAAAGACTGAAACTGAGTACATGATTCAGCAACAATAGTCAATTCCCCAGACATTTTCTCCTACTTCAAATGACTTTAATCTTGTGATTAGGTGAAGAATTTTAGAATTGTAGTGATTTGTAAATAAAAAATGTGATTGTTAAAAAAAGTGAAATATGAGAAGAATTATGAATGATAATCAAGAAGAAACTAGCATGATAGAAAATTTTAGAAATCCTCTCTAAATAGGTGTCATTTGAAATTTTTTCCTATTTGATATAAAAACTATTCAAATAAAAGTCTAATATTTTCAAAATTCTTTTTCTTATTCAAATATATAAAATCTATTAACTTCAAATTACTCTATCCAAACATAGGGTAAAAGAAACAGACCTCTAACATTGTCTCATCAAGATTGAGAGGGCAACTTGAAGGAACTTCAACAGGATTGAAGTCATCAGCAGATTTAAGGCTCCCAATAAATGAAGATTCATTGTTGTAGACTTCATTAATACTAAACTCCTTAGAAAATTCAGAGACTATGTTGGCCTCTGAATGTCCCCCTTGATCCCTAACTGGGGGCATGGTGTAATAAGGAATTTTACCTGAAACATACAACACATTTCTCTTAATTTGGTAATGTATGAAGTTCTTCCTAATTTTAACTTGAAAAGAAACATGTTTCAGTTTTTCTTTGTTTATGCTTTACAAACTCCATGCATGCGTACCCTCATTCCAATCATAAAGAACGATTCTTGCAGCAGCATCAATGTCAACTATTCCACCCTTCCTGAGCTTGCCCCTAACTGTAGCTACCATCCGTAGGAAGTCATCAACTGAATCAAAACTTGGAATCTTGTAGAGAGTTACTAGCAGCCTGGCCGGACAGAGCTTGAGAATTTCCTTCACTGCATTGTTGAAATAAAAGGAAAATGAACAAGACTTAGGGTTCAACTTGAAAGTTTTTCCAGTATAAAACAAAATACAGTAAAGTAGAAAAATCCAGTGTTCTACTTCTTTACCAATCAGTTTCACTTTAATACTTATTTAAGACTATTTTATAACTACGGTATGAGATAAGAATTCATGAAACAGTACTTTCATCACCAACATTCTGATCCTTGCAGGACAAACCAGACATCACAATATGCAATGAATAGAGCCTGTGAACTAACCTCATCAACCCCACCATTTTATTAACACACACAGTAAATGATAGAGTAAATTTGAAATGCATATAATAGAAACCTAAATATGAAACAATGAAGAAAAATGAAAGATAGAAGATAGACACATAAACAGGGTGGCTGCATAAAATAACATATTCGGAAATGATTATTCTCCCTTTAGAAGAAGCAACCTCTGCTCTAGAAAATGACAAGAATGTACCATAAGCAAAAGGAAATGATAGAGGTGTCTAGTATAGTAAAATTCAAGTATAAATTTGCAGGAAATACAAGAGGATCCTGGAAATTTGAATTACTCAATCTACATAAAATGAACCTGTATCAGGATTCTACAGTCGAGATCAACCAACACACAGATAATAAATCAACAGCATACCATGGGCCCAAGAGCACCTCTCCTAAAAAGCAGCCTTGAGCAAAACACTAAGAAAGCATCCACAAATTCCTATTCTTATCCATAACAAGTTTAAGAACAAAGTGACACCCTAAGATACACCCATTCCAGTCCATCCAAATGCACCAAAGAATAGCAAAAACTGCATACAACTGTAACATTGATGTGTGTGTTTCTTAAATGACACAAGCTCATTATCTTTTTTATTTAGTAGTCATATTCTAATAAAGCTTCTACCATCCATTTTGATTTGCATTACTACAATATAGAAGACCTAAACAGACAGATCATAAGGGAAAGAAATGCCTTCATATACCTGGGCTAACTGGATCATTTAACTTCTCAATTCTCTTGCAATTTTTTAAAGCAATGGAAGCATCATTTTCTGACTTCAGCATAACAACACCAGGGCAATCCAGCAACTTAACATTTTTGTCTAATTGAACTTCTTGCATTGATCTTGTTAACCCAGGAGTAGCACCGACATTGACAACGTGGCATCTTTTTAAGCTATTAATAAGACTACTCTTGCCAACATTGGGCAGGCCAATCAAACCCACAGTGATTGACTTCTTGATCTGTCAAGACATGGAATCAAAACAAATGAAGATAGACAATGAATGATCTAAAATTGAATAGATAATTAAAGAAATAACAAACAATTAACATATAAGCACCAAAAATTATAGACCAGCAGAGAAAGTAGATGAATTAGAGGGAAATGAAAATAATCACTTATCAGTCAAATGCAAAATCCCCAATGGAAGGCAATGAACCCATGAAGAGGCATACTATAGCATACCCTTCCAACTTAAAAGCTTATAAGTTAGTTTTTCCATATGATTAGACCCAGTATAACAAAGAAATAATTTTTAAAAGATCAAATTGCAACAACAAAACTGTAAGACAAAATCAAGAAAATTTCTCACAGATTGATATATAGAGCACACAAATGCCACTAATATGGGTTTCTAACAATTGATCTCAAGTCCCAACTTGTGGTGATATCATTTTAGCAGTAATCATGTATCGCATACATAGGATCTAGTAATAATTTAAGTTTTATTAACATGAGAAGAATATGATGGGCATGATGCCAAGATCTACTACTTTTCCTTTTCAGCCAGGAGCACAATACACATCTGCTAAGATTTCTTCAAACTAACTAAACACAGAAGTGACAGGACGAAAAGAAAAAACTGATTTTACTTAGGCGCTCCACTCCTCCCTAAGTTTATACACCATTAAAAGCACAATCTCCAAAGAAGTTGCATACTCTTTAACTTGGAGATGAACAATAACTGGATGGTAACAATAACTATAACTGACATCTATTTCCAAAAGCTTCTAACTTTTTATTTGGTTTGAAGCACGAGTATCATGTCATGATATCAATGTAAAATGAGAGGTTTGGGTAAAGTTAAGTAGTAAACACAGATAGCATGCTCTTAAGTTTACATTTCAAGCAGAGGCATTCTAAAGTAGAACAACAGCTGGATAAACTAGCATGAGCGGAAAATGACACAAGAAAGGTTAAGAATAGCAAAGTGATAGATTTATAATCACCCAGCTTAGGATGCATAGCAACAAAACTATACCCATATTGGTATGTATCTGTTATGTGTATACACAAGAAACTTGCGTGGTGTATCAGGTCCCACCAACAGCAAACATTATGCTTTCATATCTTCTCATCAATCTCAACAAAAGATCCTATACATACACACACAAAGAATAAAGAGAAGCAGGCTGCACAATCTCTGCATATCTCAGACAACAACCACAAGGAATCAACCATAAGCAGCACAATACAGAGAACCAAAAACTTAACTATCCAACATCAAGTGACAACTCTGCTTCACAGGCAATTAATTCAGCAAAAACTTTCATTATGATATTGTAATTTTACAAACAGCAATCACCACTGAACCACAGAAAAATTAAAGTGAAATTCAACCATATCCAAAGACCATTCACAAACCCTCACAAGCAAAACACAAATTTAGTCTAAATAAATAATATGTCAACATAGACAAAGCGAAAATAACATGTAGGCAGAAAGTAGAAGGAAAAGGCAAGAAAATCTTTGACATAAGAATCCTACGATCTTCCATTAAACACTTAACAACACTAAAATGAAAAACAACTTCTTGGAGATGAAAATATCTTTGTTCCAAACAATTCTGTTACCTCATGACTTCTTGAGTAATTCTTCAACAATTTGAGGAGAGTATCAGCTCCAAGACAGTCACTTAATTGTAAAGTATTACTTGATTTGGCAGCCTTAGAAGATTTCCACCCTAAGTTTGATCTTTGTTGTTGAGTGCTGCACTTGAAGGCCACAGTAGGTAATTCTTCTCTAAGGTACTTGAGCCACTTCTCGACAGCTTCTCGAGGCACAAGATCTAATTTAAGAGCACAAATGATCAGCCAACGTAAACATAATGTTCCAAAAGGGAGAAAGGAGACACAAAGAAGAAGCTGATCCGAAAAGATACCAATTTTATTTAAAAGCAATACAAGATGCTTATCAGGTCCAGATTTCATCACCATCTTTTCTATAGCAACACATCGAGTCCCCAAGGGATCCCGAGCATCAAGGACCTCCAGTATGACATCAGAGGCTTCAATGACCTTAACCAAATCCTTGTAAAAGGCCCTGTCTGAGCTATCTGTAAAAAAAAAAGAAAAGACACACAAGAAACAAGAAAGATTAGAAAGCAATGATCGGAGTCAAATAAATATTTAACTTCAACAAAAGTTTTAGCCAATCGCAAACAAATAAACACCTCTAGTCTTTGCAACAGTGGCAAAAACAATGCTATCTTTTTGAGAATCCGTTTCACTCAATTTGGAGTTATCTTTATCTTCATCCTCTACCAAGCCCAACTTCCTTTTTCGAGCCTGAAACACGTTAAACAAAGTAAAGTTTCAAAGTACAAGAAAAATGGAGAACATAACAAGTGCTTAACAAAACTAGAAAGAAACTCAAAATTCTGTTAATGCCACTAATGTCAGGCATAACTATCCATCCTCGAGTTCACTTAAACGTGTTAAAACAACAAAAGAACAGCATCTTATACTTAGTATGCGTAATATCCACACTATCCATTTACCTATAAATTTATAGTAAATTAAACAAAAACACGTGCACCAACTATACAGCTAACAGGTTATGCCTTACGAGAAAACATTAAGGGTACATATAATATAAGAATATACCAATTTTCTAAAACTGGTTTTTCATTTATTAATTTATGATAAAAAAAAATGAATTACCCTCTCCTTGCGTTCTGCTTTCTTCTGTTCCAATTCCTGAATAGCCTGAGCTCTGCGAGTTTCGAGGGCTTTGAGTTCCTGTTCCTTGAAGGGCCAATCATTGGGAATACCGGGATCCTTCTCGACCTTCTTCTTACCACTGAGGTTAAGCTTCTTAGCTTCTTTGACCTTCTTTCTATTGTGTTCTTTGACCTTCCTTATGATCTTGTACTTCTTCCTCAACGGAACCCTCTTACTCTTACTCTTCTTGCTCTTCTTCACCATTTTGTGGATCTTCCGCTTCACAAGCAGAAGAGAGCAGCACCACGCCGAGCAATGGAACACGAAGAAGTGTTAAAGACACAAGAGGCGTGTGAGGTTTATTAGGGTTTAATAGAGGATTTTTTTTTTTTTTGTGACAACAAGGCTTTTGTTTGAACCGTGGATGAATTAGAATTACCATATAAATAAGAAAGAAAACTTTAGTTATGTTAAATGAGTAATAATAATAATAATAATAATAATTAAAATAATAGAAGTTGATTTTTTAATAAATAATAAATAGAATTTTTATTATTTTTTATATAATTAAAAAATCATCTAATCCAAACACATTATAAAATAAAAAAATAAAAGTTAAATAGAAAAAAATAATAGTTTTCAATCATAAAATTTTAGCGTATGTTTGAAAATGATTGATTTTTAATTATTTAACAATATTAAAAAATATTATTTAATATTTTTGATAGTATAAGAAAATTAGCTTATATCTTTATTTTTTTTTACAAAATAAAATAACATTTAAAATAAGTAAAATTTTAAATTTTATAATTTAAAGTTATTGACTTGTTTTTTTAGTTAATTTTTTTATTTTATCCTTAATAATTAGTTATTTTAAATACGAAACTAAATTCTAAAAAATTTTATATCTTTTTAATTTTATTATTGAGAAAGTGAATTTTATACAATCTAAATAAAAAAATTATTTAAAAATTATTTTATATATAACATATCCAAATACAAAACTTATTTTATACCATTAATTATAACAATAATTGATTATATTAAAATAATTTATTATTTACAATTATTTTTCTTTATGAAATGTGCTATTTTGATTTTTTTTTATATTCAATAAATTATAAAAATTATTTAGTTTCTTTAAATATCACAAATTTTTTATTTGATTTATATAAATATCATAAGCTTTTCATTTAATGAGATCAAATAAAATAAATCAATTATTTAGTAACAAAAAGTATTTTATAAAACTTATTTGAAAAAATTTAAAATAGAAGGGACCAAATAAAAAAATTACAATTTTTTTAATGAACAAAATCTTAATAAAATTATTTAATGAAAATTTGATATAAGTAGAATTATGTCATTATATATATATTCCATCTTATAATATTTGATTTTTGAATAACCCATTATTTTTTTTACATTTTGTTGTGTTTTATTTTGATTTTTTTTTGTTGGAATAGGAGTTGATACAATGAAAGAAGATGATAACGCCCTTAGTTTAGATGAAAAAATCATGAAAACTCCGATGATAGAAGAGAGCATGCAATTAGATGAAGCACCAAATCGAATTATCACACAATTATAAAACCAATTGTGACCCTCGCAACGAAAAAGATCATGCAATTCGGAAACAAATCACATATCCTTTTATTTAGGATAAAATATTATTAACCCTCAATTCTTAAATGTCAACGAGTTTAGAAAATTTAATGAATTAAAAATTTCAAGTTTCTAAACGTAAGTATAAACCCACCACATTTTAAATAATTTTAATAGGATTTTATATTAAAATGTAAAGCATCCAATAATTTAAAAATTAATAGAATTTATATACCTTTTAAAGTTATATTTTAAAAATTAATATTTTTATATGTTCAAATGTATACAGTAAAAATAGAGTTTTCCACTTATTCTTTCTGTTTAATCATAATCTTAGTTAGAATCTGTAAGAATAAAAGAATATTTTTCCAGGTTTATACATATGCAACTTAATATCTATTCATGGTGAAAGTAAACTTGAAATTTATCCAGATTATTGGAAGAAGTTTAAATAATCGTTTTTAGTTAAGAAGACTTAAGATAAGTAAAACCTAAAATTATCATGGCAACATAAAAGTAGTAATTTTAGCTATTGTTGGTGTTCCCCTAATTAAAGCATTATAATAGTCACCTCTAAGCAGCGTAGTATAGCCTAATTAATTGCTTTCGGAATAATCTTTTCAAATAAAAAATCTCATTTCATTTATTGTACAATATCAACAATAGCTCAAAATTATTTCTAATATATTTTATTAGGTTTAGGGATAGTAATAAATATTTATAAAAAAAATATAATAGATAGAGTAAATATTTGTAAAATTTTATAAAAATTAACATAGGTATTATACTATCCATATTTATTTATTTACATTAACTTTAAGAGTAATATATATTATTATTTTATTAAATAATTAGTGTAAATTTAATAAATTTAACCGTTAAATTAAAATTTTTTATATTACATCATTATAAGAAAAATTAATTTTTTTTGCATTTATTTTTTGACAGTGGTAGAAAATTGTTTAAAAAATTATAATGTTTTGTAATTTATTTAAATGCAACAAAAATTATCTTTTATTTTTTTATTTCTACATTATGCTCTTTTCTCTTCAATTTCTAACTCACGCTTTCCATTCTCTTTCACATTTTAACTCATATTTTTCTGAGCTTTTCATTCCTCTAATTCTAGATGCCCTATATGCACTCAACATACATCACTAAATTTGGACTTGACATGATGAAGAAAAGAAAATGCATTGGTTCTAACTCAGTGTTGTTGCATAAATGATAGCGGTGATGTGAGAAGAATACAAAGATGAGAAGAAATCTTGTGAAAAGAAATCGAAAATGAGCACAAGGTTTCTTTCGTTTTGTCTTAACTCTACATATTCGTGAACAATTTCAGCAAATTCTCTATGCTCAAATCAAGGCGCTCATAGTAGCTATCCTTGTGAGTCATTCTGCAATTTGCATGTCACGTGTCTTCATACATACTAACTCAAATGTGATGTGGTCATGCTTGTTTTATGTTTCCCTTACAAATTATGGTTCTTATTCGTCACTCCATTCAACCTCCATTTTAATAATTACAATATTTCATTCTAATTCTGTGCGAATATTTTTATGTTTATTTTATCATTATGGTATGATTACCTTTGGTATGTTATTCTCTTTGCTTCAATGCAAGATTTGTTTATTATATTCGTATACATTATGTAGATAACATGTTTGTTTAACTTAATTTTTTTATTTTTTAATTAAAGGTGCCTCCTTGAAGAAGAAAAATGACGATGCATCCGCTAGAAATAGGAGTTTCATAGCGTACCTAGCTGCATTATCTTTAGACTTTCTAATCATTATTGTTTCGATGTTCTTATTTTTCACTGTAAGTTTTTTGTAAAACATCAATTTTTTGCTAGCAAATAAAAAATATGGAGCTTAAAAGTAGCTTGTTTGATGACAAGGATTTATTAAGTTTAAGTTATTACTATTTTGTATTTATTACAATAATTGTGGTATAGGTACTTGCAAACTAGATCTATATCTTAGCAAGTTTGCTCGCAATCTTAACATTACTTTATATTATAGTCAAGATGTAATGTCTATCATTGGAAGTTAAGAAGATATATTTATCTTGTTCTGTTTTTTAAAAAAAATAAATTAGCATTTTTTTATTCTTGTTCTGCTAAATGTATTATTTTCCTTAAATTAGGTACTTTTGATAGAAATCAGCATCCTGAGGTAACACTTTAACAAATAGAAATTCCTTATACGTGAGTATGCTAATCTATAAATATCATAATGATTCCTAAGATGAACTAGAGTTTGACGTTGGAGAATTAAATTTATACATGGACTACACTTCTACTGTCAAAAACTAATCTAGTTAAGAAAAAGATGGAAACAAAACAATTTTATATGTTGTTATTGTTATCCTTTCTTTACAAGTGTGGTTTCCTAATTAGTTCTCTCGTGCTAGTTTCTTTTTGAAGATGTACTTAGATACAACTCTTACACATCCTATTTAACTACAAAATAATAATGGTGGTTTCCCTTATGGAAACCCCAAAGAGCTACCATTGGTTAGAGGTAAGAAAATACGTAGACGATCTAATTAACAAAAGATACATTATGTATTTAATTTAACTAATTTAAAAATAATAATAGCTTGTTTTCATCATTTTATGTGGAAAAAAAGTTAATTAAACATGCTTTAAGAATTTTTCTTGGTTAAGTGAGAACTTATATGTGTACTAAAAAATTCAATCCAATTGAATTTTTTGAAGACATTTTCATGGAGTTGGAGTAACATTAATCATTAACAATATATATATATATATATATATATATATATATATATATATATATATATATGTATATTGGCCTACTGTTGCACTTACTATGTTTCATGTTATGAAATAGGTATATAGAGTGCATTAGATCAGTGATGCAAGGCATGGCTCTTTTGAGAAAGGTATACCCAAAGCACAAAAGGAAGGAAATAAATTGTTGTACTTCCAAAGCAATCAATTATATTGAAAACACACGAAATGGAAATGGTTCGTGGTATTCTATTCTTTTTTTCTCTTTTATGTTGTTAATGGTTGTATGTTATGCACTACTCTTTAATCTACTAAATAATTTTAGGTTTTAACTTTAACAATATCTAATTGACGCATATCTTTATTACTATCTAAGTTCTATGACACACTAGACAACTTGCAATTGCTACAATTAACTTTCATTTAACTTGTCGTATCTATATTTGGTTTAGTAAAAGACAAAAAGTAATAATTTACTATAGATAAGCACTTAAACAGGTATAGTTATTGGGGAATTTTCTATACCTATGGTACTTGGTTTATTGTTGAGGAACTAACAACATGTAGAAAGAACTACCATAACAATCTTTCCTTACGCAAAACTTGTAAATTTTTACTGTCAAAGTAGCTTTCTCATGATGGGTGGAACTAAGTTACTTGTAAACAGGTTATAGTCTATTCATTATGTTTGAATATTTTTCTCATACCTTGACTTCAATGATGGAACGAATAAACTATATACTCACATGCTTTCCTCTTTTAAATGGGTTTATACAAACCTAGAAGGCAACCATGCAAACTTAGTTCAAACATCATGAGCTTTGTTATTCCTTATTGATGCAAGGAAGATTGGTAAATAAAGCTCTATGTTTTTAATTGTAAAATTTGTATATCATAAATTTTAACCTATAAGGCCATATGGCAAACCATGCAAAGTTCAATTATGTCTAGTTAATAAAGTACAATATATCTATATTTATATCTCTCATTATAGATAAAATTGTCACTTAAATTTTTAAGATAAATGAACTTGAAAGTCTATAACTAATTATAACTTAATTTTTAAGTAATCATGACTTCACTTTTAGGTAGTGATATTTTATTTATAGACAAAAATATAGATGATATGATGAATGAAAGTACCAATAAAGTATCTGACAGTTCATATTCCAAAAAAAAAAAAATCTTAGCTAGCAATACTAATTATTTCTATGCCTAATCAGAGGTTATGATATAATATATGTGCTTAGATTCTGAAGTACAATTGAAATGTTTTTTAAATACAAAATTAACACAACTTTATGAAAATTATTAAGATTAGCTATAACAACCTACAGAATATATACACCACCTTTGTTTTTGTAATTTCTCTAAAATGAACAAACTAGTAAAGTGAAAAGTAAAGACACATCCACCGTTAATTTGAAGTTAGTTATGATTATAAAATATTCTAATTAGAATATAATGCATCCTTACTTTTTTATTTTACAAATTTAATCACTTTAAAAGAGTTAAATCTTTTTTTTGAAGTGTTGAAATGCTACTTTGTATTTTTATTGGAGTATATTTTTTCTTTTTCTTGTATCATTTTTTTCTTTTCTTCTTATCACTCTTTTTCTCTAATTTTTCACTTAAATAAAAGGAATGTGTTCACTCTCTTTCTCTAATTTTTCACTTGAATAAAAGGAATGTGTTGTAGGATACGAAAAGCATGAGTCATGGATGATAATGTTTTTGTACTTTAGGTTACAACTATTTCTCTATTTATTTTGGTTTTATTTTTAATATGTAAACGTAATTATATAAGCTTATAGGGTGTGAGTTGTATAGCATGTTCAACATTTTTAACCAAATAGTCAATTTACTAATGTATTAATTAGATAATATGAAAGAAGTATAGCATAAATATATAAATAAGTCAACAACTTATATTATTTGTAAATGGAGTAAGTTTTAAAAAATTTAATTACGATGAATTACTAAATTTTTAAATTTAAACCAGAAATTTTGAAATAAAATAATTTAAATGATATATATAGAAAATAAAGATGAGTTTAAATTTAACTTGTAACTATATTATATGATATGATTATTGCAATTTTACAATAGATGATTATTAATTAGAATATGTTTTTAATCATTCAAGATTATATCCATATGTATGATTATTAATTTAATGTATAATATTATTTTTATAATAAAATTAAATATTGACTGTAAAATTATATGTCTATAAATTTTACAAATTTTAAAAATTTAATATGCATGATTTATATATTAATACTATAATTTAATAATTAAATTTATTAAATTTATATTTTATAAAAAATTATTTAATAAAATAATTTTAATATAAATTACTTAAATTTATAACATTTATGATTTTTTGAAATTATAAATAGTGATATTATATTTATGATTCTATATTTAAAATTTTATTTTATTTAAATATTTGTAATATATTATTTAACAGTGGATATATATTTGTTTATATTTTTATTATCATTATATATTCGAAATAAATATAAACAATTAAATATCAATCAGTTTTTAATTTATATAAAATTTGATAAATTTGATTTACATTCTAAGAAAAATTAAATTAATAGAATATTTAAATTTTCATGTAAAAAAATTATTAACCGATATATGTTTATTAGTTTGATGTCTAATATTTACTGATCTTTTATATATATATATATATATATATATATATATATATATATAATTAAAATAAAAAAATACAATTGAAATTAAAACTAAAGTTTTATTTTTTTTTCTACCTAAAAAAAATCTTAATAATATTAAATTATTTTTTAAAATTTTAATAGTAAAAATCAAGATGTGTATCATTAATGAATGTGTTTTATTTTGTAATAGTATTTATATTTTATTGATTTATATAAATGAAATATTATTAATTCAATATACAGATTAGTCATAATACCCTTTTAAAATGGACCTGACTAAATCATAATCGTTTCTTCTTAAAAATATGACATATCTAATTACAACTTTTCTTTTATGAAATTTTCACTACAGTTTTGACAGGTGAGCCATAATATTTACGATATGAAAAATGCCAAATTCATTTTTCAAACCAAACCTATTTAATAATCAATTTTATTGTCGACACTAACTGGTTGGCAAGGCCCCCATATAACCCATATCAGTTTATTTTATTTGAAAATATTATACTACTATCTGGTACCACTTAAAAAGTCAACGGCATTGGTAAACATCATTAATCTAATAAAATATTTTGAATGACATTCATATATCAAATTGCCAATGTTTCAAAAATAGAATTGATTATTAAAACGATAAAAATTCACATTTTATTAATTTAACCGTAGTTAAATGAAAAATATATATGAAATAGACACAAGAATATATAAAAATAGAAGTTAAATTATGTGTTATAAATTTTTATAAATATTTTTTAAAAGAGAATTTTAAGAATACAAAGCAGAAGCTCAAGCTTATTTTATGATAGTTGTTTGAAATATTTAAATACCTTTAGAACAATTTCATAAATAACTTTAGAATCAATTTTATAAAGTAGGTTTCACTGAATAATTCAAATGAAAAAAATTCAAATAACAAAACTAAAGAAAGCAAAATATTTAAGTATTCCTATACAAATATGTTTTTCTCTTAAAAATATAGAAAAGAGAAAATTAAAAAGGCTATCAACATATATTTAAATGAAATTCAGTAATAGCAAAAATAATTTCGTTACAAAAGAATTTGATCAAATAGTTCACCTTATGAATAATAAAGAATGAAAATATGAAGATTTGAAACTATTTTACTTTGATGTTCTTTTACATTTATTTTATTTTCTTTTATGTTCATTATTCTTCCAGAGATAATTTTGAGATGGGGTAGTCTCCTTGAATATTGACCTCTTATAATCAAACTTGTTTAAACATTATCACCATCTTTATTTTGTCTTTCAAGTTTTCACTAAAGAATGTTGAGGGTTCATTCAAATTAAAAGTTTAAGTTTAGAAAGTTTCACAAAGTTTATGAAAAATTTTAAAATTTTATTAAATAACTTTAATTTAATATATAATATATCTCAACTTATATATGTAAATTAAAATTATTTAATAAAATATAATTTTTTTTCTAAATTTTATAAAATTTAGTAAACTTAATTTACATAATAATTTTTTTTAATTTAACCGTTAAATTAATAAAATTCAACTATTTAACAAGATTATTAAGTAAAATAGTTTTAACATAAATTATTCTTAAAATAAGTTGATATATATATAATAAAAAATTAAGTGAATAAGAATTAAATTTTAAGCTGCAAATGATTGATATTTGTTTATTCTAAACGTAAGTTTAAGTTTAAGCTAATGTATAGGTATTTACGTTTTAACATTAAGCGTTTATTTGAATAAATAATTTTTTGGGTTAAATAAAATTTTAAAACTTACAAAAAAAATCAGTTTAAAATTCATTCTTCATTATTAATTTTACTAATTCAAACATTTTCATTAATTTAAAATCAGAAATTTTTTTATTAGATAATAGATCAATACTTAATTGATTCACTATTTTTCATTATCCAACTAATCTGATCTAATCATTTCAATATAGGAAATTACAGGATTCATTCTTTAATTTTTAACTTTTAATCTCATTTTAAGGACATACCAAACTGTTCTCGAAGTTAGACATTAGACATTTGCTCAATTACAATGTTTGATTATCATTTATTTTAAAAAAATATTTTAATATATTTTTATTATATTATATATAAAATGTTTTAGATTATATATAGGTTATACAATATTTATATTGCTAATAATCATTTTTTTAAAATATTTTTCAATCGATAACTGAAAACTAAAGATGGAAGTGAAAAGAACCGTCCCAGAAAGACTTACAACTTGATTCATTTAAAGTCTAACTTGATTTGACTCGTTTAATAAGTAGATAGGTTCAAATTTGTTAAATAACCTTATGGAAGAACAAGTCAGACCTAAACTTAAAAAAAAATCTATTTAACTTATTCAAGACCTATTTATATTTATATATTATATATTTATATTTATTTTAATATATTATATTTGTATAATATTTTATTTAAATAATATTAATATATATATATATTTTAAACCTATTTAATGGCTTTTTTATCTTGTAAACTTTAAGTTTGCAAGCCTTTTTAATGAATTATTTATATAGGCTTTAAGTTTGTTTATTTATTGATTTTTTTTATAATATAGGCTTTTAAACATATTTGTAGGCCTTAGAGACTTTAAATCAGACCAGACCTTAACAGAAAAAAAAAAATCCTTTAAGAAGCAACTGACTCATACCTGAAAATTTTTTAAGAAGACAAACTTGAATACTCAAACTCTACTCGGTTCGGCCTATTTCTATCCCTACTCAAAATTAATTATAAAAATATAATTATTAAAACTAATCTTTTAAAAATATAATGATTATTGAAATGAGTTTTATCTTTTTTGATAAAATATTTATATATATATATATACATGGATAAAATTTAAATCTTTATCAATATATTTAAAATAAAAGTATATAACTATGTATCAACTTCGTCACATTTGACTGGATGTAGATTAATTTTCCTCGTTAATACATATATGATTCCTTCAAAGCATAAATCGAACAACTTGTTTCTAAAGTTATGACGAAGTATTGTTAGTAATTGGTAGTTGATATATATTATATAATAATTTGAAGTGTTTCATCCTTGGAAGCTACTAACATGATGCGTGGGTAAGCAAAAACTAATTCCTTAGCTTGTTCCTTGAAACTTCTTAAACCAATAGGCTTCAAGAGTTTACTTATTGTATAAACTACTCAGAAAAACAAGTGACTTTGAAACCGTCAAAGTCACCGGAACTTTCCAGTTAATTGTATATATGTAGAAGTTTGTTTTGCTAAGTTTACTTCATCAAATTAAAACCTTAATTAGTTCTAATGTTGGTTCTTCTTCTAAAACCAGTTACATTCATTGTAGTAACATTATGGAGTCTATTAACGCGTTTAATCTTCAACACTATTGCTTACACAATTGTGTTGCTACTTCAAGGTCTCAAAGGATCAGGTGAAGGCTCACTTGGGATATTTCAACAGGTTGCAGAATGCATGAAGGGGTGTTTTGAGTTCATCCTTAAGCTCATAATTCACTCAATACATTTAATCATTTCTAAAGTGTTTGATATTCTTAAAGAAAGCATCAAAGGTTCAGTGGCTGCTTCAGGATCTGTGGCTGCAGAACTTGGAGAGAAACTCAAGACTTCAATTGTGGAGTCTTTGAAACAGGTGCCAGAGGTATTTCAGGAATTCTCAAATACTATGTCAAAAATGGTAACTGAATTGTGGAACAGTTATAAGGATGCTGTGGGATATGTTACAGAGAATGCTTAAGTTTTTTTGGGAAGTTAATTAGCTAGCTAGCTAGATATGCATCCTTTTTTGTTTCATATCTATATTTTTTTAATGTCTTCTTTTCTTTTCTTTTCATTTGCCTCCAAATGCTTCTCCTCAAAACTCATTCCACTTCCTTCCTGTTCCACTTCCTATTTAATTTAAGGTTAAATATATTTTTAATTTTTAAACATTTTTTTTATTTTTTAAATTTATTTATTTTTAGTTCTTTATTATTAAGGTATTAAATATTGATGTATAAGACTATAAATATTGATTATTTTAAAATTAAAAATAGAATACAAAAATTAACTATTTTAAAAATAAAAATTTTAGAATTTTTAGAAGATTAAAAATATATTTAATTTTTTAATTTATTTTTTTAAAAAAAATAATTATATTTTTATCAAATTTTGGAAGAATTTTTAAAAGAAAAATATTTCTGTTGAAATAATATTAGTACAGCTATATAGTGTTTTTTTTCTTCTTGCAACATTGATAACATATTGTTTAGAGTTTTATATAAGTGCAAGGATTGTTGTAGAATTAACGATAAACTAGAAAAGAGAAAGAATTCAATAGCACAAACCACCTTGGCTTAACATATATATACGCATAGCGCAATTCTATTTAGTAGGGTAATCACATCATAAGACTCGGTAATTATTGGATTTATGTATTTAATTTTGATTGGCCTGCCACAGCCTTTTCTTTTCTTTCATTTTCTAAAAAAAAAAACAGTTCTCATGTGAAACGTCCCATGTTTTGCTTATCATACTAAAAATTATATTTTGATTATATCTTTATCAAAATATTAACATAAAAGAGATAAAAAAATCATACTAAAAAACTATATATAATTTCAATACAAATGGAAAAATAAACTATATTTTTTTGTCAATAAATTATGTTTTGATAAAATATTTTTAATTCATATATTATAACCTTAAACGAGGTAGATGGAAATCAGCACAGACAGACATTCGACAATGACTTCCTTTGTTCAGGCCTTAAGGTTTACATTTTTTTTTCAATCGGCACCTTTTTTTTTAGAATTTAAATTTTAATTTATTTATAATATTTCAAAATTAAAATTTTAGAATAATTTTTTAAAATATTTTTAAAATTTTATTTTCAGAATATATTTTTTATATTTTAAAATTAAAATTTTGGAATGCATGTTTAATATTTTGGAGAGAATTCTAAAACATATTATTTACCTTTTAAAATTGTAATTCTGTAATGTTAAAATTATATTCCAAAATTTTTATTTTCAAAATGTAAAAAATACATTTCAAAATTAAAATTTGAAAAAATATTTTAAAAATTTAATTTTAAAATGTAAAAAATACATTCTCAAAATTTTATTCTAAAATATAAAAAGTATATTTCAAAATTTTAATTCTAAAGTATATTATTAATGAAAGGAAAAAAAGTACACAGATATATAAAAAGAGAAGAATACAAACGTAATTTCAGAGAAAGTGTGAAACAATTTAGATTTAAAAAGGGTACAAAAGAAAAAAAATTCCCTTTCTTCATAACATGTTGATTCATACTGAATTTTGATTATAGGCCCATCAAATCCAAAAGGCTTTGGAGCAAAAATTATCAGTGGTATGTGTAAATGGACATGTCATTCCTTCCACTTCTCGTTCTTATTCTCTTCGAGTATCACAACTCTATCTCTAAACTTATTATTCTATGGTAAATTTAAGGTTGTTTTTTTTATATCCCAATATTTAAAAATATTGATGTTTGTTAATATATGTTTATTATCTATAATATTAACAAAAAAATTATTTTTTATTATTATAATAGCCAAATAAAAAATATAATAGTAATAATTTTTATTTTAACTTTTGTTCTTTTTCTCTCAATTTATAATGTGATTCAATGCGTATTAAATGTTATTTTATAATGTTAATAAATATAGACGATGATTAAAATAATATATATTATAAATTTTGATTATAGATATATTATTATTTATAAAATTTACCGTAAATTTTAAATTTATATAAATATTTTTTTCAAATTTTATTTTTATTATTTATGATATTAAGTAAAAGTATATTTATCTAAATAATTTTAAAGGTTTCAAAAATAAATTAAAACATATCTAAATTTGTAGGCACAAACAATAATTTTTTAAAAAAACATTTTATTAAAATGTGTCCTTAAGATAAAATTGTTAAAATATTGAACCTATTGAAATTATAATTTTTTATACAATAAAATAATGAAACTTAAATTTATTTATTATATAAACTAGTTTAACTCTCCCGATTAAACAAATTCTAACAGGTTTATCTTCGGTTATAAATTAGGAAGATGTTATTTTATTTATTTAATAATATAAATAAATAATTGGATGATAAATTAAATCGCATAGTTAGAAAGAGAATCTTTATCTATTGTGTCGAAGTCTCAGTTTTGACTTTTGTTGCGCCATCCAAATCCCTCAATGAAAATACACATATTATCAACCTCCATCCGTCATTTCAATGTCCCATTTTCAAGCAGACAAAATTAGAGAATTATATCTAATTTATATATATATATATATATATATATATTAAATTTAACGATTTTAAATTTTTTATTTTTTAAAAAATATAAAAAATTCTATAAAATGAAAGGATAAGAATATACTAAATGTGAGGTGTGCTCACAATGAGCCAAAAGAACAAACATGAAGCGCAAAAAAAAGCCCAAACAACTCATCATTGTTTTACAAGTCCCACTCACTTCACATGTCATGTCGTTCCAATTATCGGCACCGAAACCACCATGATATAACGATACTTCGATAACAACTTATTATGTGAAAATATTTTTCTTTTTATTTAGAAAATATTAATTTATTTTTTATTTTTAATATTTTTATAAAAATAAAAATAATATTTTTATTAATATAAGGAAAAATATATATTTTTTTACAAATGAAAGATCATTTATAATTTTAAAAAATAAAGAAAGTAAGAAACAAAGAGATGGGTTTAAGAGTATAATAAGAATGATACAACATTTCAATATGAATGGAATGGTTAGGAAGGGAAAAGCAGGGGCAAATGGACGACAATGGTCATGAATGTAGAATTGTTGATGAAAGAGAAATGATTGAGACTTGTATAAAAAAAATAAAATTGACTTGCACACTCAATGTGTCTTATTTAAAAAAAAAAGAGTTAAGTCTTAACCTGTTAAAAAAAGAGAGAAGAATTTGTGCCACGTGGTGAGATCAGTGCAGTTAAAATGATCCAACGGCTGAGAGAATCATGACTGGACTCTCCAGTTCTCATGTTCACTGTAGGAGATCCGTTTCTTAAAACAACCCATACAAGGATGGATCCGGATCCTCTGAAACTTGCTTGACGGCCATTTGGGTCATTGCTCGAATCGACAGGTAACTTCAAACGGTTTGATTAGAAAGTATCGTGTGATAGGTTTACAAAGAAACTAATATTAATATTTATTTAATATTTTATATCTAAATTTTTACTTTATATCTATGATATTATTGATTATTATCTTTTCCTCTTTCTATCTCATTTTAAATGTCTGCGTTTCAAAATCTCCACATAATAAGATACATATTAATACATTGGAATTTGGAAATCAACACATTCTTTTAACTCGGTTTTTATATATCAGTAGATCAAAGTCTGAAATTTGTTCTAATATAATTTGAACCAGAATTACTAATATAAATTTAAAAACAAAAAATATAACATATAAATAAAATGGTCGCAATTTTATTTATTTATTTAAGGATCATGTGTTTCTTGTTTATTTTCCATTTTTCTAAAAATTTTATAATCTAGCTATAAATATCTTGTGCATTAATGTATGAATATTATTTAATTTGAGAAAAATTAAAAAATTAAAAGATAAATACGCACATATATACAATTTAAATAACAAATAAAATAACTTAAATATACGGAAAATGATATTTTTAAGAAATCCAAAAAATAGTTTTCTGCTTATAAGTGACTAATATTTGTCCATGGTAAAACCATTTCTACTTATGTGTATGAAATATATGTTATAAAAAAATAAATCCACCTTAAACAATTTTTAACTATTCACTAAAATGCACACAAAAAAAGTGATTAAGATTGGAGTTTATTTTTTTTAAAATAATTAAAAATAAAATTTAAGAAAAATATTAATATAAAATAAAAAATAAAATAATTAATAACTTTTAAAATTTTAAAATATAGAAATAAATATAATTGATGATGAAATCATATATCACAAAGAGAATGAAAGAATAATATAAAGTACTTTTATGCTTAAAATTAATTTTTTAATTAATTGTTTAAAAGTATATATACACACATATATATATATATATATATATATATATATATATATATATATATATATATATATATAAAATCTTTTTGTATTACACTCGTATGAAAAATTAGCATATTTTGGTATTACATTTTTTTTTTGGAAATAAATTTTTTTTTTACTTTCAAGAAGTGTGCTTGTCGTGAAACACATGTTCATCTATTTGGTGCAAATTAGCCAAACAGAGGAACATCCATAACCAAGTTCAAACTTAAAACAATTAGACCCAGTAGATAATTCTTGATCCCATTTGACCTGAAGAACTCTAAGTTGGTCACCAAATATTGCTCAGGACACAAATATATATATATATATATATATATATATATATATATATATATATATATATATATATATATATATATATATATATATATATATAAAGAAGCAAATAAAGAAACAATCAGCAACAACATGTAAAGAAGAAAGTTTACTTACAATTCAAAAATTGAGCAACGTGAATAGGAAGCATTTATAGAAAGGGTATCAGAAGTATTAGGAATCTAACACACAAGCATCAAGTAATCTAGTTCAGCATGGTGAAATTTGAATCCAGCACCTATCACAATATTACAAAAAAGGCTTCTAAGATTTGTATTTAAAAATAAGTTGAACCAAATAGAAACGACTTTTACTAGAATCTACAGGATTTGAATGTTCTTTAGCAAGTTTGTTCCGCACTCCTATCTTTCTCTAAAAGCATATGCATATTTTTAGTAATCGGAGTGGCGAGTCCAAATAATTTTGTTTTTATATAATGCCGTCCTCCCTATAAGTCATTATCCACATGACTTTGACTTTTTTTTAATCAAATACCTTGTATAAAATAAATAAATAGATCATAAACTAAATATAAAATACGATAATAACTAATTCAATGATAATTTAAATTATCAACATTTGCTTATAAAAATTAATACATAATTAAAAAATTTATTAAACAATTGAAGTGTGATTGCTTTCTTTCAAATGATTTTGATGAGTCAAATGCAAAAGAATAACAAATAAAATAGTGGTGTAAAAAAAAAATTAGAGATTTTCACATTGTGAAAATCATCTTACTTATGAAATCAGGTCTTCTTGTAAATAAGATTTCTTTAATGATGTTAAGGGCTCATCACATACTGCCTATATGATTTTTGTCCTTTTTTACTTTTTACTTATTTTAAGTGAATTCTTTTTTTGCTTGTCCATGTTCACTTGGTCTTTCTCATTCATTTCTTTAATTAGAACTTATTTCAATATCATGTTTAAGATGTTGATCCTTACATAACTTATCATCTTTAATAATAGGAATATCATTGGTTTTATAAGTTTTCATATTAAATCATCTCAAAACTCATTCAATATAAGCTCTTTCCTTTTTTAATAGATGCAAAAATTTACAAAACTCATCTTTATGGATCTTTATTCTTAAAAGAAAAGAAATTTCTCCAAGGTATTTCATGTCAAAAGAAATTAACAACATATTCTTAGTATCAATGAATAAACCACAATTATTAATGACAAGTAAGATATCATCTGCATAAAGAATAAGAATAACAAAAGCTTACTTCCACAAACCTTGAGACGTATGCACTAATCCATCTTATTTTCCAAAAATCTTATGGATGTAACTAACCCATTAAATTTAAGGTACCACTTCTAAGAAGTCTCCTTTAAACAATAAATCGATTTCTTTAGTTTACACACTAGATGCACTTTATTACTCTATGAAATCTTATAAATGCTACATATAAATGTCCTCAGCAAGATCTCTATTAAAAAAATCTTTCTTTACATCCATATGATGCAACTAAAGATATTAATGTATCACTCACGCTATAATAATTATAAAAGAATCATTTAAGGAAAATAAAGAAAACATTTCTTTATGGTCAATGTTCTGCTTTAAATAAATTCTTTTGTCATTAAAATCTTTCTTTAAAGTTCTCTACATTGAGTATTTTTTTGTTTTAAATATTTTTTATATCCAATGGAGTAAAATACTAATAGAACCATCTACTAACTTCCACACACCATTGCGATTCACAAATAATATTTCATCATCCAGGATTATATTTATTTATCCAATAAAATGCCAAAAATCGCCTATATATAGTTATCTAGATTTAATATTTAACAAATGTTATGTCCAAGTTTCAAAAATAGGTATGATAATTAGATTTTTTTTATCACCTTCAAAAAAGAAACCTCAAATTTTTTCTTTTAAAGGTTGTATATCTCCAAAAGCTTCCTTTTTTGTAGGCACCTTATAAACTAGTTGATACACAATCTATTTTGCAACATAAGAATTGGAACAATAAAATATCTTCTACTAAAATTTTCGTCATTAATAAAGATATTTGAATCTTTTATGTTATTTTTTTAAATCATATCAATGATGATCTTAACTGTCTTTATTTTATAAGTGGGATGGTAGAACCTATATTATTTGACATTTGTGGGGTAACCAACAAAATAACACCTCATAATTTTAAGACTTAATTTTGATGTATTAGGATCATAGATTTTCACTTTCGTAGCACAACCTCATACAATGGTTAAGACTAGGTTTCCATCTCTTAAAGAGATCAAAATGTATTTTAGGAATCAACTTGAAACTTGTCGTATTTACAATATGCATAATTATTTTAAAGACTTATCTCCAAAGTGATTAAGATAAACTATATCAACTTATCATAAACCTTACCAGTCTATCATAAGATTTACCATCTCTAATAATTATTCTCATTTAAAAGCTCAATATTGTTTATAGTGTCATTGGTACAAAATTTAACTGAAGATGAAAATATTAATAGAACCATTAACAACATGGACAATCAACAAAATAATAATTTTCAAAATTTTAGATTTAACACTTATAATATAAACTCTCTTTTGGATAGAGATTATATCATTCAAAACAACAATTTTAAAAATTCAACTATTGTAGTAAAAGAATTTTATTATCAAGATCATCCCTAAATTTACATGTCATAGCAAATCAATACATGAATTAATCTCTTGTGGGTGAGTTTAAAAAAATCATTTTAAATAACAAAACATTCCAATAATTAACATTTAACAAGAACTTTACCAATTTAGTAAATGATCCATCATGGTAGTATAGACTCACTCAATCAAAAGAGTTTCCAATAGAGATAAACAATTGCCCAAATTTTTTTATCATTCAACTCCAATTTGAATACAAATGAGAACATAAAATTAATTATATATACTATCGTATAAAGAATGAGATATTATCCTTCATACATATAAATTCCCAAGATGTATACAACAAGTCCAGTGAAGAAAACATCATGCATAACCTTTTTGAATTTAAATAACAAAATAAATCTCAAATCTATTTTGTTTAGGGTAAAAATTATTAATGTTAAATTTTTAAATCTTAACCAATTTAGGAAAAATTACAAATTAAAATTTTAAGATTTTAAACCTATTATAACCTTACTTTGATATCACATGAAAGAAAACTTTATAGGATCTATACTAGAATTTAGAACACCAAAAATAGGAAGAATTAATGGGAAGTATCTTTTGAAACATCTTGAAAATGTTGTCTTTCTTTTTATCTAAATGTACTTAGGAATAGAATCTTCCACTCGTATTCTTCCTTTATCACAATCCTTATTTTGATAGAATTGTGAGTAATTAGAGCATATAGAAATAAATGAGGATCCTGTCCTCTTATAGAAAAATACATGTAACCAAATTTCCTTCCATCATGGATATTAGACACTAGATAGTACACAAATATTTTCAGCATATTTGTCAGTAAGGTTTAAGCCCAATAAACATATATACATAATATTTTTTAAAACCCATAATAGACCATTTAAAATTATATGGATCTATAGAAAAATATTAGGCTATCCATTAAACCTATTTTCATAAAATCAAAATTACCAAATCAATAAAAGTCCAAATTAAAATAAAATTTTCAACATTCTCACCTCTTCCATACCCCACTTCCCCCTTCCTCTCATCTATCTTGATTTTGATGATCTTCTTATTGAAGATTATTTAAATCATCTATATAATTTTGTTGAAAAGAAAAAATATTTTAAACCTTATAGAATTAATTTTTTTTAATTATAAATGTAAACACCTAATTATGTCCGAGACCCTCTTTTAGGTATTAATCCAAAATGAATTAAATTTATAATAAAAAATTTTTTCAAAACAAATAAAAACAGAGAAACAAACAAAAAAAAAACAGAAATCCCAAACAGAAAACAGACAAACAAAAACAGACATTGAAGGCTTTTCCAAAAAATAGTAAACAAAAAAAGTGAAAATAAAAATGAATTGGTAATTTGGTCCTAAAATCAAAATTAACTAATAATAAAAAATAAACAGAAAGCGAAAAACAAAATGAAAACAAAAATGAAAAAAAGCAGAAATTCTAAAATGAAAACAAAGCGTGAAAACGTTAAAAAGTCATTTAGTTTTTTTTTACAACCAAAAATAAAATCAAAACAACAAAAATTTCATAATAATAAACAAAATTAAAATCTGAAAATTCTGGAAAAAAGAAAAAATAAATAAAAAAGAAAAATGAAAAGTGTTGAATAAATGAATAAATAAGTAAATAATATATACATATAATAAATAAAAAAACTGATTCTAAAAAAAATAATAATAAATAATAATAATGCTGAAACAGTAAAAAATAATAATAGAAAATAACAGAAAACAGAAATGAAATGAAAATCTTAATTTTTGTTTTTTTTGGAAAGTTTGCAAAGAAGGACAAAACTAAAAAGGCCAAGGACGAAATAGCAAATAAAAAAAGGGGGCCAAAATAAAGTTATTTGCAAAGAAGGACAAATCAAAAAAAAGCCAGAGGTTTGGGGCCTATAAAGGACGAAGGCAAAAGGGGGAGAGGGTCTTCTGAATTGGGGGGAAGAAAAAAAACAAGTTGATTTTCTTGGAGCAACATTAAGATCTTTCTGAGATTCAAGCGTCTTGAATGGGCATTGGAACACAATCGGATTCAAGAAGACGAACGCATTCCAATTGACGCATTGCTGTTGGCTGCACAGATTCAAGCTTGAGACTACGCTTCACATAGGAAACTGAACGAAAGATAGAGGAGGATATCCTTGAAGAAGAAAATTTAGCTGTTGCCTTTTCGGTTGTAGCAAACCTCATGAGGAGTAATGAATAAAGGGGTTTGATCAACATGGATTTGTTCTCCAAGATGTTTGCTAATCCAAAAATGATCGAGAAGCTGGCCTATGAACATGAAATCTGTAGGTACCTTTGCAAATGTTGCCTCAATTGTTATGGATATACCAGCTTCTAGCATGAGACTTGCTATTCCATTGTTATGTTGTCTGCATCCATGCCTTTTGTGATAGCTACTGCAAGTACACCCACAAGTCAGTGGACCTATTATTTCCTGGGTTGAACCTCATATCTTCATTAATCTGGCTGTGTTGAATCTCTCCCAGAAACTAGCAATTCTGTCAGTGCTTGTAATTCCATAAGGCCCGCTGTTGGCTTCTACATAGAAATGCCAGCCCCACCTTGCTTTAAGAATAACAAAGGTCATTATGAAACCAATTAAGAGCTTAGCCCAGTGGTTGGATGCATTACCCGTCACCTACACGACGCGGGTTCGACTCCCTATTGGAACAAATCTCCATTTTAAATCCCCAAATGTCAAAATTACCATACTGCCCTTCGTTAAAACCCTGAAATTCCCAACAGACCCTCGTCAAGTTAAATACCATATTGCCCCTAGAGAAATTCATAAAAGACATCCTGCCCTTGCTAGTGGATTACTAAAATACCCCTGGAGAATTTGATAATCCCTATTATGTCCCCTACCCGCAATTACCATGTCATCCCTAGCTTTTCCACAATCTCCATTCTCGCCCCTAAAATCCAAATTACGTAAAATCATAAAAATATAGAAAAGTTAATAAATAATTTTACGAAATTCGAAAAAATAAAATTTTACGAAAAATATAGAAAATTTAATAAAAAATTACAGATTATAGAAAATTTGATAAAAATTACAGATTATAGAAAATTTAATAAAAAATTACAGATTATAGAAAATTTAATAAAAAATTACAGATTACAGAATTTAATAAAAAATTACAGATTATAGAAAATTTAATAAAAATTACAGAATTTAATAAAAAATTTACAGATTATAGAAAATTTAATAAAAAATTACAGATTACAAATTTAATAAAAAAATTACAACATTATAGAAAATTTAATAAAAATTCTAGAAAATATAGAAAAATTAAAAATTCAGAAAATTTACTAAAATTACAGAAATTAAAAATCCAGAAAATTAACTAAAATTACAGAAAATAAAAATTCAGAAAATCCATAAACATTAATAAACATTCGAAAATTCGTAATTTATATAATACAGAAAATTTCGAAATACAAAAAAAGAAAAAAACGAAAAATCTTTTATTACATTCAAGTTTTCTTTATTCAAAATTGATGCCTTCCACAAAATATTTCTGTTTCAAAAAAATCTTTTTCAAGTATTTTAGGATCTTCGAGTCTCACGCAATGGGCTTTAAATGGGGAACTGGCGGTTTACCTGCTGTTCAACATTTAGTAGTTCATATAGGTCTTTGTGCTGCCTTAGCCGCCTCAGGCCTTGTGCATGAGTGGACTTGAGGTCCTTTTCAAATAAAAATATAAATATATATCTTTTTCTGATATTTGGGATTCTAGGCCTCACGCAATGGGCTCTAAATGGGGAACTGGCGGTTTACCTGCTGTTCAACATTTAGTAGTTCGTATAGGTCCCTGTGCTGCCTTAGCCGCCTCGGGCCTTGTGCATGAGTGGGCCAAAAATCCCTCCTAAAACTAAAATTTCTTTTCGAATAGCAAAATCTTCAAACATTTTCTCAAAAAATAAGACCTTTAAGATAATCTTTTCTTAAGCATTTTTGAAGGTCAAGCCTTCACAAAATTAAATAATCTTTTCTCAAGCATTTTTGAAGGTCAAGCCTTCACGAGCTAGAACTACGTAAGCCTTGAGTTTCCCATTGCACCAGGGAATACGTAGAGTTGCAGGATCAAGTCCCGTCGGTAACCTCCATCAAATTTATTTTTCACACTAATTAAAGGGATCAAACATTTTCAAATCACACACTCAGTTTAAGGGTACCGTTCTTCGGAACGGGCAAGTAAGGTGCCTAACACCTTCCTTACTTGTAACCGACTCCCGAACTTAGAAGCTCATTCTTGAGTCAGGGTTTTTTCCAAATCTTTTCCCTTAAATAAAAATTTGGTGGCGACTCCACATTATCATAAAACCCTTTTTTCAAATTTTAGCGAGTTCGTCGTCTCGTCGGAATTACGGTTGCGACAGATGGCGACTCCACTGGGGAAATTAGAGAGTCAAGCCCATTTAATTTGAGTGTTTTAATGTTGATCCCTTCACTGTTTAATTGCACGATTCATTTATCTATTTGTTTGTTTACTTATTTGTTGTCTGTCTGTTTATTCTCTGTATAACCCTAGGATAGACAAACAATAAATTGCTATATATATCTGTGGCAATTTCCCAATTGCAGGTATCCCAAACTTATGTGCCCTCATACATTACATTTTATTATGAGTGGGGCCCTATACCCGGGTCTGAGTGCTGCTCAGGATTAGAGAGATCTAGTGGTGTCATGCTGGGGCTTACGTCCTGTATGGCTATCATGAAAATCCCAGCTAGAGTGCGTCCTATTCATAATGCCCACAGCAAGGGCTACTTCTACTGTTGTGGCAAGCATTATGGACTGGAACTTGGCTCTAGTGACCTTTATACCCTAGGATTACAACCTACCTTGGAAAGGCTCATGCATTAAAAGCCCTAGATCCATAGGACAGGTTACCTCTCTAGGACGCAAGGAGGGCACGCCCTATTTACACAACATCATGTCTGTAAGACTCTCTTCACCTGCGATTGTAGAATTAAGTTTAAAAGAAAAATGGACAAAAAAGAGGAGAGAGAAGAAAAGAAAGAAAAGTAGACCAAAAAGAAAGATGAGAGAAAATCTTTTGAAAAAAAAGAGAAAATCAAAATGAGGAAAAAGAAAGAAAAGTGGACAAAAGAGAGACGAAAAGGGAGAAGAAAGAAAAATAACCAAAAAAGAAAAAGGGAAGGATTACCATATTTATTGTTTTCATGTACCATGCATTAATAGCATTCATCCAAAGTCTAACATATTTGTTTTTATCTTTTTCTTTCGAGGGATCAGATTCTCGGTCGAATTCTGGTCCCTCCGCATTCACCGCATAGTCAAACTCTTTTTTTACTACTAACTAATTAAATGAATTTAATTATTTTTAAACAGGTGACAAAATAGCGGACTTACGACTCCCCCGGCATTCATATAGCACCAGATCAAAGACCAAAATCATGAGTGAGCTGGAAACACAGAACGAGGAGCTCCCAACGAGGTCATGAATTGAAAGACCAAGTAGCTAAGCTCATGAAGCTACTAGAGAAAGGCACGGGGACCCACGACCGAGGCACCAGGGCAGCCAATACATCTATGCCTCTTCGATCACATCAACAAGACTCGCCGTATGGCCTACCACCTGCTTCAACCTCCCCTCATGGGTCTCAAGAGATCTTGGCCGGCGAAACCATAATGCCATACCGCTCCATATAAACCTTACTTCCCATCAGCCTCACCCAAACTTTCCTGCTGGACCTCCACACCCCAACCTTAACATCCGCAACCCTCATACCAATCCACCAACTTACCCGCTTCCGCTAATCCGTCCAGCTACCAACCACACTCACACCCACCTACACAAATATGCACCCCTACCCTTATAACACAAACACTTCTTCTTTCCTACACACACAAACCCATCTTTCCCTCCTCATATTAACCCATCAACCACATATCCATATAATATCCATCCCGACTACGCCCATATGAACACGACCGCTGAGAAGATCCTACATACTGGCTGCAGCCGTCGTTCATCCGATAAACCCATACCAACCACATCCCTACTGGCCATGCTGCAAGACCCGGGGAACCTTATGCTTTACCACCTCACGCCGCCCGACCAAATGAGCCATGGCCAAGAATGGCGACCAAGAAGCCTCCTTGGGGAAGATGGACGCACCTTTAGAAGAGAGGGTCGAGCTATCGAAGGAGGCGGATATGGGATAGTCGAGGCTTCTCAACTCGCCTCGACATATCATCATACCTCCAAAATTCAAAACTCCGAGTTTGAAAATACCGAGGAGGGCTTGTCCGAGAAGCCATTTAACGATGTACCGCAGAAAAATGGCCTCTCATTCACACGACGATAAGCCGCTCATTCATCAAGTTTCCAAGATGCTTAACGGGAGCAATGCGTCACCGGTATACCCACTTTTTAGAGGTCTTACATCCGCTCGTGGAAGGATTTAGCTGATGCCTTCCTAAGGCAATACAAGTATAACATCGAAATGGCACCGTATAGGACTCAAAGTGCAAAATATGGTCAAGAAAGAAAATGAGTCCTTCAAAGAGTACGCTCAACGGTGGGAGGGAGCTAGCCGCTCAAGTCCAACCGCCTCGAGCGAGCGAGAAATGATCAGACCTTCATGGAGACACTCCCCCGCACCCTACTATGACAAGATGGTAGGCGGTGTCTCCATTAACTTCGAAGACATGGTATCAAGGGAGAACGCGTAGAAAGTGGTCTACGCCTAGGAAAATTATACACAATGCCGTCGGCAACGTGAGCATGAAAAAGCCGACGAATAATACATGGAAGAAAAGGAGGCCGAGACCCACTATGTTTCCTCGCATCCAAACCGACCAACCTCCGCACAACCCGTATATCAATCAACCACGACCCCACCTAACTACCAAACATCCTACCAACCACAGATCCCACACTCACATATGGTAGCCTCCGCCCAACCCTGCTCACCAACCGTCCCTATAATCCACCTACTCAATACCATCCAAACACCACCATCACGGTTCCATCACCTCAAACCTTCCCACCTCAACCGAAACCAACAATAACCCGAGGAAAGTGGCACTGACCCGATTTCGATGAGTTATTCGGAGTCCGCTGCCCCGTTTAATTCAAAATTCTTTGGTCGCACTAGTTCCTATGAAGCCATTGAACCCCCATATCCAAAATGGTATAATCCGAGGCTAAATGCGATTACCATGCCGGAACAAGAGGGCACTCTTGAAAACCGTCCGCCTTGAAACATGTGGTCCAGAAGTTGATTAATGCCAAATGGCTCAACTTTGAGAAAGATGCTCCTAGTGTGGGAAGCAACCCACCGCCAAAACCATGGGGAGCCGGACCCTCAATAAATTGCATTGAAATTGAGGAGGAAGTGGACATGGTCAATGAATCCTTCCCCAGGCATCCTAAACCCCCGGTGATTCGCACACGAGCCGCCGGTCCCACCGACGCTCAACGGGATGAGACCTCTTACAATAAAAGTACGGACCCTTCCAAAGACCATAGTAACAAGGAGGTGCCTTGGAGGTATGATGTGAAAGTTTTAGGAGGGAAAAATGAAAAAGATGTGTTGGAGAGCTCTTCACCTGACGTAACCAACATAGCCGGAATAGGAGGAGTGACCAGGAGTGGTCGCATTTACGCTCCTGCTGAAAATATGAGAAAACAAATTCCATTCAAGAAAAGGAAGGTCAGGCTGGAACGGAGCCTGAAACTGCTGTCAAAGAGGTGGAGAAGGAATTAAAGAAGGCCGTCTCAGATGAAGAGGCCTGCGAATTCCTAAAAATAATAAGGCAGAGCGAGTACGCGGTGATTGAGCAGCTCAACCGTATACCTGCTAAAATCTCACTGTTAGCCCTTATGATGAATTCTGAGCCCCATCGGAAGGTGTTGCTGAAGATCCTAAACGAGGCTCATGTGGTCCACAACATCTCAGTGGAAAAATTTGAGGGAATCGCCAACAACCTGACCGCCAACAACTTTATAACTTTCGCCAATCGCGAGATTCCTGATGAAGGGGCCGGACACAACAGAGCATTACATATCTCGGTAAAGTGTATGGACCATATCTTGGCCAGAGTGCTGATAGATAATGGCTCCTCATTGAATGTGATGCCTCAGCTTACCTTGTCCAAACTGCCGCATGAAGGGATCCATATGAGGCCTAGCTCTACGGTGGTAAGAGCATTCGATGGGTCAAGACGGAAGTTATCGCGAAATAGACTTGCCAGTTCAAATCGGCCCTAAGTATCTCGACATAACTTTCCAAATAATGGATATTCAATGTAGCCTCTCTGTCTACTAGGCAGGCCTTGGATTCATTCCGCCAAAGCGGTCCCTTCAACTTTACATCAAAAGTTGAAGTTCATCATGGATGATAGACTAATCATCGTCTCGGCGGAAGAGGATTATTTGGTCAGTAAACCCACCAATCCTCCATACATTGAGGCAGCAGAAGAGGCCCTGGAGACTCAATTCCAAGCCTTGGAAATTGCCAATGTCACCACTATAAAAGAAGGCGAGGTGGTTGATCATAAGCGGCCCCCTAAGGCTTTAATGATGATGGCCCGGTGATGCTAAAGAACGGGTTCAAGCCGGGCGGCAACCGGGGCAAAATAAAAGGCGGCTTATCTCGGCCATTGCCAGCGAGAAAGAATAGATATGGGTTGGGGATATCAACCAACCGAAGAGGATAAGGCGATAAGACCCCGTTATAACAAGGTCCCCCGTGCCACATATCACAAAGTTTTCGAAGTGCTCGGTTTCAAAACTCGAGCATGATCGCTATGCATAGACAAGGAAGGGACGTCAACTCTGAAGAATTGGTGATGCCTTGTCCCCCGAAAGAATCACTAATTGGGAAATTTTCATCTACCTCACTTTTGGTTCAGTTCAAATGTAATTGAATTGTCGTAATAAATTTTCATACGTAAACATTTTGTACATATTTTTGACAAATAATAAATACAGTTGCATTATCCAAAAATATCCTCCTTCTACTCCTCAATATATTTCCTCTTGTCAAATATATATATCTTATTCCTTCTTTTCTCATACCCAACACGCGAGATCCGATTCGAAACCGCCTCACGACGATAATGCTAGTATTGTATTAGGCGATTTCGATCACGTTGACGACTGGTCGACGAAGAGGCAGACTTTGAATGCGAACCCACCGACGAGATGTTGAGATTGGTGGAACGTGAATCTAAAGCAATTGAACCTCATCGAACCCGGATTTAATCAATTTGGGGACCGAAGAAAACAAGAGAGAAGTCAAGATAGGCACGCTTATTGTCGGAGACAATCGTGGAGCGGTTGATCTCACTTTTACAGACTATAGCGATATCTTTGCTTGGTCTTTATCAAGACATGCCAGCCTAGATACTTCTATAAGTAGAGCATAAACCGCCTATGAAAGTTCGGATACGCACCGGTCAAACAAAAGTTAAGAAGGATGAAACCGGAAATGTCTCTCGAAAATCCGGAAGAAGTAAGGAAGCGCTTTGACGCCGCTTGGCTGTTGCAAACTACCTCCGAGTGGGTCACTAACATAGATCGGTCCCCAAGAAAGATGGCAAAGTCCTGGACAGTGCGTAGACTATAGAGATCTCAATCGAGCCAGCCCCAAAGGATGACTTTCCACTACCTCACATCGACGTGTTGATAATATTGCGCAGTTCTCCTACTTTTCTTTCATGGATCGCCTCTATAATCGATTAAGATGGCTGAAGATGACAGAGAAAAGACCACCTTTATTACGGCTGGGAACCTTTTGTTACAAAGTCATGCCCTTCGATTAAAAAATGCCGGAGCAACCTATCAAAGGGCCATGGTAACACTGTTCCATGACATGATTCACAAGGAGATAGAAGTCTACGGGACGACATGATTGCCAAATCCTTACAGAGGATGACCATCTCACAAGATCTGAAAAAAGATTGTTTGGAGAGGCTCGTAGAAATTCAAACTCGCGGTGAACCGGCTAAATGCACCTTCGGGTTAGGTCGAAAGCTCCTAGGCTTTATTGTCGAAGAAAGGCATAGAAGTTGACCTCGACAAAGCCTGCGATTATAGACATGCCACTCCAAGAACAGAAAAGAGATCCGAGGTTTCCTAGGAAGACTCAATTATATCTCTCGGTTCATTTTTCTTTGAACAAATACATGCGGCCGATCTTTAAGCTATTGCGCAAGAATCAACCCATGAGTTGGGATGAGGATTGTCAAGAAGCTTTTGAAAAGATCAAATCATACCTCAGAACCCACCGGTCTTAGTACCCTTTCTTTGTCTTTGGGAGGCCTTGATCTTATATTCATTTCGAGCATGACCAATCAATGGGTTATGGTGCTCGGTCAACACGATGAATCGGAAGAAAAGAGCGGGCAATATACTACTTGAGCAAGAAGTTCACAAGTGGAGAAGCTAGATATTCTCTATTAGGAACAACTTTCAGTGCTCAGACATGGCACACCGCTAAGACAAAGATATGCTAAGTCACACCACATGGTTGATATCCAGATGGATCCGATCAAGTACATATTTGAGAAACCTGCATTATCGACGGATTGCCAAATGGCAAATGGTGCTTTCGAATATGATATCCTGTATGTGACGGTAAATCATCAAAGGCAAGGCACTTGCGTAATATTTAGCCCAACAACCGCTAGAAGACTACCAGGCCATGCAGCCGAATTTCTTGATGAAAATGCGATGGTGATCTTTGGTGAAGAAGAAAAGATAGATGGAGAAATGGACAATGTTGTTTGATGGTGCGCCCAATATGATGCACACGATAGAGTTATACTGATTTAAAGACAAGATATACCTATCACGCCTCGATCAGCCTTCGATTGCACAAATAATATGGTTAATACACAAGCTTGTATATTAGGGATTCAAGCCGCAATCAAAGCGAAAGAAAACGCCTAGAGGTCTTTGGTGACTCACCTTGGTTATCCACCAGGTCAGGGGAGAATGGGAGACCAAAGACGAAAGTTAGTGCCCTACAGCCCGCTTCTCCAAGAATTGCTAGAATACTTGAAGAGATCACCTTCTCGCATATACCGCGGAAGATAATCAACTAGCCGACGCCCTAGCCACCTTGTCCTCTATGTTTGAAATTGACAAGAAGAAGATATGCCTCTCATTCACATCCAAAGATCGCCTGCACCGGCATTCTGGTCAAACAAGGAGGTGGAACCTGACGAAAACCATGGTATCATGACATCCTAATTTTTAAGGAACAAAGAATACCCCACATGCATCTCGAAAAACGACAAGAGGACCTTACTTAAGGTTGGCCGCAGGATTCTTCCTCAATGGAGAAGTCCCTATACAAGAGGAATCAATGCATGGTTCTCCTTTAGATATGCGTGATGCGCAGGCTTTACAAGATCCTAAAAGAAGTCCATCAAGGATCTTTCTACACTCTATGCAATGGACATGCCATGGCAAGAAAATCCTCGTAATGGATACTATTGGTTGACCATGGAAGCCGACTGTTGCAAAACACGCTAAAACCCGCCACAAGTGTCGTGCATACGCAGACAATATCCATGCGCCGTCAACATTATTGAACGTGAGCCGCTTTCGCCATGGCCGTTCGCCATGTGGGGAATAGATGTCATTGGCCCCATAGAGCCCAAGGCATCCAATGGACACCGTTTCATATTAGTCGCCATCACTATTTCACAAAACGGGTCGGTCACTTCATATGCCAGTGTAACCCGCAATGGGTCGTGATTGCGTGAAAAGAGAGCTGATCCGCCGATATGGATTACCCAAAGAAGCTCATCATTGCATAATGGCTTAAATCTTAACAATAAGATGATGTCGGAATTATGTGACCAGTTCAAGATCCAACATCACAACTCATCCCCATACCACCTAAGATGAATGAGCGCCGGCGTGTTCCCAACAAGAACATTAAGAAAATAATCTCGAAAATGGTTCTCTCCATACGAGAATGGCATGAAATGCTCCCATATGCATTACATGCATACCGGACTTCATTCCACATCTACTAGGGCAACGCCATTCTCACTAGTATATGGAATGGAGGCTTTTACTCCCAATCGAGGCCTCGAGATTCCCTCATTGAGAGTCCCGATGGATGCTAAATTGAAGAAGCCGAATCGGGTCCAGGCCCGATGGATCAGCTAAACCTAATCGAAGAGAAAAGGTTGGGATGTTAAAGATGTTATGGCCAATTATACCAAAGACTAATGAAGAAAGCTTTGATAAGAAGATCAATCCCTGGAGTTTCAAGAAGGAGATTTGCAGTAAAAAGCTATTGCCTATGCAAAAAGCACTACAAGGGAAATGGTCTCCGAATTACCATGGACCTTATAGTTAAGAAGGCTTTCTCCGAGGCGCTTGATCTTCGCCGACATGGATGGAAAAGATTTGCCTAACCCTCACAATTCGGATGTCACCAAGAAGTATTATGCTTAAAGAAAAAGCCCGCTAGGTCAACCATCAAAAAGACCTAGGCAAAAGTTAGGGCAATGCAAGAAAGAAAAGCCCGCTAGGTCAACCATCAAAAAGACCTAGGCAAAAGTTAGGGCAATAATAAAAAAAAAAAAAGAGAAGAAAGAAAAACCTGCTAGGTCAATCACCAAAAGACCTAGGCAAAAGTTAAGGCAATGAAGGAAAAGCCCGCTAGGTCAACCATCAAAAAGACCTAGGCAAAAGTTAGGACATACAAAAAAGAAAAGCCTGCTAGGTCAATCACCAAAAGACCTAGGGCAAAAGAAAGGCAATACAAGAAAAGCCCGCAGGTCCACCATCATCATCGACTCCAGGCAAAATCAAAGGGCTTCATGTAAGAAGCGCTTAAACCGAAACCAAAGGGCGGTTTAAACAAGAACGGCATCGGCAAAACAAAATTTGCTCCTCCTGATTAGAGAGGGCAAATAGGCAGTCTCCATCTATACTGGGGCAAACTCACGATGAGACAAAAATGGGCAGATATCCATGGGTCTAGTGAAAGGTTCAAGACTGGTCTGGGGCAAGCTGAATAAACTGGGGCAAAATTTCGGCTTTTCAGAGGCTGGGACAACAATGCACGAAGAGATCGCCAAAATGCAATACTAGCACTAATCGTCTCAAAGGCATCACCATCAACCAAAATTAGTTCACCAAACACATCGCCACAAAAAAAAAAAAACCCTATGTCTTTCAACTATCTTGTTAATTCCCTATCATATGCAACTGTATTTTCTCCCGTCAAAATGTATATGCAGAATGTAATATCTCATTTTTAATGACAATTGTTGGTTACAACGCTATACCAAAGTAAAAGTTATGTCGAATTTTTCTTAATGACAAACTCTTTGACCCAAATATCTTACTAAAGAGCAAATTATGATAACCGATATGTCTCCCAAAATCATCAAAGAAACAAACGATGTATAGAATCAGCCTTTTCACCAAGGATCTGATCGGTGCTAGAAGAAAACCGGGGAGTTAGAGTCCGCAAACAAAATCATGAGGTTTCTCTCTATCTAAACCTACAAATAGCATCACATCCGTATTCCCGCCACACTCACCTATATTGTCGTGCCATAGCATCACATCCGATTCCCGCCACCGGCCTATGTTGTCGTGCCATAGCATCACATCTGCATTCTCCGCCACTCGTCATGTTGTCCTAGCATTACATCCTCGTGATTTCGCCATCGCTCGATGTTGTCGCCAGCATCACATCATTCCTCGCCACTGCCTACGTTGTCGTGCCATAGCATCACATCTATTTGTCGCCTATGTTGTCAGCCATAGCATTACATCCTCGCATTTCCTCGCCATCATCGCCTATGTTGTCGCCATAGCATCACATCCGATTCTCCGCCATCGCCTATGTTGTCGTGCCATAGCATTACATCTCGCATTTCCTCGCCATCGCCTATGCGTTAATAGATCGCACCTTTACATTCCCCGCCACGCGCCGTGCTGTCGCCATAGCATCACATCTCGCATTCCTCGCCATCAAGCCTATGTTGTCGTGCCATAGATTACATCCTCGCATTTCCCGCTTCATCGCCTATGTTGTCAGGCCAGCATCGCACCTTTACATTCCCGCCATCGGCCTATGTTGTCGTGCCATAGCATCACATCTCTCATCCTTGCTCACCGCCTATGTTGTCGTGCTAAAGCATCGCATCTTTACTTTCCCTCGCCAGCTGTGGATTAGATTTATCATAGTCACATTTCCTAGATTAGATTTACATCGCTTTTTTAGGCCTATGTTGTCGCCTTCAGATTAGATTTACCGCTTTTTCAGGCCTATGTTGTCGTGTCACTCTAGATTAGATTTATCGCAGCCTATGTTGTCAGGCTTCACTAGATTAGATTTACTCTTTAGCCTATGTTGTCAAAGTCACTTAGGATTAGATTTATCAAGCCAGCCTACGCTGTGCCTTGCGTTGTCGTTTCTTAGGGTTAGATTTATCGCTGTGCTCATGTTGTCGTGTCACGATTAGATTTATCGCTTTTAGCCTCCATAAGCACAAAGTGTCGCCTTCTCTAGCTTAGATTTATCGCTTTAGGCCTATGTTGTCGCCTCCTAGTTTAGATTTATCGCTTTAGGCCTATATGTTGTCAGTCCACTCTAGCTTAGATTTACCGCTGTGCCTATGTTGTCGTACTGTATTTAGATTTACTGTTTTTAGGCCTATGTTGTCGGCCTCCCATGCTTAAGTCTCATACAATTTCAACATCACAACACTCTTGGAGTTTTCTTTTCAAAAAGGTTTGTCTCGGACATGAGGTGTTCACGTCTTTACTCATTTCCTACCACGATAATTCAGAGAATCGCTTCTCACATTATCTGGTTAGAAAACAAGTAAAGAGGGGCAAACTGTAAACACCTAATTATGTCCGAGACCCTCTTTTAGGTATTAATCCAAAATGAATTAAATTTATAATAAAAAAATTTTTCAAAACAAATAAAAACAGAGAAACAAACAAAAAAAAAAATCCCAAACAAAAACATATTCAAAACAAAAAACAGACATTGAAGGCTTTTCCAAAAATAGTAAACAAAAAAAAGTGAAAATAAAAATGAATTGGTAATTTGGTCCTAAAATCAAAATTAACTAATAATAAAAAATAAAACAAAAACAAAAAACAGAAAAAGAAAATTAAAAACGAGAAAATGAAAAAAATGTAAAGAAAAATGTACAAAGTCATTTAGTTTTTTTTTACAACCAAAAATAAAATCAAAACAACAAAAATTTCATAATAATAAACAAAATTAAAATCTGAAAATTCTGGAAAAAAGAAAAAATAAATAAAAAAGAAAAATGAAAAGTGTTGAATAAATGAATAAATAAGTAAATAATATATACATATAATAAATAAAAAACCGATTCTAAAAAAAAAATAATAAATAATAATAATGCTTGAAACAAAGAAAAAATAATAATAGAAAATAACAAAAACAGAAATGAAATGAAAATCTTAATTTTTGTTTTTTTTTGGAAAGTTTGCAAAGAAGGACAAAACTAAAAAGGCCAAGGACTAAAAGAACAAATAAAAAAAGGGGCCAAAATAAAGTTATTTGCAAAGAAGGACAAATCAAAAAAAAGCCAGGGTTTGGGGCCTATAAAGGACTCTAAGGCAAAAGGAAAGTGTCTTTCGATTGGAAGAAAAAACAAGTTGATTTTCTTGAGCAAGATTAAGATCTTTCCAGATTCAAGCGTCTTGAATGGGCATTGGAACACAATCGGATTCAAGAAGAATAACGCATTCAAATTGACGGACGCATTCATGGTTATTTGCACAGATTCAGAAGAAGCTTGAGACTACGTCACAGTTGTTATAAACTGAACGAAAGATAGAGGAGGATATCCTTGAAGAAGAAAATTTAGTCATTGCCTTTTCTAAGTAGCAAACCTCATGAGGAGTAATGAATAAAGGGTTTGATCAACATGGATTTGTTCTCCAAGATGTTTGCTAATCCAAAAATGATCGAGAAGGTCGCTGTGAACATGAAATCAGAAAATTACCTTTGCAAATGTTGCCTCAATTGTTATGATATACCGAACTTCTAGATGAGACTTTACATTCCATTGTTATGCAAAGAATGCATCCATGCCTTTTTGTGATAAACTCTTTACAATTCCACAAGTCAAGGACCTATTATTTCCTGGTTGAACCTCATATCTTCATTAACTGGGTCGCTGAATCTCCTCGAAAACTAGCAAATTCTATACAGTGTGTTTGTAATTCCATAAGGCCCATTGGCTTCTACATAGAAATGCCAAATTACCTTGCTTTAAGAATAACAAAGGTCATTATGAAACCAATTAAGAGCTTAGCCCAGTGGTTGGATGCATTACCCGTCACCTACACGACGCGGGTTCGACTCCCTATTGGAACAAATCTCCATTTTAAATCCCCAAATGTCAAAATTACCATCTTGCTTTAAAACCAAATTCCCAACAGACCCTCGTCAAGTTAAATACCATATTGCCCCTAGAGAAATTCATAAAAGACATCCTGCCCTTGCTAGTGGATTACTAAAATACCCCTGGAGAATTTGATAATCCCTATTATGTCCCCTACCTGCAATTACCATGCTGTCCCTAGCTTTTCTGTCAATCTCCATTCTGCCCCCTAAAAATCCAAATTACAGAAAATCATAAAAATATAGAAAAGTTAATAAATAATTTTACAGAAATTCCAGAAAAAATAAAATTTTACAGAAATATAGAAAATTTAATAAAAAATTACAGATTATAGAAAATTTGATAAAAATTACAGATTATAGAAAATTTAATAAAAAATTACAGATTATAGAAAATTTAATAAAAAATTACAGATTACAGAATTTAATAAAAAATTACAGATTATAGAAAATTTAATAAAAATTACAGAATTTAATAAAAAATTTACAGATTATAGAAAATTTAATAAAAAATTACAGATTACAGAATTTAATAAAAAAATTACAGATTATAGAAAATTTAATAAAAATTCTAGAAAATATAGAAAAATTAAAAATTCAGAAAATTTACTAAAATTACAGAAATTAAAAATCCAGAAAATTAACTAAAATTACAGAAAATAAAAATTCAGAAAATCCATAAACATTAATAAACATTCGAAAATTCGTAATTTATATAATACAGAAAATTTCTGGAAATACAGTAAAAAAGAAAAAACGAAAAATCTTTTATTACATTCAAGCTTTCTTTTATTCAAAATTGATGCCTTCCACAAAATATTTCTGTTTCAAAAAAATCTTTTTCAAGTATTTTAGGATCTTCGAGTCTCACGCAATGGGCTTTAAATGGGGAACTCGGTTTACACCGCTCGTTCAACATTTAGTAGTTCATATAGGTCTTTGTCTTTTCCTTAGCCTCGGGCCTTGTGCATGAGTGGACTTGAGGTCCTTTTGAAATAAAAATATAAATATATATCTTTTTCGATATTTGGGATTCTAGGCCTCACGCAATGGGCTCTAAATGGGAACCGCGTTTACCCGTACTGTTCAACATTTAGTAGTTCGTATAGGTCCTCATGTCTTTAGCCGCCTCGGGCCTTGTGCATGAGTGGGCCAAAAATCCCTCCTAAAACTAAAATTTCTTTTCGAATAGCAAAATCTTCAAACATTTTCTCAAAAAATAAGACCTTTAAGATAATCTTTTCTTAAGCATTTTTGAAGGTCAAGCCTTCACAAAATTAAATAATCTTTTCTCAAGCATTTTTGAAGGTCAAGCCTTCACGAGCTAGAACTACGTAAGCCTTGAGTTTCCCATTGCACCAGGGAATACGTAGGAGCAGGATCAAGTCCTGTCAGGCTAACCTCCATCAAATTTATTTTTCACACTAATTAAAGGGATCAAACATTTTCAAATCACACACTCGGTTTAAGTCCGTTCTTGAACCAAGTAAGGTGCTAACACCTTCCTTACTTGTAACCGACTCCAACTTAAAGCTCATTCTTGAGTCAGGGTTTTTCAAATCTTTTCCTTAAATAAAAAATTTGCGGCTCCACATTATCATAAAACCCTTTTTTCAAATTTTAGCGAGTTCGTCGTCTCGTCGGAATTACGGTTGCGACAATAAACTTTTACATTTTTTATGTATAATTTAATAAAGGTAAATAATATAATTATTATTTTTACAATGACAAAAAGGAAGAAGTTTGATGTAGTATACACAAAAAATCTATTATATATATATATATATATATATATATATATATTATATTATAGTTCATTCGACATATATGATATGAAAGTCTATTATAAATACTTCACTTTACTAAAAAAATTCTGTTTGAGATATCTTGCTTTATAAATATAATATATTATCATCATAAAATATGAAAAGATTGTTAAATCTAAGATTGAAAAATGTTGGAAATCCTTGATACTTCAAAAAAATTAGTTTTGATTATTAATGATATTTTATATTTCTAATTAATTTAACATTAATATCACTAAAAAATATAGGTATTTAGTGTAGATATTTGATAGTATTTATGCAAAACCACCATTATAAGAAACATGAAATAGTTTTGATGACAATTTTATTAAATTTTACATATTTGGTGAAATTATAACATTTTATTTATCCTTTTAAAGGTAGTTTTTTTTAATCGCCCTAAAGGGAGAAAAAGATATTTTCAATTTTTCATTTATTTTTACTTCTACACTTACTTCATCACCGATGCCCCTATCGTATTCAGTTACTAACCATTTTTCTCTTCAATGAATCCTTTCCCTTATTAATTGGTTTCATCTTTCTCTTCTAACAACTACATATTGCCTTTTCTTTTTTTTTTTTTACTTCTTTTAACTAATATGCTTGTTTGGCCTTATATGGCATAAATTGAGGTTAAACAAGTTGTAGTTTACAACAATTTTCTTTGTGTTGTTGTCAAATATGGCCTTATATGTGTAGTTTATGATTTTGAGTTTGAGGTGACAAACTTGTGTTAGTATTTACATATTGTTATTCTGCTTGCTTGTTTATGTAATTAGAGTTTAGATCATGATATGTTATTTTAATTAATAAATATGTAGTTGATTTAATGCATTTATTACAAGTTTACTACCATTTGTTTCTAACTTATTTAATTTTTACAAATTCATTCTTGAATTTTAAAATAATACAAATTAATCCCTTTAAAAAGCCTTAAAATTTGTTCTTTTGGGCTTATCGGCAGAAACATGATCTTCATCTTTAACTAGTCATGAATCTTGGAAAGTATGACCACTATAATTTTTAGTTTTTAGGATATCTTGGATCTTACATTGAATTTAATTTTTTTACGTTGACTGATAAACCATCATTCTGTTGATTTATCTATGAAAAATTAGTTATAATTAAAATATAATTTATAATTATTTAATTATAATTCTACCTCATTTTTTTTAGAAATAGTCATGCAAGTAAAGAATTTTAAAATAGGCAAATTTTAACCTAAAAAAAGGCAAAAGGAACGTAAAAAGATAAGACATCTAGTGCGATAATGCCATATTAACCCTTATAACGTAGGAGACATCTCAGTAAACCTTACGGTGTTGTAAGATGACTTAGAATGGTCACGACGATTAAGGGAGTGGTTAGGTCAAACCGGTCCACGACAATAAAGCCCTAATCCACATCTATAAAAGGAAGGCTCTACCACACCACACAAGACCATCCTAGGCTCCAAAAGTCACATCACTCTCCATGGCACAGACTTATCACTACTCCGGAGACACCACTTAATTCTTATCTTTCCTTGGGTATCCTCCTGTAAGATCTTGGAGGCAGAAGCTTTTTCACGTCGTGAGTTGCAACATTTTATTGCCACCTTTTGACACTACAGTTTTTTCATTCTTTTATTAGAATTAGGATTATGGATTGTATTGTTGGATTAGTATGTTCTTGTTTGTCTTATCTCTATATGTAACTAATCCCTAAATCATAGGGCTTTGGTAAAACTTATGATGTAACCAATTGAACTCCTTTTCATTTTTATGAATGATTATGTATTTTTATTCAATTATGTTTTTCTTACTGTGCTTAATTAATTAGTGAGAATCAACTACTCTTGTTAAGTTCTAAGTTAATTGGAAGATAGACGATCGTACCACTGCCTAATTAATGAAACTATAAGGTAAAATAAATCTAAGGAGTTTAGAGGATCAATCGAAATCCTTGATTTCTAATCGGTTATTAATTTAACAAGTCTGAATATTCTTTTTGTTTTTCTTAATTATATACCTTGCATGATCATTGAAGATAGTAACTTAAGGAAAAGAATATTATTGTTGCATGATCATTGGGTAGTAATAGAAACGGATGGTTGACAATTGACTTTAAACCATTTATAAAGGAGTTGGGGTGAGATTAGTTAAATTTATAAGGGAAACCAAAGTCTCATGTCTTTTTATAATTGAATTTGTATTCTTTTGCCTTTCAATTTTCAACTTTTTTTTTCTTTTATTTACTTTAAATATTTCTAAAAAAAACTCTTTTCTAGTGAGCTCAAAAGTTAGGATTCAATTATTCTTTATGATTGTTGAAATAAAATAGTGTTTATGAGAACGATATTGAGGATTTTAAATATCCTTTTTACACTGACAGGTGCAATTGTCAATGGATAAAACATTGTATGAACAATACACGTACAAGTTTTTGGGTTGACCAAAAAATACTATAACACATGTTTTAATTTGAAAGAAATAAATGAATTTTATTTAATATTATTTTTTATTTAAATTTGTTCATTTAATTTGTATACAAATTTGTTAATAAGAATTTGAATTAAATAAATCAGAAAGAATATTATCCTAAAAAATAAATTTTAAAATAAATATAGTTGCAATTATTAGTATTTTAAGTTGATTTAAAAATAGATATTTAACATTGGCTTTAGCAATGATTACAAACAACCATAAAAAATACACCAGTGGTTTGATGTTATTTTTGGACAGTTTTGCAATGATTATGAACTATAAAAAATATAAGCAACAATTATAACATTAGTTTCATATAACTACAACAAAATACTTCCCAATGGTAAAAACAAAGCATCGCAAACTAGGTTTTGCATTGGTTTTAATTGTAGCAAAATATCTTAAGAACCACCACATAATACTTATTCTCTTGTATAAATGTATGTTAAGTGAGTGTAGAAGATTTTTTCAAAAATATTGAAGACACTCTTCATAGTATTTTGGAGAATATCTATAAAAATAAGACACTTTATAGATAGTTAGAATGTATCTACAAAGGTGAGAAACTCTTTTCAGACTATTAAAGAATATTTACAAAGGTAAATATATTAAGTGAATTGTCACTTTCGTCCTTCACTTTGTTAACGTGTTTCATTTTCATCCAATTTAGAAAAATTAGGTCGTTAATCAATCATTTTGTCATTTATATTTCACATTAGTCCCTGGGATCAATTTTCATAAACGATATGTTGATTTCTACTATTAAATGTCGTGTTAAACGTCCAAATATGCCTAAAAAACATTGTATAATACATTAAGGACTTCTCCATATCATTCATCTTACTATAGCTATCCCTATCTTTATCCTTGTTCTCATGGTGCTGGTAAATAAATATCCAAATGCTCTACCTTTTTCATTGCAACTTTTTTTATCTTTTTTTTATCCTTAAGGTATATTTGAACTGACATCGTGACATTTAATATCACATATCAACATTTCATTTATTAAAATTGACCCCAAGAACTAATGTGGAACATAAATAAAAAAATGAGGGACTAACGACCTAAATTTTTAAGTTAGAGATGAAAATGAAATATGTTAACAAAGTGAAAGACAAAAGTGACAGCTCACTTTAAATATATTATTAAATTGTTGCACAACATCTGCAAAGACAAAAAATATCTACAAAGGTAAAATACATTTCAAACACTATTAGATAATGTTTACAAAGATAAGAAACTCTTCAAAATATTGAAGCATACATTCACTTCACTAGTCTAAGGGGTTTGTTAACACACTGGAAATTATTGACCACATAAGTTCTACGAAATCAACAACACCTTGACTTTGCAATAAATGAGACCAAAATATAAAAGATGAAAGTTTCCTTAAAGATGTTTGATAAAGAGGATGTTTAGAAAAAGAATCAACAAGTACAATATTAAAGTGAAAAGTTTTCCTCACATACTAGATACAACATTACAAGGTGACTTAATAATAACATTTACAATGCATTAAATGCATGCAAAACTTAATAAATAATCCCCTTAACGAAATTTCTAGTGAGAATTTTTAAATAATATTTTATATAAATTAAGACTAAATGAATGGAGAAAAATGCACATAATGAAATGTCAAAGCATTCAAAGATCATTCATTTTTCTATTTTTTTTTCCTTCTTAATGATGATTAAATTATTGGTTAAATAATATTTATTTGTTAGAGTTGAAAAATAATTATTGAATTGAATGTAATTTAAAGTGACTAAGTTGATAAAAAGAATACTTTAACTTTGATAATTTGTCTGAATTGTAACAAATCAATCGGATAGTGAAAATCTTAAAAGTTGTCAAACATTGAATAGTTCAAGATTGTGAGTGAATTAAAATAATTATTTACCTTCCTTATACTTTTGTAAAAGGCACTAATTTATTATAAAATCTACCAATTCTATTTAATAAAAATGTTTTTTTTATACATAACTATACTATGTTATTTAATAATAAAAAATTCTCATATATATATATATTTATAAATTTAAATATATTTTTAATTATGATTATAATTAAATTTGATTTTAGTATTTTTTATTTTAATCATCATAAATTTTAAATTTTTTAAAATGGTTAGTATTACCACTTCGTGTTAACATGCCATTGATGTGGTAAAGTGATGAAGCTTCCCCTCCAATGTTCAGGTGTAGAATTCTTGAGAAGGAAGTTCCAAGCTCCACAAAGCTTAACCAAATTGGAATTCAATATTTAAAAAAAAATAAAAGAAAAATGCATAATGAAATAGGAAGAAGAAATAGATAAGCACCACCTTTAAATTTTATGAAAATGGAAAAAAAATGATAAGCCTGTAAAAGTTTATCATAATGATAGAAATACTATTAATAAAGATTAAATATTGGTTCAATTTTCAAAAAAAAAAAAAAAAAGAATAATATCCTAGACATCAAATCTAATCCATTTTACAATGGACTTAAAAGTATTTAAGAGAGTACAAGCATTTATTTATAAAGTTAGGGATGATTCTTTTATGTTTTGTTTGAATGATGTGATAAATAAGAAGAAAACAAAAGAATGAAAAAAAATGAAGATAAAAAATAGAGTAAAAATAAAAAGAAAGAGTATTATTTTTGGATGAATAGAAATAGAAAGGAAAAAAAGGAATTTTTTTTATTTTCTTGTTTTGACAAATGGAAAAGAGAGGAGAAAAAATATATTAGTAATATAAATTTTAAAAAATATTAAAATTTAACTTTTTACTATATATTTTTATTAATATTTTTAAAAATATAATAATTTTAATAATTTAAAATAAAAAACTAAAAAAAAGTTTTTCTCTTTATTTTATCTCCTGTTTAGGAGGGATTTAGAGCAAATAAAAAATATTTCATTTCTCTTCTATTTTCATATTTTCATGTACAAGTAAATAATAAAAAAACTTTTCTATACCATCACTTTCTTTTCAACCAAACAAAACATTAAGTTAAAAAAGAGGAGAAGTCTTCCCTCAATAAAAAAAAAGATAAAATCTCTTCTAATCTAACACATACAACAAAAATCTTTCTATTTTTATTTAACAAAAATAAATAAATTCTAGCTAACCTAAAAATAAGACAAACCAATCTATTTTAATTTTAACTAGAAAATTTTAGATTTACGTATAAATTGAAAGCATTTATCTTCTATTCTCTAACAAAACTATGCACTTGAGTCAACAATTATTCTATAAACTCCTTTTCTTTTTGAGCATTTGCTCTAGTTAATGATCCACCATGATCTTCAAGCCCTCCTAAAATAAGTTTAAATACATGTCACATAAAAGTAAAAATAGTCTGTGACCTAACTATATTGTGTAAAGATAAACTTAATTAATTACCAAATTTATTATTTAAAAATTCAACCTTTTTTTATATAGGTCATTTATTAAGTTTCATTTGACACTTTTAAACATTCATTTTATAAAAATTTTCTAAATAGGTTGTTAAATTTAAACTTATATATAAATAAAAAAAATTATATCTATAAATAAAAAAAGTATATAATCTTAAAAAATTATATTAATATTAATATTATTATTATTATTAATTATTTGAATAGATTTATCTTATTATTATTATTATTATTATTATTATTATTATTATTACTTTTTAGATGACTCAAAAATCTTACTTTTAATTTTTTTTTATTTTAATTTTAATTACTATTTTTAAAAATCTAGTTTTTTTAATCTCTATAGTTTTTAAAAAAAATTGTTATAGTTTCATTTTTTTAATTTATATCCCTAAAATTTTATTTTATGTAGATTTTAACTTGTCTGATCTATTACATATTTTTTTTTAAATAATATAAATATAAAAAATCAAACTTCTAAAATATATGAAAAAAATTTGAAATCAATATAAATTATAAAATTAAAAGTATATTTAAAATTTTAATAAATAAGTCTATTTAATCTTTGATATAAGCTAAATTATAGATTATGAACCAAACTTATTTAATATCTAATATCATATTTTTAGAAAAATTTAATAATTTTTTAATTTTAAAATTAATTAAAAATTTATGTTTATATTATTTAACTAAAAATATGTTAATTTTTTAACATTTACAATAAAATTTAGAACAAATTAAATTGACACTTTCTTAAATTCATTGAAAAGTACGATATCTTCATTTTTTGTCTTAATTTTTTTTAATTTATATAAAATTATAACACACTATACCTCTTTCAATTATATAATTCTATCCCAATATTGCTTAATTTTTTATAATATTTTATACGTAAAGAAGGTCAAAAAATATTAAAAACAAAAAAATATCTAATATATTTCTATATATTTCAAGAATGTTAATATAATTTATCCTAAAATTTATACAAGAGATACTTCACTCTATCATAATAAATAAGTTTAATTTAACATAAATTTAAAATAGACTAAATCATACCTTCTTCACTACCTGTTCATTTGTAATATCACATTTTAAAAAGTTTAACCAAAATTATTTTTAAAAATTTTAAACTTTACAAAAAAAATAAAAAATAAATTTAACTGTTTCAAATTAAAATGATGATTTCTTCTGTATTTTTATAAATTTAAGGACAACATACTCAAATCACTAAAATATCTGTTCTGCATATTTAATATAGTCAATCTCTCTTATCTATTTTTCATAATTGTTATAATCTCTTATAAAGTTTAAAAAATTGTGCATAAATTATTTTCTTATTCCGAAATTTTTAATTAATCTCTGTATTTTGTTTAAACAACTATATGAATTATTTATTTAATTTAAAGGATATCATTTTTATTTTATTATACTTTAGATACAAATAATATTTCTTTTAATTTTTTTTATAAAATTAAATAATTTATGTTATTAAAATTAATAAATTTTTTTAATATGTTACTAATTTAAATTTTTAATATTAAATATTTAAATTGATAATATTAAAAATAAATAATATTTATTAATATAAAATTTATAATAAACTAAATATATACAAAACTTAATAATTAATATATTTAAAGATATATTTATATTTTATAAGTAAGATGCAAAACAATTGCTAATTATTTTATAAAAACATAAAAAATTTAAAAATTGTTATTATCTTTACATATAATATAATTATTTAACTAATAATATATAAATTAAATTAATAAAATAGTTATAAATATTATATTTTTGTATAATAATTTTTTAACTGTTAACATTAATAGAAAATACATAATTTAACTGTTGATATGTTAGGAAAAATATTTTAAATATTTTAAATTAATTTCAAGTTAAATTATAATTATTAATTATTAAATTTTTATAAAAAATTATCAAGTATCAAGATAAATTTTATTATATATTTTATGAAAAACTAAATTACTAATATTAGTTTTAAAAATTTATATTAATAAATAATTTATTATATTTATTATTTAATATTTAAAGTATGGATAATATATATATTGAAAAATTATTTGTTAGTATAATATATTTTATTGATAATATAAAATTATATATCTATTAATAGTAATTTTTATTAAAAAATAAACTGTAAAAATTATCTAATATTAAAACGCTATTAAATAATTTTTTCAGTTGAATAGTTTAAATCAATCAAATGGATTGATATTTAATTATTTTTATTTCAGTCTAAATTAAACTATAATATTTATTTTTAAAATTTTAAATCAAATCAGTTGACCCATTAGATTTTTTAAAAATTTCAAAATAATGGTATAAAAATATAATATTTATAACATATTTTATTAATTGAATTTAATTATTATGAATTAAATTTATCATATTTATATGTAAATAATAACAATTTAATATTTTTTAATTTTTATAAAATAATTAACAATATTATTTATCTTAATTATAAAATAAAAATATATTAATTATTAAGTTTTGATATTTTTATTTTATTTTAAATTTTATATTAATAAAATATTTATTTATTTTTAAAATTATCAATTTAAATATTTAATATTAATATTTTAAAAAAATTAAATTAATAACATATTAAGTTTTTTATTATTTTTTATAAAATAATTATTTTTATAAAAAAGTAAAGGAAATATTATTTTTATAAAATAGTTAAATAAAATTTTTTTATATAAAATATATATTTTATCAATTTTAATAAAATAGTTTTTTATTTTTATAAAATAATTAAATAAATTATTAGTTTTATATAAAATATAATAAATATGAAATAATGAAATATTTTAATATGTTAAAAAATTAAAAATATTTAAAAATTTAAATGTTTTTAATTTAAATATTTATATTTTAAAATATCTTATTTAGATAAATAAATTTAAATTTTTATATTTAAAAGATAAAATTTAAATTTATTAAATTTTATTTTTTATTATATACAAAATTTTATATTTAAAAATATTCATATATTTTTTAAAATTTTCTTTTTTTCTTTTTTTTGTTTATATAAAAATTTAAATATAGAAATATTTTTGTTATATAATATATATAAATAAAATAATAATTTAATATATTTATAATTAAAATAATACTAATATATGTTAATCATTATATGATAGAGATAAAGATACATAGAAAAATATGAAAGAGTAATAAAAGAGAGAAATAAAAAGAATAATGAATTGAGATATTTTAAAAAATTTTAAATTTATATATTTTAAAAAAATTTAATTTTTTATTTTAATTTATTAAAATGTTTTTAAAATTTATAAAATTTAATTTTTTTTAAAAATATTTTAATTATTAAAATTTTAGATTTTTAAAAAATTATTTTTTTAAATATTCTATTCAAATATAAGATAAAAGAATGAAAAAATGTTAATTATAAATTTAGAAATATTAAAAAATAAAAAAATAATGTTAAACATATTAAATATGTACGGTGATACATAGACATTCTAATAATTTGGATACGGTATCCTAAATTGTACAAAGATAGTGTAGAAACATTAACTAAAAATATGTTAAATTTTTTTATAACATTGGCGGTAAAACCTACGCCACGTGGAATGTTTTTTTCTGCCCGGCAAGTAACCTTGTCTTGACGGTTACGATGCCACTCCTTGTCTTGTTCCAACACATGTTTCTTTTTCTTCTTTCTCTTACGCACTAACACCCACCTTCTCTACTGTGGATATGGGAACGCTCATGCATGCGGTTCAGTACAATAGCTACGGTGGAGGACATGCTGGCTTAAAGGTTTTCTCTTTCAATTCTCTCCTTTAATGCTCTCTGGGTATTGATTTATTACTACCACAAAAGTTGCTGCAATGCCTAAACCCTCCTTCTTTACAGTTTCAAACTTACTTTGCATGATTTCTTTGATACTGTGAATGAATGAATGAAAAATACTGAGTCTTCTCATACTCTTTTCTTCTTACGAGACACCCTCCTCTGACCTTAAATCACAGAACTATGTCCAATTGAGGTTTTCTGTATTCAGTTACTCAAGCCGTCTTGTGTGTGAGTGTCAGTTAGGTGAATTATTAGATACTCATAGAGTAATAATAATTCTTATATGATAAATGTGTGTGTGTGTGTGTGTGTGTGTGAGGGAGAGAGAAAGAGAGACGAGAATGACTTTGCAATCATGAACCAAACTATGTCATCTAAAAAATTGTTTGTCCTTGGATTACCTACTTTGTAATCAAAATTTACTGGATTATATCGTATGGTGTTCCTTGGACAAGTATGTTGTGCCTGACTCTACTAATTGATCTAAAGCCGTATGTGAATGATGACTTGTTTAGAACAGAAGAGACTTATACCCTTTTTCTCTCTTTAATAAAACCCTAACTTTTATTGAGGATAAGATTAAACTTTTGTGGGATCAACTATCAAAGTATATAAGTTTTCAAGTGGCACTCTGTTTACCCTGCCCCTCATTCATGAGATTCTTTCTCTGTTGATTATGTGTGACATAAGGTTTATGAGTTGGTGTTGGTGATTTTTTCAGTAGTTAGAATCAATCAGCATGATGCAATCCTGATTTGAACAGCTAGGCACAAGATGTACTATATTTTCTTTGCTTTTTCAGTTTCAGCCATATAGGAAGTTTGTCTCTGCTGAGTTTTAGACCTAAAGGGTCAATCTGATGTTGGAAATGCATTTTATTTGAACTTATGTGCTTAGAAAACACCAATGACATAAAAAAATATTTGTAGATTTTGCATGTTGTTTATAATTTATATTTATTTCAGCATGTTGAAGTTCCCTTACCCACTCCCAGTAAAGATGAAGCTTTGATTAAGTTGGAAGCAGCTAGTATAAATCCATTTGATTGGAAAGTACAGAAAGGCATGTTGTGGCCACTTTTGCCACGCAAGTTCCCATACATACCTGGTAGCTTCCTTTCCTTTCCTTTTCTCTCTCTTTAAGATGTTCATCTTTATCAACATTTTAGTGATATAAATCTATGGCAAGTTCTTATTGTAATATGTTCCAGCAGTTATCTTTGATAAGAATCTGATGACTATCTGTCTCTCTTTATACGAATAAAATTTGTATTTGATGATCTTATGTTCTCTTGAAATACTGTCTATGACTTTGGTGTCATTTACTCATGCAATAGGCTTTCTTGGTTATATAAATTTGCAATAGATCTTATTTTGCAATTTGCACTTTTCAGCTAAAAGATGTGGAATCCATATAACAACATATGAATTTGTGTTTAATTCAATTACACGCTGCACATAGAACTTGATATTTAAGTCTTCCAATGTTGAAACAGGATTTCAATTCCAATGTAGTTTACAACTTGAGCTTACCGAATCAGTTACAGTTTTACTTTATCTTATGTATTCCAAATCTTTCAAGATTATCATGTTGAAGATACTACATTCTGTAATAGGCACCGATATAACAGGAGAGGTTGTAAAGATCGGTGAAGGTGTTCAAAAATTCAAACCTGGTGACAAAGTTGTAGCCATTGTTAACCCCTTTGTAAGTTGTAAAAAATATTATATATTTCTTGTTACTGTTCACTTGAAAAGAATAGTACTACTATCTAATCTTTTCTATTAATAGATACCTTCTGTAGAGACTCTACTCTGAAAGAGAATTCTGAGGAAATTTTAGATCCTCCACTTTATGCTGAAATATCCTTGTAGCCTTTCAGTGTCTGTTCACATTCAAATTGATCCTTTAATTTACAATGCATAACTTCTTATAACTTGCTGTATATAGAGAGAGAGATGGGTGGAGAGGGGGGAAGCCAGGGCCTTGGCCCCCTTTCTCCACCAAACTTTCTTTTATATAGTATATAATTTTCTTTTTGTGTTGAATTGGTCTCCCTTATTTTATCTTGCCTACCTTTCTTCTTATGAGATAATAGGGAAACTAAAGAAATACTTATAATACTTCTCCTAAGTCTCATTTTATTGTTCCTTTACATTGGTATCTTTGTGGTTGTATAAATTAAATTTTATTTTTTTAGATTAAAAATAAATTTTTAGCTAATATTACTTAGATATGCATTATATTTTTTCAATTTTATTGTTGTCATAAGGTTTTAGAGATTTATGTTTTAACTTCTACATGTTTGACTTCTAGTATAAATTTTTATTATATTTATAATATTATGAGATGAAAATATAAAGTGAACTAAATAAAAATTATCTGCAATTGATATATATTATAAAGAAAAAGTTGGTGAAGCTCCACACTTATAACTTGGAATGCTTTTGCCCCTCGTTTGCATAATTTTTAGATATGTCCATGTATATGTATGTATGTATGTACGTATGTATGTATGTGTATACATGGACATATTGATCTTAGTTTACTTCTTACTTTACTTAAGTACTTGATGGAGATGTTTGTCAAAAATTATCTGGATATGTAAGTTGAATTCTGGCATTTTGTAACAGAAAAACAGATGATTTCTTGAAGAAGTTATCCTAATTTAAATCTATTCTCAACCCCTTCTATCTTGTCTTATTTTAAATTATAATAAGGAAACAAAAACAGATGATTCCTGCATTTGACTTTATTACACACGATGGAGTAATGCAAAGATTTTACCAATATCAACCAGCCTCATGAAAGGAAAGACTTGTTTTATGATTCATGAAATTTTATAATGGTAGAATGGTGGTGGACTGGCTGAGTTTGCTGTTGCTAAGGAGAGTATCAGTGCATTAAGACCTTCAGAAATCTCAGCATCTGAATGTGCTGCCCTACCTGTTGCTGGTCTGACAGCTCTCCAGGCACTCACCAAATCAATAGGGATCAAACTTGATGGGAGCGGTGAACGGAAAAACATTTTGATCACTGCTGCATCAGGTGGTGTAGGTCACTATGCAGTTCAACTGGCAAAGCTGGGAAACACTCATGTGACAGCAACATGTGGAGCTCGCAACATTGAATTAGTCAAAAGCTTAGGTGCTGATGAGGTGATTGATTATAAGACCCCAGATGGTGCTGCTTTGAAGAGTCCATCTGGTAAGAAATATGATGCTGTGATTCACTGTGCAGTGGGCTTTCCTTGGTCCACCTTTGAGCCTAACTTGACCATGAATGGAAAGGTTATAGATATAACTCCAAGCTCTGGTTCAATGTTGACATTTGCTCTGAAGAAACTTACCTTCTCTAAAAAGCAACTTGTGCCTTTGCTTTTATTTCCAAAGGGTAAGGACCTTCAATATCTGGTTGATTTGGTCAAGGAAGGAAAGCTTAAAACAGTTATAGACTCCAAATATCCTCTAACTAGTGCTGAAGATGCCTGGGCCAAGAGTATTGACGGTCATGCAACTGGGAAGATAATTATTGAGTTTTAGATATGTATAGTAATGCTCCATAAGAGTATACATTGTATTTTATTATATGAATTGATTCAGGAATACCTTGAAGTTATACTTCGGTATGACATGAGCCACATATCATTTATTGTTTCCCTATATATGATAAACAGTAGAATTGGTCTCTATCCAATGGGAAAAACTGATATTATATACCGTCTATAATGATGATTATATATACATGTTGTTGGAACTCTAATAAGATGTGACTTTTGGAAAAGGATGCACTAATTTGATTTTAGTTAGGCTTTCTATGAGTGTTTGTATAAATTAGATGATGTCCTACGGACCTAAACAACCACATACTAAAATTCAATTGGGATGTTCCCTTACATGTTGGCGTTTGGAAAACTATTCCACTTACCTTACCTATTAAGTTAGAGCACAAAACGTACTGAACCTTGAAGTTCCTAAACTTTGATATGGAACATGTTTGTGAAAACTTATATTGCAATTAAATGAATTAGACAAACCCACATGAAAATGCCAAACTTCATAAACGATGCACGCAATAAACATATCCATAAGTTAGTTCCAGCTGGTAAAAAGGTGTTATTATATAACTCAATTTCAGCTGTTCCTAAGAAAATTGAAATAAAAATGCATAAGTGAGTTTTCAGTTGGTAAAAAGGTGTTATTATATAACTCACAATTTCGGCTCCTCCTAAGAAAATTGAAATAAAAATGGATAGAACCTTGCACAGTTTTTTATAAGTTTTCCGTATGGAGTATTAGAACTAAGACAAGATATTGTGAAGACTTTTAATCTCAATAATCAAAGGGTTAAGCACTATGAATAATGCTTGACTTCTTAAATGCCAGGCCATGTTTTTGGAAGAACCCAAATATAAGAAATAAGGCCTGAGAAACTAGCTTATGAAAGTGTATATATTCATTTATTTTTTAGGAGTTGCTTTTTACATTTTTTATTTTGCTTTTTTCACCTTAGATAAATTTATCCCCGTAAATTTAGCTTCCGAAAATGTAAATCCGAAAGATTTGGATTTCTTTCCGGAAACATATATCAAGAAGGTAAATTAGACAGTGTTCATTAGATGTAGGATGAAAATATGAATTTTCGAAAAGTTGTGTGAAAGAAATGTGAACATTTGTTTCGGAAATACGTTTCCGCAATGCAATGAATGAATTTTTGGAAATATGTATTCCGAAAATTTATTTTAAATGGATTTAATTACTCTCCAAATAAGTATTTTCGGAAGTTTAATAAATTTATTCCGGAAAAGTATTTCTGGAAGTTCACTTCATTTCGAAAAATTATTTTCGGAAACTCATTAAATCCATTTCGAATAATAGAAACGAAAAAAAATTTTAATATTTAATTTTACCAAAAATGAAAAGGAATGTAAAAAGTAAAAATGAAGGTGAAAAAGTAACTTCCTTATTTTTTTTTTTGCTTTATTCTAAATTTTGTTTCATTATCGGATGATTCAACATGACGTCAATTGGAAAAGTCTTCCACCTTTCTTTTTTTTATTTTCTTGGCTTTTATTTTTAAAATTTTAATATATGAACATTCTAAAGTATGGGGAAAGGGATAACCAAGTTTTGAAATTTCTAATTTTATTTGACACCTATAGAAGTGTTGAAAAACATGTTTGTTCTTGTGTGAAAAGCAAATAAATTTTAACATTTTTCAGTTTGTTAGGCATTTTAGGCTTTAGAAATCCACATTATTTGGCAGCAACAATTAATTGAATTTAATAATGGATATAGAAGCTGTTAGCAAAATAACTAATAATTAACAAAGTTTCCTATCATCTTAGGTTACGATAGAATTAGTTCCACCAAAGCGTAAGTTTTAAGTCTACTTGAGGTTGATGCATTAGTTTTTAAGCATCTCTTCTAGGACGTGAGTATGACTTTAAAACTTGTTTTTTAACCTTTTTAAGATAAATTCATGTCTAGTTGCATGCTAGAAAATAATTAAGGTAAATTGGTTATTTTTAATGAGTTTATTAATATTTTAAGTTCTCATTCATATAGTTTTTACAAATCTGTTCCTAACTTTTAAAATAATATAAATTAATTCATCATTTTTAAAAATCTTTTAAATTGATCTTTTAATTTATTGAAAATAATATAAATCAGTTTCTTCACAAATAACACACCAAGGACACATTTAAAAGAAGATGATGAAAACTAGAAAACTAAAGAAAGAATTTTTTAAAGTAAAAAACTCATTTACAAAAATCAAATAAATTATAAATTAAAATGCTAATAAACTCCTTTTTCTGATGAATATTAGATTTTGAACAAGTTAATTCCTAGTATTTGAGCTTTAAATATTAAATGAATTTCTTTTGTATCTGCATTTAAAAGTTTTAAAAAAAATTTAGGTACACTTTTGAATATAATTGGGATAATTAACAAATTTATGTTGAATATGTCAAGTAGGATTTACAAGCAAAAAAATAAAGGTAAAATGAAAAAAAAAAGATAAAAAAAGTGGAACAAAATAAGAATTGTAATAGATTTGATATCCCTTGGTTATCTTCAACAAATACCTGTAACAAACAGGATAATTACTTGCTTAATAAGTTCGGATATGAATATAAGCAGTAACCAATTTATTTGCATAGAACAGTAATAACAATAACAACTATAACAATAATTAAATTAAAATTTATTTATTTATTTAGAAAATTTTTAAAATTAAATTATTTTTTAAAATTTAATATAAAAAACTTAAACTTATAATTTTAATGAGTTATCTTTATTTTATAATGATATAATTATATTTTATTAATTAAAAAAATATTAAGAAAAATCAAAGATTATATTTTAATTAAATAAATTATAAATATAAGAAAAGGCTCAAGGATTTAGGTGTCCTTAAACCATGGGATAAGGATCAAAGTTGTTAACTAAACCAGAGTATAAGAATAGCTACATATAATTCTTTAAATACAATTCTAGAGAAGGATACTATAGTACCTTATGAAAACCTTATTCATTGTTATTGCTAAGTAAAAAAAATTTAAAAAAAAAGTCATGAAAAATTAAATTGTAATTTATAACATAAAAAATTCAATTATAATTCAAAGGATTAGGTTATAAAATTTAAAATTAATACAAGTCCTGAAATTCTTTCATTTTTTATATTTTAATGGTTTTACTCTTAATCCTTAGCTATGTTATAGTTAATAAAAAACTTTTAATTTTTGCATAAATAAATACTTAATAGTGATTTAATTTATAAAAAAAACTTATAAAGATGTACAATTAAAGAAGTTGCATGATATGTTTTTTTCTTACAAATACTTTATGAGATAATAAGACAAATTTCTTTTGCTGTGAAACTTGATTTTAGAAAACCTAAACTCTAAATTAAATTATGTATAATTATCCTTTACTAGTAATTAAGTCCATACCTATTTTTTAAGTTTAAATACCTAACATTCTCATGGTTATATTATGGGCTAGTGTTTAAAGAACAAAATGTGTTTATAAGTTTTCATTTCTACAGTATTTTATTCCATTTATATTTTAAAATATATAATTTTGTATTATTTATATAATTTTTTACAGAAATGATAATTCAACCTAAAAGTTTAATAAAAAATAAAAGTGACAAAAAATAAGTAAAATTAAATTAAACGGTATAGAATGAAGACTAAGTATCTTATATAATAATAATAATAAAATCTAAATAACAAGAACACCTTGATGTGAAACATTTGACCCAAAAAGAAGGTAGCAAGTCTAAAAAACAAGACAAAATGTCTAGAAAGAAAGATAGGTAACTCAAGGATCAATGAAAATGCAATAATGAGGGACTTAGGGCTCCATGCAAAAATGATCTAACATACTCTTTCTTAGCCAAAAATATCCTTATTCAATGGTGAACATTCCTTTGCTCAACTTTGCATGTCATTGCTCACATTTCCAACACCAACTAAGACTTTAAGCATAATATTTTTTAATACAAGGATTCATTTGATGCATTTTTTATTTTTAATTTTATGAATTTCTTTGTTTTAAACACCATAAAATAGATTTTATTTGACTCCTTCAAATCAAAGGTTTTTCTATAAAGAAAGGACCATTGCTCTATGGATGTGTTATTTTCAATTACGTTATTTATAATTTTTATACCATATTTTTTTTATGGATTATAGTTTATGATTTCAATAATTTTATTAACATTATATATAATAAAGTTCATAAGGTCCATAGAAATTTTAGATATTTTATAAAATTATTATTTTAATCTTATTTGACATGTATATTTGATTTGATTTATGTTTATTTTATTATGTGAATAAATTCAAGTTGAGTAAAATTTAGAATTAGACAAAAAGGATAAACCTTAGACCTATAGGATAAAGAAACTCAAACATTGATTAAGAAGATAAATTTTAGGTTTCCTATCAATTATTCTTTCTATTTATTATTTATTATTTAAGATTATTTTATGCAAATTAAGAAAACTAATTAATACCTTCATTTGTGTTAGAATTGTTATATAATATTCTTAATCTCTTTAATTATTATTTTATCTCATCAATTAATATATTTGAAAAGAGTAAGCATATAATAAAAATAATAATAAATATTATCTTAAATTTTTAAGATGGTAGTTAAAAAGGAACAATTATTTTATTTTTTAAAATAATGTAAAATAAAAAAATAAAGGAAGTGTTAATAAAAATTTATTGAAAATTTAATCCTTTCTTTAATAATATATAATGAGAGTATATAAAATAAGTAGTAAAAATATTAACATTGCATGGTGTAGTAATATTATCGTGGGTGTTAATCACTCCAAATATGTGACTGATAGTTAGTGAAAATAACACTAGTTAAGTAGGATCAAGATAAGAGTGGTGTGAATAAAGGGCCAAATGCCTATGATGTATATATGCTTATATTGATTGGATGTTATAAATGCACTTGATGATGATACGTAATTATGTATTTGTGTTAATGTTGATCCTTTTGTGAAAAATGAAAAATTATCATGTCCATAAGATGATGTGGACTATTAAGATGAAGACATGGATAAGGATTAAAAAAATTTGAGGGTCCAATAACTTGATTAAAGATTGAGCGTTGTGAATTTAGAGGAATTATTATTTCTCTATCTAGATGATATGTGATTATATATTTTGTGAGAAATAATAAAAAATATTATTTGGAATTAATTAAAAAATATTTATTATGATTTTGTTAAAAAATTATCGGTGACAACTGTTGAGAACTTACTTGTAAGTATCTTTGGTTTTGAAATCTTGAAGAACAATGAGCAACAAAAGGATATCTTCATTTCAAAATTAAAAGAAAAATACAAAAAAGTTTCTTTTGCAAATATATTAATTATTTATTTCTTATCTAAGGTTTGGCCATTCTTTTCATATACCACACCAAATTTTTACAATGATAAATTAAATCAAGAATTTCTTACAAAGTAGAAAGAGAACTAGTAGCTGCATTAACTTCTTGTTTCTTTGGATGATCCTTTCTCATGTCTGTCTTGTCATAATTATTTGGTTTGAGTCTGATTCATGATATAAAGAACAAATAGTATCAAGTTGTCATTGCTTAAGGATTCCTTCATAGGATAAGCAGGTTGTCTAAGGGTTGGTAAATGGTTGTAGTTAATGCATCCTTTACTTCCCATGAATAAAATATTAGAAAAGTTTCCATACTAAAAAATCACTTCTATTTCCTCCCGCTGTGGATACCATCAGATAGTCTTCTTAGTATGATTTACTAGCAGTTAGCACACATCTTGACCACTCTTAGCCTTCAATTAGAGTTGACAAAAATCAACAAAGGCATTTGTGTTTATAATACCCTTAACACACATATGTGTGGTGAGCCATATATACAACATAGAATCCTTTTTCCTTTTTTCTCATTAGCAAAAACATAGGGTAAAATACACATTTGTAAGGATTGCTGGCACAAGGTTCTCTCTTTGGAATTTACGAACCATAAAAACATCAATGACTTCCAAGCTAACAAACTGATCACTGCTAGGAAGTAAAACTACCCCGTAGATCACTAAGGCCAATACATCCAGGAATCCTTCCCAATCATTTGTTTCGGCCAAGAAATGATTTTTCCCTTCTAAATACTTTCTTGGAAACCCATCAATTGAACCTTTGGTCTTCTTATTACTCATCAAATTCTTCACTTGAACTTTGAATACTTTAGCAATGGTTTGCGACGAGGGGAAATGACCTAGAAACTTGTATAGTGGCTCTTTCTTCAAAGACAAACCTATGATAATCTCAAACTCCTCCAAAATGGGGGCTAGCTAAAAGTCTCGAAATGTAAAGCATCTTAAAGGTAGATCATAATACTAGGCAAGTATAGTAATCACTTCTACTTGCACATCTACTTCAATAAGATCAAGGATATTTTTATATTTTCTAGCAAATGTCATTTGTTTTATCTTATTTATCTTTTGACCTAGAGTTATTAGACTTCCAACATTAAACTTGTTGACAATAAACTGCAGAGTTTTCTTCATCACCTACAAAACTCTCCCTTCACATTGTAGTTCTATTTGTTTTTTAACTAAAGATACTCACAATAGGTTCCAACACTATTTTCTGACAAACTCCACATAAAATGAAAGTAAATGAATGAAATTAGTAAAAAAATTGTAAGATATTAATGCATGGATTTCTCAATTTTACTTCTTTTTAATTTATGCCATGAACATGCATGCAACACTAAATAAATAAATATGAATCATATTATATTTTATTTATTTTTTCTATTTTCTCTCTCTTTTTTCATTCTTTGTTTCCTACCAATTTTTTCTCATTAATTTTTTCTCTATCATTTTTTATTTTTTTTATAAATAAATTGTATGATTACTCCTAAAATTTTATGTTATTGAATTTGAGGAAGAGAAAAGGCAAGAAGTACACTCCCTTTTGTCCTTCATAGGTTTTACCTAGATATGAAAATTTTCTACCTTAAGGTCTATGGATTTTTTAATTAGTGCTCTTTCCGTAGGTAATGATCTATTCTAAAGGTATTTGGCCTTTAGCGCTAAATCACATTTAGAAATGTTGACCATAATAATAGGTGAATTATTAGATGTGGAACATCCACATAATAGGTTACGCTCTAAATGAGGTTCTCGCAGTAACCAAACAAGATATACATCCAAAGTGAAGTTATACTCAGCCCGATTATAAGGCCCTACTCTATTCAAAGTGTGTGATAAGTGAAATGTAGTGTGTGAAGGGAGCATAAAAACCTACAAGGATCTAACCTAAAAACTACCCCAAACCTACAATAATAAACAAAACAAAGAATATTGCAATATATTTTTCATATATTCTAAGGTTGAAATAAGAAAATAAATAGTAGAAGAAATGAATATACTTACAAACTTATAAATCATAGAATTATTAATACAAAGAAAAATTAAAATAAATATAATAAATAAATAAAAATTATTACATAATTCGCACAATTGAATATAACAAAACTTAACTCTCTAACTATACTCAAAGAAGTCGCCAATGGAAAAATTAAAATAAAAATTGGACAGGGTCAATTTTAAAATGAAATAAAATGAAACCGCCATCAATTTTATCTTACATAATAAAAAATTGAAAAATCTTTTATTTGAAATAAACAATAAAAACGGTCTATAAAAATCATAATAAGGTTGAGAGTCCACTTATACATAGGAAATTGTGAAAACTTAAGTCGACAACACCACTAATACATCCACCCTAAGATGGTTAGCTCAAATAAATTTATGCAACTTAGTTATAATTTTAAAATTATTTATTTTACTCCTTTAAATAAAATATAAATAAAAAATTTATTTTAAAACGAATAAATAAATAAACATTCAAATAAATAATTTAATAAATAAGTTAATTAATAAATAAAAAATATTTAATTAATAGTTAAAATTAAAATAAACGTAAATGTTATAAAAATTAATTTTATCTTAATAGTTTAATTCCTCCGTATATGTATCTTTGGTCCAATGAATAACTCAAATTCACACTGTTCTTTTGAAAAATAGTTATAGATTAATTAATTTTAATATCATAGAATTATTTTAAAAGATACAAATTTAAAAACACCAGATCCTCACACCTTATGTGTTCCAAATTAAAAATAGGATTAACAAAATATCTTGTTTAATATTTTTTTAATGTAAAATTGAGTTAAACTATTTTTAAAAAATTAAATTAAAAATCATCGAGTTGTCACAATTTCAGACATTCTTGTTTAAAACATAAAATTAACAAAACATCTTATTTAAATTATCTTTTTTTATGCAATTAAATTAAATTATTTTTTTATAAAAAAAATTGTAGAAAAATTATGAATACATTTTTTATATTAATAATTTTTAATTAAATAGTTAAAATTCATAAAATAAAATAAAATAAATCAATATGACAAATAACACTAAAAATAAATAAATAAAAAAAATGATAATAATTATCACAATAATAACAAGATAATAACAAAAAATATTACAAAAATTCACAAAAGATAATGACAGTAGCAACAAGTAAATAATGATAAAAAATTTGAACGTAAATATAAAGATTATATTTAAACATTAATTATTGAAATAAAATAATAATAAAAATAATCAAATAAAATAAAATAAAATAATAATAAAAAATATTAATAGCAATGAATTAAATAATAAAAAAGAATAAAAAAATAACCATTACTATATTTATCCAAGAATTACAATGAAAGCTCAAAAAAAATAACAATAATATTAAATAATAAAAAAAAAAACAAGCTGGTTTAAAACTTTTTAATATAAAAATTAAAAATAAAACTATATATATTCAAGACCGATCCGTGATGGCTATGAAAGTTAAGATCATTCAGCAAAATATGTGCGTCTTTTGCCTTTAAGGTAATAGACCCATAAGAGAAGGGAAACCGATGAGTCCAAAAAATATAAATATGCATTGGTGTTAAAACTAACAAATTTCAACAATAGAGAAAAGATAAAGTAGGAGATACACGTGGTAAAAGAGTCCACGTGCAAGTGCAATGAGAGGATTGAAGGAAAGGATGGGAGAAGAGGAAAGGGACCCAGTGCTGGAAGAATTTGTGATAGAGGTTGAAGAGAATATTTCTCTTTCCTATTTTGATCTATTATTTTTTTAATATTTATCTTCTTATATATTTTTTATTTATCATTGTATTAAACTTATGCAAGCTTAAATTTTGGTTTAAAAAAATATATTTGAATATCTCCTATATAAGATTGATGCATTATTCTAGACATATTTGCCGTATAAAATTGATTTTGGAGGATAAAAACTATTTGACATATTCTTCAGAGGAAATTCTTGTTTCTTTATATCAATATAGCTTCCGTTATTCTCTTGTTTCAAAGAAAAATTACGTCTACTTTCTCCCAGCTCCTCCATTTTTTTTTTCTACGCTAATCTTTCTTTTAATTTTGTCATTCGTTGTCACAACTTTTTTTAAAAATTAGATTCCAGTTTTTGCAATATTTATTAAATTAATTAATTTATTATTAAAATTGTTTATACTCTAATTATTTATATTTTTCTTATCTGCATCGTCCCATTTTAAATTTCTTCTTTTAGTTGAATACTTCCTACTATCATTTGCTGGCAAAGTTGATGCTGACTAACTTTATGGAAATTTTTTTATTCCAATATATATATATATATATATATATATATATATATATATATATATATATATATATATATATTAAGAAAAAAGTAACGTGATTATAAGAAGGACATTGGTATAACTTTACCTTGCAAGATCGCCTTTTCTAAACTAAAATAAAAATTGCTCTTTCGTATTAGTTACAACAAACAAATAATAATAATAATAGTAACAAATGTATAAAATATTTATAAAAACAAATAATATATATAATGTGTATATGATAAAAAAATAAAAATAAAAATATATAAAATAAAATATTATTCAAAATAAATATTAAAAAGATTAAATACAATATAATAAAGGAATAAATTTAAGAATCAAATATTTTTATTTATTACTTTATTTTATTTCTTAAAATTTAAATTTTTTATTTTTTATTTAGTATATTACATGTGAAAATTAAAAAAAAAAAGCTAACAATAAAAATAAATAAATAATCTAAGTAAAATTTTAATATTTGATTAAATAAAAAATGATATTAATAATAACATTAGTAATAATGGTAATAATGATAATAATAATAATATGATAAATAAAATAGATTAAATTAGATAAAAAAGTTTTAAAAAAAACTTATACCATGAGAATATAAGAGTGGTAAATAAAATATGTAGATAAAATTTTATATTCAGTTTTATCTAATTTTTTGTTTTGATTTGTTATAATTTATTTTATTGATAAATATAAAAAAGAATTGAATAAAAATGACATATAACAAAGAAAGATTAATAAAGATTTAAAATTAAACTAATGATTAAAATTTAGAATTAAAAGAAAATTAATAATAATAAAAATAAATTAAAAATAAATAAAAGATAAAAAAGATAAATTTAAAATTGAATTAGTGATTAAAATCAATAATTAAGAGAGCACAAATAAATAGAATAAAATCTTCTTAATTTTAAAAATATTAAAAAAAATATTTACATAATGGAAGAGTAATATGATAGGTAAAATTTAAAGTTTGAATTTTATATTTTTTTATTTAAATTTTTAATATTATATTTTTATTATTTATAAAATATTTTAAATAAATAAAGATAAAATTAAAAATAAAAATAATAAAATAAAATAACATACAATAAAAAAACAAATAAATAAATATATAAAATTACATTAAAAATAATAATAATAACATCAATAGTAATTAAATATAGATAAATAAAATAAATTAATTTAAAAATATTTTTTAAATTAAAAAAACGAAGATAAAATATGATAGAAAAAATCTAATGTTTACGCACTCTATAATTATTTAATGTTTATGTTGGTTGATTAACTTTATTCTAACAAAACAATATGTAACAAGATTTGGATCTACATATTGCTACATGTTTTGTGAACAAATTAAATTTATCAAAAATAAAATCAAATATATTATTTTGAGATAGAAACGCACAGATAATAAAAAAATCAATATCAACCAGCAAGATAAATTATGGAAGCATTGTAGTAAGCAATATAAATGAGCTAGAGAAACTTGGAAAGTTCAAAAACTTTGCTTAGAGTGGTCCTGTATTCTGAGAGCATCTCTCCTAAATTGCAATGCTCCCTCAAAGCGTAAGGTTTTGTTGTCAAAAGAAAAGTCCCCGAACGTGAATTCGTGCTCCCTATTTATAGGGTTTGAAAATGGCTCAACCAAGCCTAACCCTTAACCACACTCCTCTTAGTATTTTCTTCGACCCAAACCCCAGCCTGGGTAGCCATACTTTAATAGACTAGTGGCCAGCTAGCATTAAGATAATTGTGGCAAATCTTGATTTTTGTTTTCAAATAAAATGAATAATCATTTTTTTATTTCTCCCTCTTTCTTTATTTTGCTCCTTGTATTTTATTATGTCATTCTGACCGTTTGAGCTTCGTTGTAATTATTTTTCTTTTTCAGGATTCAAAATCCCAACAGGCCTTGCTTTTTATTATTTGAATTTTAAAGTTTTTTTAATATTCAAATTTTATAAAAATTTATAAAAATAATTTATATAATATAATTTATTCATTCAATGGTTGAATTGATAAAATGTAATTATATACGAAATTATTAAATAAAATAATTCTAAACAAAATTACTCTTAAATTAATTTGATTCGTTCTTTTATATATATATAATTTATATTTATTTTATTTTTAATATTTATATATTTTAAAATAAAATATATTCGATGATAAAATAAAAAAGATGATATATAATATTTAATATAATAAAAATAAAAATATAAAAAAAAATATTAAGATTAAATAATATTAGAATTTATGAGGATAACTTTTAAATATATATTCTTACATGTCACTTTGTCATTGAAAGATTTGTGAAATCCAACTTATGTAATCAAGTAAGTTACCTTCATAAGGAAACAAATTTCGCTACGCATGTTTCTCTGTCATGCCTGCTTGGAGCTTCTCTTATGTCGTCAAATGATGAAGCTGAATGAGGTGGGGCAGGGAAATAAAGTTGTGCCATTGTTGTTATTGTAAGTTGAGCGACGTGATCACTGCTATTCCTTTTTCCTAATTGACTTGCTACATCTAACATTATCATATGCCCTGCAGTTGCATTGTCTTGTTAATTTAGGTCATCTTCGATGTTTTAAATAACTTAAGATATAATAAAATATTTAAATAATTATTTTTTAATATTTATATAAATCACTTTTGTTACATATAAGCAACTTTTTTTTTTATAAATTTTTTAAAAAACTTTTAAGCAACTTTCTCATCAATACTTATAAAAATTTCCATACAAATTCATGTAATTTAATGAGAGTTGTATGAAAGATGTTCTGTTAACTTTTATTCATGTAAAATATACTTGTTAATATAAAAATAAATATTTAAAATTTTCAGTATTAATTTTATGTTAATAATTTTAAAAAAATTTAAAATTTTAATTTTTAAACTTGCTAAAAATAAGATTTTATTTGAAATAATTTTTAAAATAAAGATGAGAATATAAAAGTAAAAATAAACGATGCAAGAAAAAAAGCATAAACATAAATTTAATATAAGGACATAAAATTTTGAATTTCTTATGATTTTACTTAATTTCACTTTCAAACTCTCATAGGAATCATTAAAAAAATAATTATAATTACTAGCCATCTATTTTAATTTTATTATTATCATAAATAATCATATAAGATATGAAATTTAAAAAATATAAAAAGTATTCTAATTTATTTATTTAATCTAATATAAATTTTTCTGATGATTTATTCTCAGTTAATTTAAAAATTAATAAAAGTGATTATTTTTTATAAATTAATTAAGTATAATAAAACAAACATAATTAAATAAAAATACATAATCATTCATAAAAGAGAAAAAAGATTTCAAATAGTTACATTGTACATCTTACTAAAATCTTATTATTTGAAAAATAATTACACATAATAGAATAAGATACGCAAAAACATTTTAATTCAATAAAATAATTCATAATCTTAATCCTAAAAGAAGAATTATGCTACCATTGCATCAAAGCTAATAAATAAGATGTTGAAACTAAATTAAGAGATAAAATAGAGAGGTAGATATAGACAATAGTTGGACTTTATCTTCAGCAAACAAAATTGACCTAAATTGCTTTTGCATTGTTAAGGTTATTTTAAATCACTTACTATATTATATGGTTGAATAGAATAACTTTTTATATTATTAGAGTTGACTTCAATCATTTTTTATATTATCTAGATTGTTACGACTATACTTAGATTTGCAATTTAAGAAATGTTACAAGGTCATATTATAGGTTGGCTTCTTTTTTAATTCTTCCATTACTTTTTTATTTTTTTATGTTTTTTTTTAATTTAAAATATATCTAATTTTAATTTTTTTTTGCATCATTATTTTTAAAAGAAATAAGAAATATTAACTAGAATTCTAATTAAATAATAAAAAATTATATCCTAATTATAATTAATTTTTTATATATAAATAATAATAATTTATCAATATTACTATTATTTTAATTTAAAATTTTATTATTTAGATAATTTATTTTATAAATGACAATATTTTAGCAAAAAATATATTTTATTCTCTTTATAATTTTATATTATAAAATTACTTAATCTGATTAAAACATTTTTATCAATAATTACATTGTTTAAAAAATTATGAAGAATATTAATAAATACCGTTAACATAATAGTTAAAAAGTAAAATTGAAATGTTTAACGTAAAATAGAATACAAAATTCTTTAATATTTATTTTTAAATAATAAAAATATTTAATAAATTATATCAAATATTTTTTAATCAATATTTTTAAAACACTTATTATTAAAACTTTTATTAATATATAAAATAAGAATCTATTCATAATTAATTTAAAACTAGTTAAAAATACAAGACATTTGAATTAAAATTAACAATAATATGTTTCTACTTTTTATTTTACATATTTATTTATTTTAGAAGAATTAAATCAAATTTCAAATATATTAATTAATTAGCTAAAAATTTATCTAAATTAAACCATTCTTTCGAAAAATAAAAATTATTTTCGGTGCAATGCAATGTAAATATTGAACAACCACAGGTGCTGTTTATTCAATTATTATTTTTTCTCTTGAAAATTTTGAACAACCACAATTGTCACCGCATGGATAGTGATAGAAGAAAAACCGTTCTAACAAACTAGTGGAGTTAGAAGCTAACTGAACATAACATGAGTGAGCGTGGTAAATATTGCGGAATATTCCAACTACATTATATCGTGAGATGATGCGGTGTACGAATTTCGTAACGAGATGTAGTCAAACTTACGGTTTCTGATATTTATTTATTTATCCCTTTCTGAAAAAATGCTGAGTGTCCGTTTTCGTAGACACGAAGGTATATAAATTTATTTCTTCTGACTTAGCTACAAAGCAGAGGGTATTAAGTGGTGATGCGTCGTTATTCCAAAACCATTGAATATAAAAAACGCAAGGCATTAAGCATTGAGCATAGTAGCATCAGCATCAGCATGGGTGGTGATTCCACTTTTTCTTCTCATGGTATTTGCCTTCTCCGTCCTTTTCATTTTCACTTCTCTTTCCTCTGCTGTGTCAGAATAAAACGATTTTCTTTTTGTTTTCCCTTTTATTTCCAAGAAGGAAGCATGGTTTATTTGTGGTTCACTAATTTACCCTGCGTCCAATACTCAGGTACAGATGAAGATTCATGTTTGGAGGAGAATTGTCCCTTGCTTTCTTCTCACCATTCACCTCCTCTCAGGTATTTACTTTGTGTTCCTCACTGGCTATTGTTTTTTTTAATTATTTGATTTTCCCTCAAAGTTTGTTCAGATGCTGCTATAAATTTGCTATAAAATTGAAGGACGAGAATACTATATAATTGTCTATTATTTATTTAAATATAATTAATTTGCTTTGTTTTTTTTAATATTTCTGCGAAGAGAAAGGATATATATGCATGTATAGAAGAAACTGCATTTTGGGCAAACAAACATTTTAAACATGTAAAATATTTATAGGGAAATCTCTTTTATTTATCCATATTGTCTTTTTAAAATTTTTCTAACAATTTTAGTGATTGGCTTTTCATTTTGCAAGTGCTTGTTAGGATAGCAATTACAAGCTCACAAGAAAACGTAATTAGTGTCTGTATACCATTTAATGACCAAGAGTCGCGTTGATAATATATATGTCAGTTTAGCATTTCAGGGAAAATTAGCAAATTAACTGTGCATCTTAGTTAACCAGTGCACTGCATTTTTATGGTTCCACGGTTAAAGTTGATTCCTTTACTTCTTTATTTTTGTAATAACTTGGTTGACCTTAGTATTCTAACAGTGACAGTGATGATTTTGTTATTTCTAATCTTTCAGGGATAATCTGGGCTCGCAGGATGAAGACAATAGAGTGAATGGGGAGAATGGGTTAGCATTTACTGAAATTGGTGAAGAAAGGGCACCCCCTTCTTCTAAGGTTAAGTTTAAAGTCAATAGTAGGAAAAGGTTTAGTATCCACCGAGAAATCGTGCGAAGTTATGATGAACCGGAGATTCATAGCGAGGATTTGAAAGAGGCAAAAGAAAAAATCTTAAGGTGCTGATTTGAACTTAAGTATAAATTTCATCTACTTACCCATATATGTTTTAATGTTAAGTTTCCATGTTTTTATTTTCAAATCCAACATTTAAACATTGAAAGTTTGCATCCTCTTTGGAAAGTTGATATGTGATTAGTTAATTGTGGAAATGGATAAAAAAATCCAAGTCAAGGACAAGGAGTTGATAATCATTATTTTTCTTGGCAATTGTTTTGAAACACATTGAAAAAAGGAATACAGGATGCCTCAAAAGCATCAACTTCATGTTGCTTGTCTTGTATTATGTAAAATAAGCCGAGCAACCACAATTTCTTTCATTATGTGCACATTTGTTTGTGTAATCTAGCGGGTGGTCTGGTTCCTAATTATTGTCAACTAAATGGTGTTGAAGTTTCTCTGTTTTATTCATGAAAACTGTGCTGTAGAGAAAAGAATTGAAAACAGTATCAAACAGATTTTGTGCTTTAAGAATGCTGGTCTCTACCTGTCTCTGTCTTCTTTCTTACCTGTATTTTCTATGATTCATTTGATGAAAATTTGTAAAATCCTTAAGTATGTGATTGAAATTGATGTGCACTTCATTCTAAATCAACTTTTAAATGTTTGTGAGAGCATGCTTAGTTGCTGACCATAAGTAAATTTATTGTGTGATGTAAAACGAAAGCTTTAATATTGATTGTCATATATTGTGGTTTTATTGTCACAGCTATAGGCCTGGAGCATGGATTGAGAAGGTTGGTAACTTAAAGTTAAGTGATTATGATGTGCCAAAGACAACATGCCTCTTATTGGTTGGTCCCAGTGGATCTGGGAAAAGTAGTCTCATAAATAAGATTTCTAAGGTGTTTGAGGATGACAAATTTGCACCAGCCAGAGCACAAGAATCATGTATAACTTTTAGCACTTCTATTTAAATGTCAATTTGAAGAATGAAGAAATAATTTCATTTCATTGTAGCATATATCTTTGTACATCATGATAAATCAGTGCTCATTCCCCTAAGGATTCCAATATATTTGATGCCAGATAATTCGCTTATAGGAGATGGAACATACTTCCTCCAGGAGTATATGATTCCGAGAGACTCAAATTCTATCTGTTTGTATGATACACGTAGTTTGTCGGATAACTTGCACAAAAATGAGAATATTAAAACGCTGAAGAGTTGGATGACGAAAGGTGTTTGCAATGGAGAGCTTGTTGTCAGGTTGAATATTTCATATGCTTAGCATTCCAATTTTATTTGTTAATATTTACATTTAATTCTATAAATCACCTATCAGGAATACAGATAACCGGGAATTGAGGAAAAGTTTAAACGGTAAAGCTCACAAGAAAGGTTACTTTTCCAGTAAGACCAGAAAAGTTAATTTTGTAATATATGTTGTCAATGGTATTTCGGTTCTGGAAGCAATGGAGAATACTGGTGCTTTGGAGACACAGTACACTGAAACAATTGTTTCTACTTTCAATTGTCCTTTCCTGTCATTTAGAGGTATTTGCATGACTAGCTTGTGTTTTTCCTTTAATAAATTTGATAGTGTTTGAATTTCTGAAGAATATTCAATAATCTATATTGTATCTTAGAGTAATTTAGATTATCTCATACTATTAGTTTCCATCTCGTGATATGTTTCCTTGTTTAGTTAGGATTATCATCTAGTTTTAGTATAATTAAGGGTTAATCCTTTATGTTTTTATCAAATTGTAAAGCATCATATCAAATCAAGTTTATATTAATCTCAGTGTATTCAGTTTCTTTTATATCCTTTTCTTCCCTCTATACCTAATTCCCATAACTTCAACAGATAGAATCATAGGACTATATTAATGTTGTCTCTCTTTTTTTTTTTCATTTGCCTTTACATATACCTACTCAGATGCATGTTTCATTCATTTTCTAGTGGGTGGTTAGATTGGTTTGTACTCCAAGAGATGTGGTGGATATTTAGGAGGTGTGTTTTATTATTGCCCTCTACTTTAGGACAACCACAGGGGAGGCAGGGATATGAGAGTTTTTTTCATCACAGTTTAGTGTGCTTGCATGGTGTTTTTCTTGTCAATGTTTTGAAAAGAACCCTTATGAAATAAATATGGTGAAAACAAGTTTGATCTAACCCGGGGGAGAGGAGGAAATACAAAAAATAGTAAAAGCCTATTGGTTTTATACACCGTCTCTTCTAGGTTATAGGCACTTTGGCAACGCTTACCCTGTTTCTTTTCATCCATGCAAAGGGGGTGGGGGTGGGGAGCTGTTAAAGGAAAGAAGCACACAACGCTTCCGTTGTAAGCCTCTAAACTTACTTGCATCCAAGAGTTGGAGCTAAATACCATGACTAATTGATCCCAATTACTGTAAAAAAAATTATATGAAAGTCATTTTTCAACCTCTTTTGTTGATCTGTTGTATGCCTGACCTAAGCTTGGATCCTACTTTGAAAGATGATTACTAAGGCAATGTGGTATGCTTTTGAGTACATTCAAATCAGTTTATTTTGCTGGTTGAGGAAATATAGATCTACCTAGTTTGCACCAATGAAGTTCCGTAGTGTTGTTTAAGATTTCATAGTTGATTTTCAGTATGAAAAATGATGACTTTCTTTTCGTTCATCTTTCTTTTAACCCATGAAATCTTAGGCAGTAGGCACCGATGCATGGTAGTATGGCTGTTCCTGACTATTTTCTACGGCTTGAATATTTCAGGCATCTTTTTAGTTCCATGTCAACTCTTTGTGAAAGTAGTTGATAATCATATAGGGAGAGTGCCTGGAGTTATCAGTTTTGTCCATGCACTTGTTTGATTTAACCCTTTCAGCTTTTATTTTATTTTTGAGATACTTAAGATGATATATTTCTAATTCTAAAGTAAATTAAGTTTTATCCATACGTTTCAACAGCAAGTTGAGTCCTGTAAAATAGTGTCTGGAACTTGGAAAACTTACAACGTTTTTGTTTCTTACAATTACAATTAGTAGCACAATTTAAATAGGCAATTCCAGCATATATTCAAGAGTCACTTGTTCTACATGGGTTACATTTTAAAATTTGTGCATTGTGTTGTCCGAACATTTATGAAAGATTATCTTTGTCTATACAATATATTATGGGTTGTTCAAAGTTGTCTGCATTGTTGGTATTAGTAGCTTGTGCATAACATCATGTGTAAATTGAGGCCTGCATGCTTACTTTTGATGTTCATTAAAAATATTGCGCGCATTTCTCTCCACTGTTCATCTTATATACTCCATGGACCAAATTACTATTCTCCATAGTCAATCTTATTGGTTATTTCTATTACTTGCAGATGACAAACCCGTGCTTGTTTTCACTCATGGGGATCTCCTTTCACCCTCTAACCGTGCTCGTGTCCGTGCACATTTAGCTAAGTTATTGGGAATTCCACCAACAAAGCAAATTTTTGACATCCCAGGTAGCCTTTCTAGTTTGGTCACCTTGACACCTTTCCATACATTGAATATTCTTTGATGTCAGTAAGTTTACAGAAAATTTCGTATCTATTCTGCAGATTGTGATCGTCTTATGACTGAGTCTGCCATAATTGGAATGTTACGATATAGTCTTGAGCATGCTGAGAGAAATTTTCCTCAGAAAAGCAAGGTTATAGATAAGGTAAGTCTTGTTTCCCCAAATTTGTGGCTACAAGCTCATAACAAAAGTATGAACTTCTATTTTTCTTTTTTAACCTTATTATAATTATCTTACCATCCGTACAGATCGAATTTTACAGCTTTTGAAGTTGATATTATTGGACAATACCAAGTGTGTGCTGCTATTGGTTTCTAATGATTTGTGGGATCTTTTTAGTCTTTATATATTAGGGTTTCTTTTTTACTTAAAATGCATTTATTATAAATCCCACATATTTAAAGAAGAAAGTATTAAATGCTTTTTATTTTTTAGATTTAAAAAATATTAAATTCTTATTCTTTTCATTTAATAGTTTCTATGTTTGAGTTCTTAAAGTAGACATTGAAAAAACTATTTATTTTTCTGAAAATAACTACACGAATTGCCAATTTTCCATTATTATATTGTTGAGATTTTGCTGTCTGCCGGTGCCAAAAGAACCTCTATTAAGTTTGCTAATTGGGCATGCTTGCAGGTTCAGAAAATATCTTTATCATTATGCATGATTTTGCTGATTCTAGGAGTAGGAGTTGCTATTGGCTTGGCAAAAAATAATTTCATACACCACCCTCATTATCAAGTTCGTGGTAGAAAAGTTTGTGGCACTCGTCCAAAACTGAAAGTTCTAGACAAGCAACCCAAAATAGAGTGGCATAAAATTCGGCACATATGGTAGCTGTAAATAGTATTGATATGGCGTGTGTATATAATAATGGTTATATAGTCTGTAATTTTGAAGTACTTGGTTACCATTGAATTGCCAACACAGCGTGTGGGTGGTCCATTGTGTTTAGTCTTTGCAATGGTAATTTTATGGTTGAAATTCTAAGCAGAAACAATCTTAAAAGAAAAGATAAATATTGAATAGTATCATTAAACACTAGTATAGAAAATAAAAATTAAAAATATTTTACAAAAGACAAATATTTATTAAAATAAAAAATCATTTAATACATTTGTTTTTTAAATAAATGGAAGCATTGATTTCATATATTGGATGGTCCTTATCTAAGATACTCTTTTGCAAGATATTTAGAAAAATGATTTTATCAACATCAATCTTTTATATTAAGGAGATAAAATTAAATTTTTATTAAAAAATTAGTTATTACATAAAAATACCGAGTCATTTTTCTTTTTTAATAAAAATATTCTTTTATTTTTTTAATCAGCTAGATTTTTTTTATTATTAGGCAGCTTTTATTGAACATTTCTACTTGTTGCTAGCTTTGGCAGTCTGATTTAACTAATTTCTTCTCACAAACACTCTTTTAAACATTTTTCAACGTATCTTTTATAATTGATCTTTAATATCCAGAATTATAATAATAATAATAATAATAATAATAATAATAATAATAATAATAATAATAATAATATAATAATAATAATAATAATAATAATAATAATAATAATAATAATAATAATAATAATAATAATAATAATAATAATAATAATAATAATAATAATAATAATAATAATAATAATAATAATAATAATAATAATAATAATAATAATAATAATAATAATAATAATAATAATAATAATAATAATAATAATAATAATAATAATAATAATAATAATAATAATAATAATAATAATAATAATAATAATAATAATAATAATAATAATAATAATAATAATAATAATAATAATAATAATAATAATAATAATAATAATAATAATAATAATAATAATAATAATAATAATAATAATAATAATAATAATAATAATAATAATAATAATAATAATAATAATAATAATAATAATAATAATAATAATAATAATAATAATAATAATAATAATAATAATAATAATAATAATAATAATAATAATAATAATAATAATAATAATAATAATAATAATAATAATAATAATAATAATAATAATAATAATAATAATAATAATAATAATAATAATAATAATAATAATAATAATAATAATAATAATAATAATAATAATAATAATAATAATAATAATAATAATAATAATAATAATAATAATAATAATAATAATAATAATAATAATAATAATAATAATAATAATAATAATAATAATAATAATAATAATAATAATAATAATAATAATAATAATAATAATAATAATAATAATAATAATAATAATAATAATAATAATAATAATAATAATAATAATAATAATAATAATAATAATAATAATAATAATAATAATAATAATAATAATAATAATAATAATAATAATAATAATAATAATAATAATAATAATAATAATAATAATAATAATAATAATAATAATAATAATAATAATAATAATAATAATAATAATAATAATAATAATAATAATAATAATAATAATAATAATAATAATAATAATAATAATAATAATAATAATAATAATAATAATAATAATAATAATAATAATAATAATAATAATAATAATAATAATAATAATAATAATAATAATAATAATAATAATAATAATAATAATAATAATAATAATAATAATAATAATAATAATAATAATAATAATAATAATAATAATAATAATAATAATAATAATAATAATAATAATAATAATAATAATAATAATAATAATAATAATAATAATAATAATAATAATAATAATAATAATAATAATAATAATAATAATAATAATAATAATAATAATAATAATAATAATAATAATAATAATAATAATAATAATAATAATAATAATAATAATAATAATAATAATAATAATAATAATAATAATAATAATAATAATAATAATAATAATAATAATAATAATAATAATAATAATAATAATAATAATAATAATAATAATAATAATAATAATAATAATAATAATAATAATAATAATAATAATAATAATAATAATAATAATAATAATAATAATAATAATAATAATAATAATAATAATAATAATAATAATAATAATAATAATAATAATAATAATAATAATAATAATAATAATAATAATAATAATAATAATAATAATAATAATAATAATAATAATAATAATAATAATAATAATAATAATAATAATAATAATAATAATAATAATAATAATAATAATAATAATAATAATAATAATAATAATAATAATAATAATAATAATAATAATAATAATAATAATAATAATAATAATAATAATAATAATAATAATAATAATAATAATAATAATAATAATAATAATAATAATAATAATAATAATAATAATAATAATAATAATAATAATAATAATAATAATAATAATAATAATAATAATAATAATAATAATAATAATAATAATAATAATAATAATAATAATAATAATAATAATAATAATAATAATAATAATAATAATAATAATAATAATAATAATAATAATAATAATAATAATAATAATAATAATAATAATAATAATAATAATAATAATAATAATAATAATAATAATAATAATAATAATAATAATAATAATAATAATAATAATAATAATAATAATAATAATAATAATAATAATAATAATAATAATAATAATAATAATAATAATAATAATAATAATAATAATAATAATAATAATAATAATAATAATAATAATAATAATAATAATAATAATAATAATAATAATAATAATAATAATAATAATAATAATAATAATAATAATAATAATAATAATAATAATAATAATAATAATAATAATAATAATAATAATAATAATAATAATAATAATAATAATAATAATAATAATAATAATAATAATAATAATAATAATAATAATAATAATAATAATAATAATAATAATAATAATAATAATAATAATAATAATAATAATAATAATAATAATAATAATAATAATAATAATAATAATAATAATAATAATAATAATAATAATAATAATAATAATAATAATAATAATAATAATAATAATAATAATAATAATAATAATAATAATAATAATAATAATAATAATAATAATAATAATAATAATAATAATAATAATAATAATAATAATAATAATAATAATAATAATAATAATAATAATAATAATAATAATAATAATAATAATAATAATAATAATAATAATAATAATAATAATAATAATAATAATAATAATAATAATAATAATAATAATAATAATAATAATAATAATAATAATAATAATAATAATAATAATAATAATAATAATAATAATAATAATAATAATAATAATAATAATAATAATAATAATAATAATAATAATAATAATAATAATAATAATAATAATAATAATAATAATAATAATAATAATAATAATAATAATAATAATAATAATAATAATAATAATAATAATAATAATAATAATAATAATAATAATAATAATAATAATAATAATAATAATAATAATAATAATAATAATAATAATAATAATAATAATAATAATAATAATAATAATAATAATAATAATAATAATAATAATAATAATAATAATAATAATAATAATAATAATAATAATAATAATAATAATAATAATAATAATAATAATAATAATAATAATAATAATAATAATAATAATAATAATAATAATAATAATAATAATAATAATAATAATAATAATAATAATAATAATAATAATAATAATAATAATAATAATAATAATAATAATAATAATAATAATAATAATAATAATAATAATATATCTCAATGCATGAATATCGCCACCTAATCCCATTCCTTTTATTTTTTCTATTTGTTTGTATTTTTTAATATGAAAGTAAAGAATTAATTTATGTAAAATTTACAGAATTTTATCTTTAAAAAGAAAAAAAGGTCAAATTTATATTTATTTATTTTAAATTATTAAAACTTTTAAATAAACTTTAAAAAATAAAAAAAAAAAATTAAATTTTATATTTTATATTTTTAAAATATATGTAAATTAAAATTTATACTACTAATATTTTATTTTATTTTTTTCATTTTATCTAAATAATTTATTTTTTTTACTTTATTTTTACTTTAATTTTTATTCTCTTATTTTTTTTTTTAATTTTATTTTATTTTTTAAATCCAAACAAAAGTTACTGGAAGCATATTGCGTAACATTGAGATAGAAAGCTAAAGTTAAATTTGGTAAATTCAATCAAACCATCTAAGAACAAGAATACGTAAAAGGAGAAGATTCGGATAGAGTATAAGAATAAGAATAGTTGTAAATCTCTTTTAATTTTAGAATTAAAATTAAAAATTATATTTAATTGTTGAATTAAATTGATTTGATTATTTGATAATTTAATAAATTATAAATATAGGAAAAATAATAAAACTAAATTAAATAATTATTTAAGTTAATGTAAAATTATATATAAAATATTAAAATTTTAAATTGTATTCATGTAATTTTTTTGAATTACGTATTAATTTTTAGAGATATTATAAATTTATACAATTTATATATATATATATATTTTAAAAAATTATGATATTTAATTTTAAAGTTAGAAATATAGGAGAAATAATAAAATTAAATTAAATAATTATTTAAGTTAATGTAAAAAAATATATAAAATATTAAAATTTTAAATTTTATTCATGTAATTTTTTTTTGAATTACGTATCAATTTTTATAGATATTATAAATTTATACAATTTATATATATATTTTTTAAAAATTATGATATTTAATTTTAAAATTGTTAGAAAATATTTTTAAAAATAAATATTATTTAATAATTTTAAAATTATATAGATATATCTTATATAGTAAAAATAAGAAAATATTTAGTTAAAAAATTGATAAAAAAATTGAAATAAATTTTAATTTATAAAAATATTTAAAATTTATTATTTTATTAAATCAAATGTTTTTTTTAATCTAATCAAAATATTTTAGAAATATAAATAATATTGAATTAATTTATTTTATATAGATAAAAAATTATATTTAAATTTAAATATAAAAATAAAATATTAAAATAATTTTATATTAAGAATTATTTTATAAAAATTTTATAAATTAATGGGTTAGATTTTTCTATAACTAGATAGTGTTAGAATATTTAATTTTAAATTTTTAAATAAATTTTTAAAAATTAAAAAATAGTAATATAATTCTAATTTTTTAAAGATTTTTGTAAAATTTTGATCTAGACTTCAATAAATATACTATATAAATTGTTAAAGGATAAAAGGTCCAAATGTATTGATCAAAATATGCTTATTTAGATATAATGAAATGAGAAATGAAGGTTAGGTATTCTATTTAACTATGAGATCCCGAGTTTTGAAATGAAGGAAAAACCTTTAAATAAAGCGGAAATGAAAATTGGAATAGTTAATTAACATGAATATGTGCACAAAAAATTTGTTTTGTAAATCTTTAGTAAGATAATCCACAAGACCTTTTATAAAAAGAAGTTAAAAAATATAAAGATCGACTCACCTAGAAATATATCCTAGTTCACGAAGAATGAAAATTTTTAAGTTTATGAATACATGAGATATGTTTGAGTCTCCTAATGATTTAGAATTATTTTAAAAATGAAATTTTACGTTAACAAAACTTGATGTGATATATGATGTATTAAATCTCAAACAATCTCAAACTAATTCTAAATTTATTATTATAAAAATTTATAAAAAGGATGATAAAATTAATCACACTATACATTGCATGTTATGCTTAATTTTCTTATAATTCTTTACAATTGTTAAAATATTTATAAATTGTTTAAATTATATAAAAAAAATACTATAACACTACTATTAAAACTTTTATTTGAATTATCTTATTTCTATGTTATATTTTATACTATATAATTATGATTTTATAATAAGTTTGCAATGTAGTTCTATGTTATATTTTATACTATATAATTATGATTTTATAATAAATTTGCAATGTAGATCACCTTTTATTGATGTTGAAGTAACTAACCATGTAAAGAATAATTATAAATTAAAAAAAATTTAATTTTTTTTATAATAATAACTCAAATATAATAATTTAACCTTTTGTTTGCATCGATTTCATTATTTCAAATATAATATCTTAGATTATATATATTTTTAGTATATATATATATATAATTTTATATATTAGATATATTTATATTTTACTTATGTTCAATTAATCATCATTAGCATGTATATGAAAAGAATATTATACGAATAAAATTAAGAGAATAATAATATGAAGACTATGTCATGATCCGTATTTAAAAAGTTTAAAATAAATTTTAAAAATAATCAATTTACAAAATAAGTAGTTTAAATCTTTAAAAAACTTACTAATCATAAGAGATTTACTGAAAAGTATGTTAAAAATATATATTTTTTCTCTTGACACCATTTACATACCAATGATCAGATCAGCACATATCTATCAGACCTATTGGTTATCTCCATTCTACCACTGGAATACCCTAGCACTAAGCATTTGCATGAAAAATAAAAGGTTTAATCTTTCCCTTTGTGAACCTTCATATAAAGTAATCAGAATTTATAACAATCATTCTAACTTTTAACATCAAAATAAACTTTCAGGGTAGACTAAAATCAATAACATTCTAGACATTCTAGGAGCAGAGTTTGCCAGTATGTATATCTAGGTGAATCGCCTCTATTTTTCTTAAGGGCTTTATGGTATAATGATCACGTAAAAGACTCGACAAGGTTTCTTCTGGCTATAAATCTGTGCCACATAAACAAAATTTGTGAAACTAGAAAACTTCATGAGATTATCCATGAAGGGATATCTTCTGAATTTATCCATGCCTGGTCTGCCGAACTGCTGACAACGAAATTTCAAGACGCAAAAAATGATTGGAACTACTGCTAAATAATTTCAACTGAGCTCAAGCAAGAATCATTGCTCTCCAGAAGATGTAGGGCTTGAAATACTCTGCAAGAACAAAGCCCTTGTAGTAAGGTCAGTCAAAAAACGTCCTAACACAGCAATAGTAGCAGTACTACTTCCAAACTTCTCAATTCCCCTAGAAATCATACATGTGTGGCTTGCCTCTACAACTACTATCACATCTCCACCTAAGAGTGGAGAAATGGTTTCAGCTATCTGCCTGGTAAGCCTTTCCTGAACTTGGAGCTTGAAACCATAAAAATGTACTATTGATCGTAAAAGTGATTTTCCGATAGGATTAAATCCATCAGGTATGAGGTATCCTATGTGAACGACTCCATGAAATGGAAGCAAATGATGCTCACATTGTGACCAAAAAGGTATGTTCAGCTCAGAGTATATTTTTTTGTTGTTGAAAATCTCCTCATCCACATTCAAAGAATCTATCCCACCACAAAGAAAACCATTCAGCTTCATATCAAAGTTATTGTTTTGAAAGTTCATCAACCACTTCACAAATCTACTTGGTGTCCCTGTAAGCTCCTTCCTCAATGGATCTTCTCCCAAAGATTTAATGATTGAAGCTACTGCAGTGACCATTACAGGATTGACAGGTCCAATTTTGGAGGAAACTTTGGCAGAGAGAGAGGACTGAGAAGGGCACCAGCATGGGTCAGACGACCCTCTAAAATGAATTTTATCCATATTGATGCCTCTAAATTTAAGAAGACTAAGGAAATCAGCCCATACATCAACATGTTTGTTCTCAAAAACTCCAGAACCTGAAGAAACTAGTATCTTCACGCATCCTTGGTGGTTTGAGTCAAGAAAGATTGATTCTATATCTGGAAAGTGGATATGAGTACATTGAAGTATGATAGCAACACCTGCTGGCTTTATTCCCTGATGCAAAGCTGAACACACCTCATCTGCAAGACGCTGGGGCTCTTGCAATCGTTTTGCAAATACATCAGCAACACGAGAGAGCTTGCTTAAACCAACAACTCTTTCGCAGGAGGGGACATAACCCACATGACACTTGACCTGGAATGGAAGCAAGCAGGATTCACAGTAGGAAAACAAATCAAGATCTCGAACAATCACAAGTCCACCTGCTCCACCTGCATGACCAACTCTATTATCTAGACCAGCTTCAGGGAATAAAGCACCTTGAACAATATCCTTCACTTTTTGTCTGTAACCTGGAATAAAATAGATCTACTTATGATTAGTGATAGTATTATTCAAGAAAACATGATATTTTAATACAGTGCTACAGGACATTTGAATGTCGCAAATCTATGTAGAAGTGTAAGGCATATAAAGCAACAACCAAAAATGGAGGAAGAAATACACTTCTCTTTTACAGCAAGTGCACTAAGGTCACAGAACTTCATTATGGAATAGAAATCATTATTCTTTGATCATTAGTAATTCTGGAAAAAAAAAATTGAAACCAGATGCCAAAACCTTCTCTCTCCACCATGCATGCATACTTGGACAACTGTGATATGCAATGTTAGTGGATAATAAGAGCCCACAGCAGCACAAAAAAGAAGTAATGCAAAAGGTGAGCAAAAAGAGTTAAACAGAAAATGCATCTAGTGACTGCTTCCACGGGATTGAAGATACCTTTTTGACCAGACAATAGTCCCTCAAAACACATGGACAAATGAATAGTTTCCATGAAGAATGCAATTAGACCAGTACTTTGTGCAACATCATGATTTATGGACGCAATACATGACATGATTATCTCCTTGGTAATTCTACCTTAAGAAAAAGAATGACCAAAAACGGTCTACTTTGAAAATGACAACAGTGGATATCAAACCAAGGCATGACATTTACAGAAGCACATAAAGAAGGAAAAGATATCCAATAATGCAATTGACAAAGAAAAAAAGAATCCAAGTAATCCAAAAACTTGACAAAGAACTGTAAGTCAAATACTATGTTGCAGTGCAGAGACTGGCTAAACACATCAACATTTTTCAACAAATTATTCATTGTTCCCTCTCCAAATGCTGTATCAAATGGTCTAGCCATGTGTCATGCTAGATATGTTAGAGCAGAATAAAGAAAAAGCAATAACCAAAGCCAACCAATATCTTATCCCTGATATGTAACCGAGTGAAAGACCCAGGAGATCAAACATGTTCATTATAGTAAGTAGACAGAATATGAAGCATTTAAAAAATGTATCCTTTATGACTGGTTAAGCACTTGACCTTTTCTAAAACAAGATCTAAACCAGCCTAGAATTATTGACTGTCTGAGACTTGGTGATGGAGTTGGCGGTATCAGCAGACAAAAGAATTGAAGAAATTTAAAATTATAAATTCACTATAGTTTTCTATTTCCATAAACACAGTCAAAGAATGGTCAAGTAATTCCATACATCCAACTAACATGAATGACCTTAGATCCAAGCATCCAAGTGTTTATACAAAGCCAAAAAAACTATTACTCATAAAACACTGCACAGCAAAGGTGAAAAGCTGTAACACTCATCACCATTTAAATCTTAAAGATGAAAAGCGTGCACATGTCCATGCACACACACACATGTATATAGGAAGCATAAGAAGAACAAATCTTGGACATACAATTAAAATAGATGGTTAAGGTTAGATTCAACTAAAAAATAATCTTGACCACATGCATAGTTGTATGACCAAGATTAACTCCTCTCACCTTTTAGGCTTATAACAACATACATCTTAAAAGAACCATTACCAAACGCCCAAGATAAGAAGAAAAATTGGAAAACAAAAAAGCAGTTTTAATTGGTGAAGAAAATGGAAGGAGGATAGTAAGTGATGACCTTTGGTTCCTTCACGAAGGGCCTTGGCTACACGAAATGGTGTCTTTCTAAGACCTTCCCTGTTTACATCTTCCCCAAGACCCTGCAACAAAACCTTCACAGCATCTTCAATGGCACCATTCTCTTCCTCCACACCACAACCAATGCTCACTCCATTTTCAAGCTCAACACCAAAACGCCCATCATCCAAACAGCCCATTGAAATTGAAATCCCACAAATAAATAAATAAATATAATTTCACAAACTTCTCAATTACACAATATTTCTAACAACAAAACCTAAACGGTTGAGCAGGGTGACAAACACCCCAAAAGAAACGATGAGTGGAAGGAAGATCTAAATCAACGGCACAAATCAGGAGTGAAAGAATAATGGAGATGAGCACAGAGAGGGAAGAAAAAACAACCAAGGAATAATAATAAGAAGGAGAAAATTAAATAAATAAAAAAGAGAGGCCAAGAAAAAAGGAAATGAAAAATTGGAAGGGGTTGGTGAGTTTGGGTTGGTGTGTGGATCTTAGGTTAGGTTGCTGTATGTAATAAAAAGTGGCTATGTTATGTAATATGTAGGGACACACCTGAGAAATGGGAAAGGGTGTGGGAAGGTGCAATTTTGGGTGCATCTCAATGTGAGGCTTCATTCATTCCCAAATTAAATTATAAAACAATAAATCTGAGGCTCTCTCCTCCACAACACATGTCGTTTTCGTTATCGCTGTTGCTTGGGTTGCGTTCTTTAACTAATGTGCTGATGCCAAGCTTCAACAAATTGGAAGAATTTGGTTCCATTCAATTCAAGTGTCAAAGTGGCGAATTTTGTAATTGGAAAAGTGTTGATGTATACATCAAGACGGATAGAATGAACAGAAAAAAAAAATAGATAGCAAAAAGAAAAATATAATGTGATATAAGATATAATAATATATATATATATATAAATTATTAAAATAAAAATATTATTTTTGAAATAAAAAATACTTATACTATTTTCTAAATTTAATGTGTCTTTTAAACTAACATATAGATGCGAAATTGAAACATCAAAATAAGTTGGTAGAATTAAGATAACTAAGTTATAAAGAAAAATAAAAATAATAAAATTTTAAGTTCTTTTATTAATGAAATAGGTAAATATTAATTTTTTTTAAAATATAAATTCATCTATTCAACTTTAAAAATAATATATATATATATATATATATATATATATATATAAATAAATGAAAGAAAGAAGATCAATTTAATTCAAATTAAGTCTCGTAATAAAAATGATAAATAAGTCTATTATGATTTATTCCGTTTAAATATTTTTTAAAACGGTTAAATTTTATCAATTTAACAATTAAATTAATATATTTTATTATATAGATTATGAATATAAAATTTATAAAATTTGAAAAAGTTATAATTTTTTATTAAATAATGTATATAAGAAGATATATATTATTTATTAAAATAATATAATATAATAAAATATTAATTTTATTTTAAATTTTATAAACATAAATTTAATATAATAAAATATGTTAATTTAATAATTGGATTGATAAAATTTAATTGTTTAAAAGATATACTAAACAAAATAAGTTATGATAGACTTACCCCTAGAATATGTGTGTTTGTGGTTGAATCTGTATCAACCATTTTGGAAACAATCTTTCAGCATTAACTGATTATTTTAGTGTAGTCAATTGCATTTATTATAATTACGAATAATGTAAATATAAAATTATAGTATGATAAAAAATTGATAGAATTCTTAATTATTGTTTTCTTTTTTGGTCCCTTAATTTTTATACATCAATCTATATTTATTTTCATCTACTTATTACAACAAGTGAAATAAAATATTATTTTACATGATATTAGAGCACTCTTTAATCCATCCCTAAATAATAAAAATAGCATCATTCATCCATGATTAACGAGCTTTCAAACTCAATTATCAACTTAACACTCAAATTAGTTAGGAACACTGCCCATGAAATTTAAAGTACATCCAAAGAAACCTATTCCAATGTCAATAACACATCAACAATATTTGAGATCAAGATTCTTCTCCATGACTATGTCAAGGTGACTCTACACTCATAGAATACTACCCAATACTATTAGCAATTAGATGTCTATGAGGACATTGAATGAAAGTGTCCAGAAGATAGCCAACGATAGAGGAAACTAGTGGAGAAGGATCGCATCTATAAGTTTCTACTAGTCCTAAATAAGAACCTTGATGAAATGTGTGGAAGAATTTTAGGAACAAAGCCTCCTCCAAGCATTCGTGAATCATTTTCTGAAGTGAGAAAGGAAGAAAATAGAAGGAAAATTATGTTGGAGACACCAATCCTAAATCTTAAGGGGTCAACCCTTGTTGTAAAAGGATACATATCCACCGAATCACCAAAAGAAGTTACATAGATGGTGTGATCATTCTAGAAAGTCAGGCTATACCAAATACATTTGCTAGTATATCCATGGGAAACCAACAAATATGAATGGATCATGCAGTATGGAAAATTGGACCAATATCATTTTCGCTGATGTAACAGAAGGGGATAAGGTGGGACATGCACTTAAAATTAGGACCTTTATCTGTTAGACAAGAAAAGCCCACTTTATGGATTGTAGATTTTGGGACATTAGACTACATTATAAAGGATATTATTGTGTTTAATAAATATACTCCATGTTATGATGACTTTATTATAAGAATAGATGATGGCACAACCTTCAAGATGGTTGGTAAAGGTTCAAAAGTAATATCAAAGGAAACCTTAATTCAGATCTTTATGCTCCAAAATTAGATTACAATCTCCTATATACAAGAAATCTAACTCAGGACTTTAATTGTGTGACTAAATTTCTTCCTTACATTTGTTAATTTCAGGCTCTAGATTCAGGGAGGAGGATTCGCAATGCTGAGAAATATGCAAGCCTCTATTTCCTTCGAGTTGGAGATAACAAGAGTTAACCAAATGATAGAAGTTATGTAGCTTTAGCCAATAGTAAAAATCAATAACATCCTTCAATATTCAATAAAATCCAAAATTTCGCCAATGTGAAATTTGTCAATTATCTAAACACATAAGGAACAACTATGTTGTGTAGCCATACAAGCCCTCGCAATCATTTGAGCTAATACGTAGTGATGTTTGGAGACTCACACAAGTTAAGAGATTATGAATCAAGGTGGTTTGCCATATTCATAGACGACCATGCGGGTCATTTGGGTATTTCTTATAAGACAAAGTCTAAAGTAGAAAAAATATTTGAGAATTTTCATCACATGGTTCAAACCTAATTTCAAACTAATGATAAGATTCTTAGAAGTGACAATGACAGATGATACTATCATGCAACCCTTGGATCATAAATTCTCAAGTATGGAATTATTCACCAATAATTATGTGTTGACAACCCATAATAGAATGATATTGCTAAGAGAAAGAACAAACATCTTTTGGAAGTCACTAGATCTCTCATGTTATTAACAAATGTGCCAAATCATTTTTAGGTAGAAGTTGTACTTATTTCAACATACCTAATAAATCAAATGCCTTCCAAACCCCTTCAATACCAAACCCACACCTTTTCACTATCATACCTCCTAAAATATTTGGATGTGTAACCTTTATCCATAACTATAACTATCAACCTAACCGAAACAAACTTGGCCTAAAATAAATAAAATGCATATTATTTGGCTATTCCCCATATTAGAAAAGGTACGAATGCTACTTTCCAACAACAACAAAAATTCTACAATATCATGGATGTCACTTGTTTTAAAAACCGTCCCTTTTACCTAAATATTATCATTCAGGGGAACAAAAATTTTATAGATTGAACAAAACTTTACTCCCCAAAGTTTTGTGACAACACTTGCAATAGCACCAATTGTAGTTGAATTTAAACATTGGAACCTATGAATGAACTACAAACTAAACCATTAATAGAAATAGAAAGGGTAGGAAAATAAACTAAACCTGGAACACAATTCATGACCATTCAAGGTGAAAAAGAATTGTTGGTGTACTTAAGGAGAAAAATTTGAAAGGAACTAGAAGCTTGCACATCTCCATGGTTAAGTTAAAACTTTGCCCAAAATTCAAAGTCCTTTGAAGTTCATGCAGGTAACACAATCCTTAAACTTATAAATGCTTGTTGTTTAGATTTAAATGATCTTGACAAACCTATTACCTTGAGAAAATGGGTTAGATCTTGCACTCAACATCCATATTTGAAATTATGTGTTCTATAAGAATTTGTCATAGGAATACAAGATTTTTGTCACTGATTTAGACAACATAAAGCTACCAAATTATTTCCAATAGACTCTTTAATTACAAAAGTGAAAAGATGTTGTTGAAGAAGAAATACAAGCATTGAAAACGAATGGAACTTGGGAGGATATAAAGCTTCCAAAGGGGAAAAAATAATAGGACGCAAGTGGATTTTTTTTAATTATGCATTATGTTGATGGAACAATCAACCGGTACAAAGAAAGGTTGGTAACCAAGGGATTTACCTTATCTTATGGAGTAGACTATGATGAGACATTTTCCCCCAATTACCAAACTCAACTCTGCGTAAGTCATCTTATCCTTAGCAGCTAATTTGGATTGTTCCCTACACTAACTAGACATTAAAATTCATTCTTGAATGGTGAACTTCACGTAGAAGTTTATATGAAGATCCCACCAGACCTAGAAGCTCAAGAAAATCTTGGCAAAATGTATAAACTTCAAAAGTCTCTTTATGGCCTCAAGCAATCCCCTAAAGCATGGTTTGCTTGGCTAACCTGCGTTGTTAAAAAGCATGGATTTAACCAATGTCAAATAAATCATACAATGTTTGTGAAACATTCAAAAGAAGGGAGAATATTAGTATTTATTATCTATGTTAATGACATTATCATCATCGGGGATGATATTAAAGAAAATTAAAGAACTCAAACAATTCCTTGCAAGAGAATTTGAAGTCAAGGACCTTGACCATCTTATATACTTCATTAGGATGAAAGTAGGATGTAACAAGAATAAGATTTCTATATTCCAAAGAAAATGTTTTATATTTATAGCAAGAAATAGGAATGTTTATAAGCCAACACATACACCTATGAAGGCCAATATAAAGATTGGAGTTGTAAAGGAAAACCCACCTACAAACAAAGAATAATAAATAAGATAGGCAAGGAAGTTGATCTATTTAACTCACACATGATTGGACATTAGTTACTCTGTCAGCAAGGTAATTTGCTTCATGAACAAACCTACAGAAAATCACATGAGAGTGATTAATTGAATTTTCCAATACCTCAAGAAATATCCTGGAAAAGATCTCTATTTCCAGAAAAATTCAAGTAGGAATATGGATGTTTTTACTGATGAAAATTGGGTTGGATCACTTATAGATCACAAGTCCATAACTAGATGTTGTTCATATGTGTGGGGAAATTTAGTAATTTGGAGGAGTAAAAAACAATCTATAGTTTCCAAAAGTAATGTTGAAGTAAAATTTAGGACTATGGCTTATAATATCTATGAAGGGATTTGACTGCAAAGAATGCTTAAAGAACTTATAATGACATCAAACCAAATCATAAAAATCTTATGTGAAAATAAAATTGCCATAGTATTACCAAGAATCCAGTACATCATGACAGGACCAAGCATGTGGAAATAGATCTCCCCTTTATAAAGGAAAAGATTGATAATGAAAGTGTTAAGCTTGAGTATACACCATCCAGCAAGCAAATAATAGATATTCTAACTAAATTCCTTCCCAAGACATAATTATGAAAGCCTAAGATTCAAGCTAAGCATGATTGACATTCATCATCCAACTTAAGGGGAAGTGTGGATGATTGAATCTATACCAGATTTAAAAACAATCGTCCAACATTAATTGATTGATCCTCTCTTTTATGATAGAATAAATCAATTGCATTCATTATATAATTAAAATTATGTAAATATAAGATTGCAACATGATAGAAAATTGTTAGGTTTCTTATTTAAATTTTCCTTTTTTGCTCTTTAATTCTTATACACTAATTCATATTTATTTTCATTTATACAATATTTATTTTCATTTGTGCAATCTATTACAACAAGTGAAATAAAATATTATTTTATAATATATATATATATATATATATTATATATATTAAGATTATCCTTGATGAAAAAATAATAGATTAAGTAGAATATAAAAATATTTTTTAGTTTATATGATTATTTAAAATAAAACAAAGCTTAGATGAAATTAACTTTTTTTTAAAATTTAAAAGTATCTAAATAATATAATAATAATTTTATCCAAATCTTATTTTAATTTTTTTTATTCAATTTCATACATCATTTAACATCAACGTAAGTTAAATAATACACAATAAATAATTGATTTATGATACAACTATTTTCATTCCATCTATTATTCATTAATATATAACATAAATAATTTTAAAGAAAAAAAATTGAAAAATTTATTAAGTTAAAAATGTTAATTATTTTTAATATTTAATATTTTTTAGCACAAAATTTTATTTCTTAATTTACAAAATAACAAAGTTAATAATGTGAAAAGATATCTTCCATAAATAGGTTTTGATGAAAATATCTATTATGTAAATTATTATGATATAGTATTAAAATTTTATGTATACATTAATAATTTTCATTATTTGACCAAGTTCTCTAAATTATTTTTAAAAGAAAATATTTAAGAAATTTTTTCTAAAAGTATGTTAAAATCAAACTATGTTTATTAATATTTTCAAATGAAATATTTTAGGATTAAAACCATATTTTGGAAACAATATATAAAGCAAAATTTTTTTACAATCAACCTAAATGTTTTGAACAGTAAAAGTTTGGTTTTTGGAACATGGTTATGAATTAATCATATTTTAATAAGGATTAACCATATTTTAGTATTAGTTTAACCAGACTTCAAGTAAATTAGATGTGAGTTATAGACTAATTAGATTTTAGTATTGGTTTAACTAGGTTTCAAGTAATCGATACTAGAAAGAAATAATCAATTAAGGTTTTCAAAAGCATAAGCACTAGTTTAATTAATTACCTACTAATTTATTGATTATCAATGCCTCTTAAAGGTTGTGGAAGCAATAGAACACCTTGATAATTTGGTTACCAACATTAGTAATTGATTACCTAGTTGCGGTTTTGACAATTTTGAGTGTTTTTTCTATTATGATGGTTAGAAACTAATTGATAAATCATCATTCTGTTGATTTATTTACAGAAAATTAGTTATAATTATAATATAATTTATGATTATTTAATTATAATTCTACCTAACTTTTCTTATTTTTGCAAGAATGATCACGCAATAAAAAGATAAGATATCTAGTGTGACAATGTCACGTTAGCCCTAAGAAGCATAGAAAGAGGATACATCTAGTGCGAAAATATCACGTCATACATAATAAGCATCCTAATCAGTTCTACAATGCTACAAGATGATTAGAATGGTTGCGATAACTAAGGAAGCGACTAGGTCAAATCTGGTCCACGATAGTGAACTCTTAATCCACATCTATAAAAGGAAGACTCTGTCACACCATTCTAGACACGTCACTCTTATTTTCCTTTTCGGTATCCTCTCGTAGGATCCTAGAGGTAGAAACTCATTCATAACGTGAATTGCAACGCCCTATTGCTAACTTTGCTAGCATGACGGTTTTGTCATTGTTTTTTAGAATTAGGATTATAAATTGTTTTGTTGGATTAGTATGATCTTCTTTATTTTATCTCTTTATGTGTAACTAATTCTCAAATCATAGGGCTTTGGTGAAACTTACAATGTAACCAATTTAATCCCTTTTTCTTTTTATAAATGATTATGTGTTTCTATTAAATTGTATTTTTCTTATTATGCTTAATTAATTTGTGAGAATTAGTTACTCTTGTTAATTTCTAAGTTAATTGGGGAATAAACAATCATACTATTGCCTAATTAACATAATTACAAGGTAAATTGAATCTAAGAGTTTTAGAATATCAATCAGAACCATTGTTTTCTAAACGGTTATTAATTTAGCAAGTTTGAATTTTATTTATCCTTCACTTAATCATATACCTTGCGTTATCATTGTGGTAGTAACTTAAGGAAAAGAATATTACTATTGCATGATTATTGAGTAGTAATAGAATGAGAACAAATGGTTAGCAATTTATTTTAAATCATTCGTAAGGGAGTTGAGATGAAATCAATTAGAATTATAAAGGAAACCAAGGTCTCAACCCTTTCTATACTTGAATTCGTATATGTAATCTTTTGCCTTTAAATTTCTTACTCTTGTTTTTTTTTTCTACTTCTTATATTTATTTTAAATATTTTTCAACAAAACTTTTTCTTGGTGATATCAAAAGTTAGAATTCAATCATTCTTTTAAAAAATGTTGAAATGATCTTTATGTAAACGATATTGAGAGTTTTAAATGCTTATTTCTACATCAACAGGTGTACTTGTTCGTGAATAAACTTTTGTACGGATAGTAAACATAAAGTACTAACTTATTCAAACTTATCATCTAAATTTACATATACAAAAGTTTTCTAACCTATTTCAATATAAAATAAATTAGAACTGATAATTTTCAAAAAAGAAAAGTGTTATCTAAGATTTTTTAGAGTCTAGTTCAAAATGTTAAGTGTTATTCATTATATTAAGAGTTTTATTATGTTATAATTCAAAAGTTAATTGGTTTTTATTTCTATTTATTTATTTTATTCTTAATTACTTGCTAATTCTTGAGATAAATGTTCGTGCTTGAAGGTGTTGGTATAATGCAAAATGTATGATCTTTGCATGATTTTTGAGAGTTCAAATAAAGAATTTTAAAATATTTTTTGTAAAAGAATATTTTATCTCTATAAAATAATAAAAAAAATTCTAAAAAATATTTTAGAATTAAATGTAGCTCTCTAATAGATAAGAGTGAACTAAAATAAATCTTCATATTATCTTCTTTATCTCTTCTCTTTTATATTTATGAACCTAATTCTTATTATTGATAGAAATTTATAACTTAAAATTAATTTTTTTAAATTGATTACTTATATACTTTGACATAGTAAAAATTGCATTTTATACCATATTCTAAGATTTTTTGCATGGTTTAAATTTTTAGGCTCATTATTTTAGTTATTCCTAAAATTTTTGTAAAAGTTTATCAAAACTAATTTATCTCTCTTAAATATGTGATCATTTAATTAACATACCACTTTTATGATCTATTTTATTTTTTATTTATTATTATATCAACTTTTAAAAATATCTTTAAATATATTTTTGTTAGTTAATAAATATATTCAAAATTTATTTAAATTTAATTTTTAATTGAACTCATATAAATTTTAATTAACAATAAAATACATAAAAAATTATTATTGATTTCTCAAACTTTAGAATAAACTTTTTTTTGAAATAAACTTATATTATAGTTTTAGAATCATTATTTTTAAAATCAGATTAATTTGATCAGTTGGATTGATAATAGAATTAGATCATTTAAATTATAAAATAAAAAAAATAAAAATTGATAACAAACAATAAAATAAGTAAAAACTAGTAAATTAAAACAAAGTATCAAATTGATTAAAAATTATTCTATATAAAATAATTTTAATTAGATAACTCTTTCTAAAAATAAAATAAAAATTATTTATATTTAATTTTATATATTTGATTTAAATTTAAAATTTTAAAATAATATATAATTTTAATTTTTACTCATATAAAATTATATTTTTAATATATTATATATTATAAGTATTTTAAAATAATATTTAATTAATATCTATTCATCCATTGATTTAGAAATCGTATAACCTGAACCAAATAGCTTGATTAGTTTATTAACCAGCTGAATTTTAAAACCTTGTTTAAAATGGTTCATGTACCCTGTTTACCAACCCTAGTTCCATTGTATTAACAGGCAGCCATTGACCGTTGACCAGATCTAGATGCTGGATTGGGTGCTTGAAACCACTAGAGATGCTGCACTTAAAAAGTCAATGTCGTTTTCTTTTTTTATTACCAAATCACGTGATCAATGTTTCAAATCAAAGCAAAGAATATATTCCCAAATAACATGACCCCGCTAAATGGGTAAGTAGCTGATATTTCTGTATTGTGGTTATATAATTGATTCCTGAGGATTGCGGATATTGGCAACTATTTTTTATTATAAACCAATCACTTTCTATTTTACTTTCCTATCTACTTTAATTATTTGTGTTTTTCGTTTTTGATCGTGAATTATTTGTGTTCATTTTTACTTTTTAGTTTTACAAAGGTGATGATGATAAAGTTTAAATTTATATATTTTTTTGGATTAATTTACGAAAGTAACTCAACATTAGTCTAATTTTAATGACTTATTCTGTATTGTGTTTAAGATTTTGATAATTGGTCAAGTTGCATTTTATAGTTTTATTTTCTTAAAAATAATTAACTCAGTTTGGGTTTAGAATTAACAACGATAAAAATTATTTGATCTAATTTAATTTCTAAATCAAAATTTTTTTTGAAACTCTTTACAAAATGATATTTGAATTTATTTGAAATTTAAATTATATTTAAAACTACAAAAGAAATTGATTATATTTAATATTATTTTACATTTACAATCTGTAAAATAAAAAAAAATTATTACATTGCTGTTTATTTGAAACAAAATCAACTTCCTATAAAAACTGACAATATTTTTAAATTTAATGAAATAAAACTTACTAAATTTTGCAAATAAATTAGAATTAAATATATTTTAATATTTTAAAATTCTGATAGTCTTTTATTTTTTTAATAGACTAATTTTGATCCTTTATTTTCTAAAAGAAACAATTTTTAATCCCTCATTATTAATCAAATATTAGTATATGTTATATGATAAATATTGATTACTTGAAAGATTACAAACAAATTAATTTAAAAAATAAAGGACCAAAATAAATCTTTTTAAAAATAAAGAATTAAAATCAAAATTTTAAAATTTTAAAAAAACTAAAAGTATATTTAATCAATTAATTATTTCTTATATATTAATATTTTAAATATAATATCTACTTTTAAATCAAATAAAATTCTATTTTTTATTATTTTAAAACTATCCAATTTAAACATATAACAAATTATATTAGAACTTTATTATTAAAATTTGGATAATATTTTTAAATTGAAAGGAATACAATTCATAAGATTTGATTTTTATATGCTTTGGTCTAAAATGTTGTATAAATTTTTGGGATAAGTTTGACACCGTTAACAAAACATATATTATTTTAAATAAATGATAATTCTTGTATAAATATTTTACTTAAAAAAATTAGAAATATCTTATAGGTAACATTTATTCAACTTTTATGATTGATATAACAATCGAATTTTGTTTTTTTTTTCTAATTTATGAGATTAGATTGCCGCTAATGAAAAGATATTGATCATCAATGTTTATTCGTTCTTTCTTTTTATAATATCTAGTTAATCTAAAAGAAATCATGTTTTTTTTTTATAATATCTAGTTAATCTAAAAGAAATCATATTTTTTTTATAATATCTAGTTAATCTAAAAGAAATCATGTGCTTATACTATAAAATAAGGTTAGCAGTACTAGATAAATATATAAAAATCTATGAACAATTTTTAGATTAGATTCCATAAAATTTGATTAAACTTGAGTATATTAACATACATTAAACATAATATCGAATATATTTGCAATTAAATACAATAGAGATTCAATTACTTTTAGATCATATATTTGACTTGGAGTCTTACCTTTTTATCTTTTGTTAACATGCTTAATGGATACATTAGGGGTTAGGAAGAGTTTATATCATCCATGTTGAATTTATTTAAGAGTTATTTGATTTATTTTTACTAATAATTGAAATTTCCATTCATTTATTTTTAATCCTTATAAAGATTTTTAATTCTTTCTTCATGACCATCTCAGATTTTCCTTACATAAGCTTAAATAATTCTTTTTATATAATTTTTCATTAGTATCTTCAAATACTATTATATCAACATAAATCTAAACTAAGATGAAGTTAAGATATTTTTTTAAAAGAGTTGTATTTGCTTTTTCTCTTGAAAACTCTTTTAATTAGAAAGATATTTTTTCTTGGCATATGAAACACTTGGAGATTACTTCAAATCATGGAATATCTTTCTTAGTTTAAAAGCATGATCAAGAAAAACAATATCCTTAAATCTAGGAGGTTTTTTTAACATAAGCTTCTTTTATAAATCTATTTACGAAAGCACTTTTTATATCCATTTGATAAATTTTAATTTTATTTTTTGTATCAAATGCAAACATAATATGGATAGCTTCTATTCTAACTATAGGTGCAAACGTTTTAGTAAACTATATATATTCTTGCGGATTATTTTCTTATGTTATTGATCTAACTTTATTTCTTATTTTTTTACCTTATTCGTCAAGTTGTTGCTAAACATTCATTTTGTCCCAATAGTATCCTTTTAGTTTGGTTGAGGAACATGATTACATTGTTTTTAGTAAACTAATCTATTTTTTCTTGCATGGTTATAATCCAACCTTCATCGGATAATGCTTATTGAATCGTCTTAGGTTCTATTTCTAATATAAGACAAATATTTAATTATTTCTTTATCTTTTTCTTATCTTTATGCCTTCAATTTTGTCTCCAATTATCAACTTAGATGGGTGTGATGCTTTTTATTTATTCCTTAATTTATTAAGTATCATATGTTTCAGGTTGTTCAAGTAAAAAAGATTCTTCCTTAATGTTGTCATTCTTTTTTCTCTCTTTTAATTTGAAGAATCTCCTAGTAGATTCATTTATGCAAATTCAAAATCTAAATTTGATAGTCTCCTACTAATGGTAGTCCATCATTGAATTTTCCATGGAAAAACTTTTCAATGAATAAGATTCTAGCATTATACATCCTGTAAGCCTTAAAAGTATCTAAGTAACCCAAATATATCTTTTTCCACTTTGGAGTCAAACTTTTCGATTCAATCCTTAGTGTTAGTAATATAACACTCATATCTAGAATGATAGAATTAGAATATGAGTCTTATTCTCTTCCACTTTGGTAGTCTTATTCACAAAAGCTTTTATAAGCATTATATTTTGTACATAGTAAGTAGTATTTATTACTTTTGCCCAAAATTTTTTTGATAGATATTTTTCATAAAGCATGATTTTTGAAATTTTTATATTTTTTTTCCATAACTTTATTGTATTTTTGAGTTCTTAAAGGTAAAAATTATAATGTATTTCATTTTTCTCACAAAAATTTTTGAAAATTGCATTTTTGAATTTTCTTCTATGACCAATTCTTATAATAGTGATGCAAAAACCTTTTTCATTTTACACCTTCTTGCATAATATTTTAAACACCTCAAAAGAGTCACCTTTATGAGCTATAAAATATATCATGTTAATTTAGAGTAATTATCAATAATGATAGGCTCATATTTTTTTACTGCTTAAACTCTCAATCCTAGTAAGACTGGACATATTCATGTGTAACATTTTCAATAGTCTAAAGATGATCATTTTTCAAAGAAATCTCAAGAAAACCTTTCACAAGTCTTTCTCTTACAAATTTTTAAAATATATTTTAAACTAATGTCCCTAAACCTTTCTCTTTCAAAATCATGTTTATATTGAAAGTTTCTCCAACCAATCTTTCTAAGAATTGAGTTAGATCATCAATCTTTTTCTAAATCTTAGTTACTTCTTTAAAATGATTGTTGTCACTTAAAAATTAAATGTTGCTAAAGTAAAAAAGTATTTGATTATTTTCTAACCTTAGTTTAGAACTTTCTCTTATTGGTTTTTTAATTCTAAAATTCTTTAAACCAACTCTTTGTTGAGTTGGGCATTTTTATTTTTAAGTTTTTTTTTTTACCTTATTAGCTAAAGTAAAAGTAACATCTAAAAGTTTATCATATACTGTAAGTAATATATCATAGAGGAATACCTCATCATAGGTACCTATTGTAGTTTTAGTTTATTGCTTAGCTTTAGGTTTTGTTTAGCAAATTAAATTAGTTTAACCCATGTATACTTATGTTTATTGAATTTATTTGATTGCTCCTATTTCCTTTCACTCTATGTATCAATAAGTTGATCCATCTAGGGAAAAGAAAGATTTTATCATTAGAATTTCTTTATTCTTCCTTAAACCCTTTTTTAATCTCTAGCACCTCTTCCACCTTTAGATATTGTGAACTTGAGGTTTTCTCAATAGCACTAGAATTAGTGAGTTTCTCTCCATCAAGTTTTAGGGCTAGTCCTAGATAATTTTTCTTGGGATCTCTTTAATTTCTATAAGATTATCTATTCTCAATGAGCTCAAGAGTTCTTCGAAATCCATGGAACTAAAATTTACGAGTTATTAAATGGTAGTGATTTTGGGTTCTTATTCATTTGTGAGACCCTTTAGTATTTTTAAAATATTTTCTTCTATAGTATGCTTCTTCCCAAGAGCCCTAAGACTATTTAGGATGACTTGAAATCTCCCAACCATTTCTTTGATGATTTATCCACCAAACATTTTGAAAGAACCATATTAGCACACCAAGGTGTTGGTTTTTTTTTTTTTTCATACTTATTGTAGCCACATGGGTTATAACATATAACATGGATGTCTCAAATCATTTTAGTTATTGTGAAATTATATTGATGTGTAAAAAACATATGTACAAAAACTATGTGGCAAGTATTACTCATGGACAAGTATACCTGTAGAAAAGGGGTATTTTAAACTCTTAATATTGATCTCCCACAAATTATTTCAATAATCCTTAAAATAGGATTACATCTCAATCTTTGATCTCATCAAAAATAGGTTTTGCTGCAAAGTATAAAAATACAAAATATGTTTGAACGTATAATTTAATTAAATATTTATTAAAAGGTTCAAGCAATATCTAATGTTTTAATGATGATAAAAATATATGTAAAATTATATATTTAGACAGGTAAAAGAAAAAGGTGTTTTTATACTGTTCAGATATTTAAGTATCTTAAGACACTATAAGCGTCTTAGTGTCTTATTTTAAGAGAGATACCCAACAAGCACATCTAGGTGGCCTTGAGAAATGGTATGCTTTTTCAGTAGTGGTGTAAGATAGAAAGTAGCTATCAAATAATTAATGAAGAGTTGAATTATCTTACACAAAGCAAAATTAAAAGGTATCATTTCATAGTAGTTTTTTGTTTGTCTCAAAGTAGCAATAACAACTTTTCTGTCTAACAATAGCAATTTTTAACTTAAACCAAGACCATACATTTAATGGATATGTAGAAGACGTTGAAAATCCCTCTCACCCTCTCATCGATTACATTGTTCACCTATATATAAAGAGAGAAATTTATAAATAAGAGATAAAAGACATACTCAATCTGAACCTAAACTGTCTTCTTATCTAAGCATCTTATCTGTTCATAAGATACTGTAAATTTCATATTTATCTATTGTATTCAAGTTGTATTTTGAGAATTAGAATAGCTACATAGAAAGTATCTAGTATGTATTCTTTGGGTATATTAAGCATGGAGAGGCTTATGCAAAAATACTACGGATTGTATTTTTGAAAGATTATAGTGTCTTATAATGCTAGAAATACTTGTTGTGTGATAACATGGACTAGGCGTAACCTTTGGTTGATAAGAGTAAACCAGTATAATATTTGGTGTGAATCTTTATCTATCTCTCTCTAAATTCTGTTAGACAGATTAGTATTTTAAGACATCTCGAAGTGTGTCACAATAAATCTACATTTTCAGAAAAAACCTTAATTTTCCTATGACATCATATTCAACCCCCTTTTTGTGTGTTATCTCTTTTTTTACATTTAGTATCAAAGCTTATCCTCTTGGGTGAAATTCAAAAAATAACTTATTCTTGAAGGAGCTTCTGTTACTCGCCCCCAACCTTTCTTGAGGAAGATTACCCTTATTGGAGAGACAAAATGATAAGTTTATCAAATATACTCAGTACAATCTATAAAGTATTATCATAAAAGGTGACTATGTACCTTTGAACAAACATGGTGTGGAAATATTTGAAGATTTATGGACTGCTGATAAGATCATAAAAATGTAGAACAATGTTAAGGACAAATTTCTCTTAATCTGTGCCTATGTAGAAGTGAGTACAACAAAGTCTTTGCTTATAAGACTGCTAAAGAAATTTGGAACAGTCTTGCTTCTATCCATGAAGGAACAAATCAAGTAAAAGGATCAAAGATAAGTTATATTGTGTCCCAATATGAAAACTTCAAGATGAAAGAAGGAAAAACAATTGACAAGATGATTGGAATATTTTAAATGGTGACAAATGGACTTAAATCCCGTACAAGGAACTATGATTAGTAGGACACTGATAAAAATTCTTAAAAAAATTTCACCTTGATGGAAGATAAACAAAACTGTTATAGAAGAATAAAAGGACTTGAGCAAACTCAAGTTGAATGAGCTCTTCAGATCTTTCAGAATATATGAGGTTTAGCTTAATGAAGATAAGCTAGACATGAAAGGAAAAGGTCTTTCTCTAAAGTCTAGACACCATAACCAAGACACTTCTTTCAAGGCCATGAAAGTAGAAGAGCTATCTATCTCTGGGGAGATAAACGATGATGATAGACTAGATGAATAATCATACATATCTAGAAAATTAAATAGCGTCATGAATAAAAATAAGAAAGGAGTAAAACCTTTCAAATCAAGCAAAGGTAAAATGTTTTCCTCTAATAATACATAGAAATCTAATATCATTTTCTACGAATGTAGGAGATATTAGGACACAAAAAAAATAGAGTGTCATAATCTCAAGAAAGACAAGAAGTTTACCAATTCAAGAAGAAAGAAAGGTCTTGTCTCAATATGGAATGACCTAGACAATAACAGTTCAAAGGATGAAGCAACAAAAATAACACAAATATGCTTTGTGGTAGATATTGATCCTAAGGTAACAATTGAACTACAAGACCTAGAAAATGCATATGAAATCTTTTAAGTGACCTTAATACACTTCTAAAAAAATACTCTATCTTGATAAAGAAATACTTTGAAAAAGAAAAAAAGCTTCAAGAAGCTTTGAACAAAAACAACACTTTTTCATAAGAAAATCACAAGTTGTCTATCGAAATGGAAAAAATAAAAGGAGACAAGTCTAAGTTTGCTAAAAGATCAGAAAAGTTAAAGCAAATCATAAGGGAAGGTAAACACCTTAGAGAAAAAACTAACATTGATTTTCAAAATTATCACAAATAGATAACCAAGTTACTTCTCAGTTACATTATTTTTGCTTCATCTATAACAAGTCTTGACCCACCTTAAAGGTATGTCTCTACAAACACCTTGAAACTAACACTAAAATGTAAAGGTACCAAAAAAATTATCATTCCTATTACAGATATCATTAGTAGAAGAGGCAAGAAACCAAACTGGTACTTGGACAATGATTGCTCATGACATATGAAGGAAACAAGTCTATGTTTCGACTTGGAATTGTATGAAAAAGACAATATGGCCTTTAGAGGCATCCAAAAAGGAAAAAATGAAAATAAAATATGTGGACATCAATGATAAAAGTCAAACAGACTAATCATTATTGGAACCAAAGGATGGATTTCCAAACCTGTACTTGTCTAATTTGTGAAACTTGGCTATTTTTTGAATCTTGTTTGATTTTGTTTGTTGTCTTAAACATGTATAATGTCTATTTTATGTGCAAGTGTTTAAAGATGCTTGGTCTACTCAAATCATATGCATCTGTTTAGTTTCCACATGTCTTAACCCCTCTATCACACTCATCATTGCTTTCTCAAAACCTAAGAGACAATTTTTCTCAAATGATAGAACACGTCACTTTTATAGGGCAACAATCATTTTGTCTCCTCTTAATGAAGACACCTCTTGCACCCCACTTTCATTTCTCTACATCATGCTTTAATAAGAGACATGTTTTCTTTGAGGGGAAGTCATAAGAACGTAGGAGAAAGAAACGAATAGAAGTAGACTTGTCTAATATTTCACTTGAAAAACCATTTCTCTTAAGCATCTTAGATGTCACGTGGATAGAATACATGAAATACTTCATATTGAGTTGTCCAAAACAGTTCAAACACTTCTTAAATATCTTAGGCATTAGTTTTTTATTGATTGACAAAAATAATAGGAGAACTATTAAGCTTTTTACTTTTATTTGACATTACATGTTATGATGTGAATCATGTGTTACAATGATTATATCCAATTATCTATTCTAAACTTTTCTAATATTATAATATGTCTAAAGTCTTTATAAAACACTCAAATTTTTTCCATCATAAAAAAAGGGAAGATTACTGGAACCTAGAATTTAATTAATTATTTATTAAAAGGTTCAAGAAATATATAATGTTTTAATGATGAAAAAAATATATACAGAATTATATATTTAGACAGTTACAAAAAAAAAATCATCTTTAGACTGTTCAGGTGTCTAAGTGTGTTAAGACACTATAAGTTTCTTAGCATCTTATTCTGGAAGGAGTACTCAACAAGCTCATTCATCTGGCCTCAAGAAAGGATATGATTGTTTACTACTGGTGCAAGACAAAAAGAAGCTATCAAATAATTAATGAAAAACTTACTTGTCTTACAAAAAAAAAAATCAAAAGTGAAAAGTATCCTATCACAAAGCTACTTATTTGTTGCACAACAGTAGTAGCTTTTTTGTCTCATAGCAGCAACTTTTTACTTAAACCAAGATCATGCATTTAATGGATATGTAGAAGACATTGAAAATCCTTATCACTCTCTCAACGATTACATTATCCACTTATATAGAGAAACTTATGAACAAGAGATTAGAGACATAACCAATCTGAACCTAATTGTCTTCTCGTCTAGGTGTCTTATCTGTTTATAAGACACTATAAATTTCATATTTGTCTATTTATTTAAGTTTTGTTTTGGGAATCAGAATAACTAGATAGGAAGTGTCTAGTTTGTATTCCTTGGGTATATTAAGCTTGGAGAGGCTTGTGCAAAAATATTAGGGATTGTATTTTTATGAGACTGTAGTGTCTTATAATAGTGGAAATACCAGTTGTATGATAACATGGATTGAATGTAGCCCTTGGGTTGATAAGGGTGAACTAGTATAACCTTATATAAATCGTTCTCTGTCTTTTTCTAAATTTTTAGACAGATAAGTTTCTTACAATAAAGTTTTTTATTTTAGAAAAAACCCTTAATTTTTATACAACATCACATCCAATCCCTTTCTATATGTTGTCTCTTTTCTTAAAAAAGTATGAATGAAAATACAAAGAAAAGGAACTAAAGTACAAATTTATAGATAGACATGAGACTTTGTATCTTGTTATGATATTACTATCTAATGATCATGAAATAATAATATTTTTCCCTTGATACTATCCCAATGATCATGCAAGGTAAATAAATAAGAGAAGCATAATGTATTTTCAGATTTGTTAAGTTAATAACTACCTAGAAGCCTAAGATTTTGATTGATCCTTCAAAACTCTAAGACTCAATTTACCTTATAGTTATGCTAATTGAAAAATCATACAATCTTCTACTCCTCAACTAACTAGAAAATCAATAAGAGTAACTAATTCTTATTAATTGATTGAGCATGATAAAATAAACACAATTGGATAAAGAGAACAAATAATCATTCAAAAGATAAATTAGGATTCAAGTAACTACATCTTAAGTTTCACCAAAGCTCCATGATTTGGAGGGTTAGTTACACATCGTATATGAAATCATATAAAATTATACTAGCCCAAAAACATAATCCATAACCCTAATCCTATGATAGAAATACAAAATTGTAATGCTAGCAAGGTCGGCATAGGAGCTTTGCAACTGGTATTATTAAAGGAGCTTCTACTTCCAAGATCCTATGCGATGACATTAGAAGAAGAAATGAAAAAGGAAGTAGGGAGTGAGAAAAATGAGAAATAGAAATGGGAAATGAGGCGTAGAAGGTGTGTGAAAAAGTGTAGAGGTGTTGAATGGTGTAAAGGTTGACTTGGACCATTTTTAGCATCTTCCAAGATTGGCATGGCCATGCCCATATCTTCATGGTCATAAATTCTAACCACTATAAGAGCATGCTTGAATCTAGCACAACCATGTTGGCTTCCTTTAAAGGTATTTTGGTCCATCTAATGCTCTTCAATCTTTCTATGTTGTGTCCCCCCTTTTATCTTAAAATCTACCCAATTTCTGATTCCCCACTTGTGTGACCATCTGTGAAAGAAATAATGGAAATTAGTTGGAATTACAATCAAATAATCATGCATTACACCATAATTATAACTAAATTTCTCCAAATAAATCAACGGAGTGGAGGTTTATCATATTCTCAAACTTAAATATTGTTTACCCCAAACAATAAACCAAGATATGAGAATGTAGTATAACCTCACATATTAACATGGAATAGACAAACACAATTACCATCATAGGAATAATCAACAACAATCCAATTAAGATCTTTAGTTTCCTAGAATTAAGTTTCATACATAGAGGAGATAACTTTTCTTGTTGTCTTTCATGTATATAAAGGTATAAATTATTACCACTCTTCCCCTTTCAATTGTACACTACCGTAGGATTTTTTATAAACCTCAATCTCTACTAAAAGCCAAATCGCATACAAGAATGAAAAGGTCTTTAAGGTTGTAAGGCATCCAAGGAAATTCATACAATTAGGTAAGATATAAGAAGGAAAATAAACACAAAGGGTTTCTTTATTTTTATCTTTAACAACCTTAAAGCCTCAAACTATAAGCTTATTTACTTCGGTTTAAGGAATTTTAACTTTTATTTTCTCATGTTTTTTCATACTTTTTATTTTTCTCCATTCTTTATCTTTTTCTTTCTTTTCTTTTTCCTTTTATAATCATTTTTTCATCCCTGAACATCATTTTGCTTCAGTTATAATCTAAGGGTACCTGAAATTATAGAAATTACATGCGAGGTACCAAGGAAAGTATCTTTTAATATTTCAAGCTTAACAAGGGTACTAAGTGATATTTTAAGTGTGTGTTTAACTAAAGAAGCTATTTTTTCTTTATCATTTTCTATCATGGAATCAAATTATGCAAGTTACAACAAGGTTACAAGACAAGTTCTAAAATATACAAGCTGAAGGATAATCACTCAACAACGAGAGAAAAAGGTTGGTTGCAACCTCAATTAGACTCATTTTACTAAGGCTACTCTAGTGTGAAACAAGATGATAAAAGACATGGCTAATTATCAATTATTTGCATTAAAAGTTCTCATGTCCTTATTAGATATTAATATCTACCACAAAATATTAGATATTCCTAAACCCAAAATCCACCAACAGTCCAAAAGTTAAGTATGTGGAGTTATTATAAAGAACAAGTATTTTATAGAAAACATGAGGAGGGAGGTATCCCTCCTCAAGCTTAATTTTTTATCTTTCCTTTAATTTATTTAGAGAAATTAATTATAAAGGTAGAAACCAATATGCACAAGATGAGGGATAAATAATTTTTGAAAATTTAATTAGGAGGGAAAGGGTCTTCATCCTTTAACTTAAGCACTTACATACATGAAAAAAGATATAGGTTGTAGTGGAGAGAAAAAGAAGGGCTTCCCTAAGAGGTGGTTGAAGAAGGGGGTGAGTCTCTCTCCTTAAACTTAGAGGTCAGCAAACCCTTATTGTATTTTCCCAATGATGCCAACGATTGGGAAAGAAGTCGAAATGCTCTAAGTTACCTTAGTTTAACTAAACACATGAATTAGAGTTAGAGAATCATATAAAAAATAAGGCAAAAATAATATCAGTCCATAGTGAGAATTAAGTGTTGTTCATCCAAACATGAAAAGAAATAGTGTACAAACTATACCTAGTATTCTTAAAAATCCTAAAGAAAAACAACACCTATCCTGATCAAAATAATACAAAAATGGAGTGTTACTCACTAGGTTTGTGGGTGGCCCATCTAGCCCTGTAGAAACTGAAGAATGATATTGGTATTGGCCTTAATCTAAGTATGGTGCTGAAAAATGGCACACTCCATCCTAGACTACTGGTCAAGCTCCAAGATATGCTCTCATGCTGCTAAAGGGATCTCCTGGTCAAGACTGGCTATTGCTACTCCTACAGGTGGATAGTAGGTGAACCATCAATATCATGCTCCAACAAGCCCATTTGAGACCATACCCTATTTCCCAACAAGACCATGTGATGCATCTATGTACCAAAGAATAAAGAATGTTGTGAGACAGAAGGTAGTGATATAAGACCTAATGTTAATACAACCTCTTTGTCCATCCTCTAGAAGCTACCTGATATGTACGTAGGACATAAGGAAGAATATCCCAAGATCAATACAATGGTCATAAATTATAGTCCACGAGAGGAATAAATGGATCTTGGAGACAAATTTTGTGCCTTCTCATCTAGTAAAAATCCATGATGAGAACCATTGGTGCAAGATTTGTGGGGCAAGGTCAGGAACTATGTCAACTTTTGCAAAGATATGGTCATCAAAATTTTTCCCCATAAGCTTAGATAAAAAAAAACCCCTCCAAAAAATAATGGGGACCTTTCTAAGGACACCTAAGTAGTCAAGCATCATAACTCCAATCTCAATCTCGAATTCCAATGGCACATTGAATACAGTAAGAGATTATTGGAAGAAACATCCCCATAGCTAATAACTGATAGTATAGGTGTGGATGCCTTGAGAAAGAGGGTCAAAGGAAAGGGATTCCATGAACTTGATAGTGGGTTCCCTGAATGTAGTTGAATGGTAAGAGATGTTTGTGTATCCCATTATTTGGAGATAGCCCATGACCTAGAGCTCAATGCCTAGCATCCTTCTAGGTGTTGATGGGCTAGGTGAGCTCTTGAGTGGGGGGAGAAACAAATATGGCATATCCACTTGTCTTAAGAGCGCAAGAAGAATTTTTTTTGAAAAAAAATAAAATAGTTAAAGTTCATTAAGATAACATTGGCATGATCTTGCAAAAATAAAAATAAAAATAAGTGCAGTTGTGTTTCAGAATAAACACACACGTTTTCATGAAATTGCATGATCGTGTAAACAGGGGGCACGATCGTGCTAGGTCATCAAATTCATACACAATGAATGTGAATGACCGCAAAAGGTATGGACAGGATCGTGCTAGACATGAAAAATTATTAGATAGAGATCAACATGGTCGTTCAAATCAAGGGCACAACCAATGAAAATAAGTATGCCTAGAAAAATGATGATTTTGCATGGTTGTTCAAAGAATGACATAACCATGCTCATAATTCAAACCTAGAAATGATGAATTTTCATGGTTGTGCAAACAAGGGCATGGTCATACTCATGAGAAAATATGTTCAATTTTAAATAAGCACGATCGTGCTAAAGGAGGTATAGTCATGTGAAACTCATGTCCAATCCTAATTAAAGAATGTGCATAGCCATGCAAGCAAGGGCACATTAGGTTCAATCAAATTAATTAACAAATTTTAGTTTTCATTGGGTCGAAGGTTCAATTAAAGCATTTTGGGTGTTCCAATCATTAGGCACATCCATGTAGAAATTTAAAACAAAAAATACTATAATTGACACACATGGCATACCTGTAGAAGAGAGACAAAGAAAGAGAAAGAAAGGAATCAATAGATGTCAAAATGAATAGTAGGTCATTTGACTGAGCGATGTTTAAAGTTATTAATGGATAACTTTTTCTGATGTTTCAAAAAACTTCCTTTTTTAATGATGTTTTTGAAAAATAAACTTCATTAATTTATTCAAAACATCTTTTCTTGGATAATATCTGTCCATACTTTTTTATTATATATACTTTTTATTTTATTATATATATTATTTTATATTATTATTATATATTTAAAATTATACATAATAGAATTACATAAATTATCAACAAGAATTTCATTCTTTTTATGAACTAAATATGTTGATAAATCCGAGAGCCTAGAATATACAACATAGTTACTATTTAAAATTACTTGAGGGTCAACATAGTTATGTTGAAGTATGACATGGTTATACAACATAGTCAAGCATGGTCATACAAAAAATGACACGACCTTGCAGCATAGCTGCAATTACTAACACGACCATGCTAGGTTTGACACAGTCATGCTCTGTATAAGACACAATCATGCTGAAGGTAAGTATGACCTCGTAATGAAGTTTGTTTTTTGACACGATTATGCAAGGCAAGGGCACAATTATGCTCTTCTCCTTCCTTTTTTTTTAAAAAAAATTAAAATTATGATATATACACATCAATAAGCAGGTTACCTCTTATATGCACTTGTTTTATGTCATGAGTTTGATGTGCTTGTACCCATTAGCAAAGCAGAGCCATAGGTGGTTACCTTAGATTCTTCCAACAATGTAATGGTGCGTTCCTCATATGTACCTTCCTCATAATGTTTGACCCTTTGTCCTTATATCTTTAAAGTTCTTCCCATTTTCCTTCATGAGTTCCAATACTCCATAAGGGAGCACTTTGTTCACTTTATATGGGTCACTCCACCTAGAGTTCAGTTTGCTTAGAAACAAACAGAGACGTAAGTTATAAATTAATATACCTTTTCATTTGTCATCAACTCATGCTTCCGAATGTGCTTGTCATGTCATCTCTTGGTCCTTTCCTTGTATATCTTGAGGTTTCACATGTCTCCATTCAAAGCTGATCTAACTTATTAAGTTGGAAAAGGCACTTCTTTCCTACATGTTGCAAATCAAGGTTAAGGAACTTAATGGCCCAATAGGCCTTGCTTTCCAATTCTACTGGGAGATAGTAAGCTTTTAGCAAAAACTTGTCAATAGGAGGACTTGTCATTCTATAAGCATAAGGTTACCATCCAATTTTAATATCTAATCCTTCTAGGAAGTGTTAACAATTTTCTACAGGATTCTTTCTAACCTCTTATTAGAAATCTCTACTTGACCACTAGTATGGTAGTGATACGGAGTGACAACCTTATGGATGATACCATATTGTTTTAAAACTTTTTCAAATTTCTTGTTAGTAAAATGGATGTCACCATCACTAATGATTTCTTGAGAAGCTCTTAATCTTATAAAAATATTTTTCTAGAAATCTTGTTACCCCCTAGCGTTATTAGTGGGTAATGTCACAGTCTCCATCCACTTGGAAACATAGTCAACCGCAACTACAATATATGTATTATTTGGAGATTTAGGAAAGGATCTCATAAAATCAATATACATCAAATATATTACATATAAGAATATTATTTTGGGACATGTCATGCTTTTTCAATGTATCACCACTTCTATCAGAGCAGTCATATGATCTTACAAAGTTAAAAGCATCTTTAAAAAGATTGGGTCAAAAGAAACTGCATTGTAAAACTTTTTGGAATATTTCATTAAGGTAAAAATACCCTCCAATGTAACACCTAAAAGTTTACATAATAAAATCCATAACTCATGAATTAATAATTACAAGAGAGAATACAAAGATAGAAATTAAAATATAGAGACAATAGAAATTTTTTGAGAAATGATGAAAATACCATTGAGCTAAGATAACAAGAGATGAAGCATAGGAAGTGTAACATCCTAAGTTTATTTCTTGAGTTTCATGACTAAGAAATAAATGATTATAAAACTTTTCCTTGAAATCTCTAAGGAAATTAGAGAAAATTTTCAATAAATGATGAAAATGCCCCTGCATTTGGGTAACTTAAATAACGTGCAAGAAAATGTAAAAAAAAAAAAGGTAAGACATATTCTAAGGGATTATAAAACATTAAGGATGATTAAAAGTCATGAGAAAAGGTTAGTAATAAAGGAAGGATGAAAAACACTTCAAAAAACTTTGAAAACGTCCAAAACGCCTTTAGAGAGCTCTGTTTTCTGCAAAGGACTAAACTGTTCCCAGAAAAATATCAAATGACATGAGAATAACTTAGGAATGAACTAATAAGTGTTAGGAATATCAGAGAAATAATTTGGAAACTTCTTAGGTAATGCTAAAATATTTTGTAAGAAAATATGATGTAGAAGCCAAAAGTAGGCCCTACACATCTTGCAAGAAAATTACATGTGGAAAATATGGTAATGACTCACCATATGAGTCATAAAAAAAAATTAAATTCATAAAGATAAAAATAATAAATGCAAAGATTTTTTTAACCATTATTAAGGTTAATTAACTTGGTTTAATTAAAATTAATCATGCTTATGGAAAGTTAAACTTTATTAGTGATAAACTCAGCATGATTAGCACTAATCTAATCCTAAAATAATAATTCCTCATATTTTGAATTATTTTGAAAAATAGAAATTACATGCAAAATTACCAACATATCATTAAGTAAGTAATTTATTCCTAAGTTACCCTAACTTGGACAAATCCACTTAGAACCTTGGGAGGCTTCATTTTTTGTAGTTTTGACCTTTAAACATTTAGAAAATTTCTCCAAACTCTCTCAAGGTTAAACCTAATCTAAAAATCCTAACCTTCCACCTTAAGTTTCCATCTCTGAAATTTAAGCTAAAATCAACCTTTAATTACCAAGCCCCACCACCATCACTAAGACCTTTTTGTGGACCATCAAGGGGGGACCAAGTTTAGCCACCACATCCCTATAAAAACCCCACACCAAGTCTCCATCAAGTAGAATTTTACTACTTTGTCTTTTAAGCTTTAAATCTTAATTTTTATGGTTGGTTTTATTCTTTTTTTGGATCCTTTCTCTAAGATCCAAGATCTTAATTTTGTTGAACTCATGAGAGATCAAGGATGCCTTTGAATGGTTAAGAATGAACACCATCCATTTTTAGTGATTTTTGAAAGTTAAAGTGAAGTTTGGATGGATTAAAGTGCTTCTAGCCACCATAAAAGTAATTTAATCAATTAAAGTTTCTTAAAACTAAAATTTGATGCTTTGGAAAGATTTAAAAGGTCATGAGGAAAATTTTTGAAGTGTTCATGATATGAGATAAATGGATCTTGGAGTAGATTTGGTGGATCTACATTTATTTGCCTTGAAAAATATTATCTTGAAGATTTGTATACTTAAGGCTTGAAAGTTGTTAATTTTCATAATATTATGGACTTGTGAGGTAAAATTTATAGATATAAACTTTTGGATTAAAATATTTAAAAGTATAAGAAAAATTAAACTGAGTTCCATAAGCTTGGTTTGGACATAGATCTAAAATCTACTAAGAGAAAGTTGAAATTCAGACCAAAAATGGAACAAGCTTCACAAGCCACTTATGAATTTCCTTGACCATGACCCAAGCTAAGGAGTATGGACTAGCCTTGAATGGATTCAAGTGTTAAAGGTGTTACATGTAAAATCATTGAAGCAAGGTCACATGAAAAGAAATTTTGAAAAGGTGAACTTAGACACCAAGAGTGAACATTTGACCACTTATGTCAAGTTAAGGGTAAAAACTCTAAAAATTCCTAAGGATGGTACCAACTATAAAATTAAGTCCTATATGGTTTGAAACAACTCTTAAGAGAAGAAAAATGAAACTAAAATGTCCTAGAATCCAGAGGTGTGCATTCAACCACTTTGGGCTAGTTAAAGGAAAATGAGTTTAAATTTTTTATTATGGTGTATTAAGAATCATCACTAGGCAAATGGGAAGAATTAGGTGTTTAGGAAAGATTTAGAAGTGGCTGGGTTGATAACTCGGCCATAGTAGATAAAATTCATGAAATCAGGTGAAAACCATAATTAAAACTTAAGCTAGATTTAAGGAGGCACAAATTGATAATTAAGAATGAACCATGAAGTAGTGAGGTATAAATTTATCATTCGACCATGACCTTTAGGAATATAAGATAAGCCTTAAAATTAGCTAAACTCTAACTTTAACTATAAAGATTCATTAATTTAAGTGAAGTAAAGGTGAGATATGATGTCTTAAAATCTAGGTGTGGCATTCGGCCACCTTAGGATTAATTAAGAAAGAAAGAGTTTAAATTATTAACTAGGGTTAATTAAGAATCCTTAACATATAAATATAAAGGATTAGAATTGTAAGAAAGTATTAGGAATGGTAGGATATCCATTCGGCCTGATGGCTAAATTAGTGAAAGGAAGTTAAAATTTTCACAATGACTTAAGTCTAAACCTAGGGAAGCATAAATTGATTAATTAGGAATGAACCATGGGGTTGAAAAGTTACAATAGACCATTTGGCCATGACCTCCAAGTGTGAGGGAGAAGTCTTAAAAATTTATAAGTTAGGAAATGATTTGTGACCTAACCTTCAATTAATAGAAATTATCTTCTAAGATAAAGGAAAAAGAACTAGAAGGCCTTAGAAATGTTGTTCAAATTAAAATAGAATTTTCAACATTCTCCCACTTGGAAATATTGATTGGGTTTTATCTTATTTTAAAATTTATTTTAAAAACAACTCTTAGATCAAACAACTATGGCCACAAAATAATCTATGCATAGTCACCATAAAAAAAAGACCATCTTAGTCAACAAAATTATTAGTCAAGAGCCACAGGTAAAGTTAAACTATTATAAATTTATTTCACCAATGAACACAAAACCAACAATCTCATTGTCATGATCATATCATAAAGTGTATATGTGTAGCTACATATTATAGGATAATTATGATCCCTTTCATGCTATTGTGTATGGATCCTACATTGTGTCTTCTTAAGAAAACACAACCAATCTCTCAAAAATATTATAAATCATGTTTCATTTGAAACACCATTCATATAAGGAACCAAAATGTCTCGAGATAATCACAAGATAAAATAAACTGCTCAATGATAATTAGATTGATAATAATATCAAACATCAAGATATACATAAATTTATTAAAATAGTTGCATAGGTCCAATACAATAAAAAATAAATACGCAATAGCAATAATAACAACAACTCCCACTGATTAAATACATCAAAAGACCTTACACTACCCATATTTTCAACATGTTTCATAAACATTATGGGTCTCAGTCCCATGGTTAGGGGGTCAGCAAGCATCTCCTCGGTGGAAATATGCTCAACAAGAATCTCTTTATTTTCAACCATCTCTCTAACAACCAAGAATTTAATTCTAATATGCTTTGAAGTTGTGGTGGTTCATTATTCTTGGTTAAGAAGACTATAAATATGTTATCACAATAAATGGTTAATGGTTTCGAAATGGAATCCACAGTTCCCAAAGTAGAGATAAAGTTTCTCAGCCACAAAGTATGTGATGCAGTTCCATAACAAGCAATGAACTCAGCTTGCATGGTGGAAGAGGCTGTTAGAGTTTGCTTAACATTCTTCCAGGATATAGCACCTCCAACTAGAATGAAAACATATCTAGAAGTAGATTTCTTGTCGTTTAGACATATAGCAAAGTCTGAATTAGAGTATCCAACAACCTCTAATTGGTTAACTTTCCTATAAACAAGCATGTATTCTTTTATCTTTTGAAAATATCTCATAAACTTCTTAGTAGCAACCCAATGAGCATGTCCTTGGTTTGACAGGAATTTGCCAAGTATATTAACAGCAAAAGCCAAATTAGGTCTAGTGCATACCAGAGCATACATCAAACTTCCCACTACACTGGCATAAGGTGCATTCAACATAGAGTTTCTTTCAAGATCATTCTTAGGACATTGATCCTTACACAATTTATCACCTTTGACAATAGGAGCATCATTAGGTTTACAAGTTTCTATATTGAAGTCTCTTCAAAACTCGTTCAATATAGGCCTTTTGGGATAGACGCAAAAGTTTGCGAAACCTGTCTTTATGAATCTCTATCCCAAGAACGAAAGAGGCTTCCCCAAGGTCTTTCATGTCAAAAGAAATTGACAACATATTCTTAGTTTCCTATAGCAAATCATAATTATTACTAACAAGTAAGATGTCATCTACATAAAGAACAAGAATAACAAACTTACTCCCACAAATCTTAAGGTATATACATTGATCCATCTTGTTTTCCATAAATCTCATGGATGTAACTATCTCATCAAATTTAAGGTATCATTTCCTAAAAGCGTACTTTAAACCATGAATTGATTTTTTTTATTTACATACTAAATATCTTTTGTCACTCTCTATGAAACCTTTTGGCTGCTGCATATAAACTTCCTCATCAAGATCTCCATTCAAAAAGGTCAATTTCACATCCATCATGCAACTTAAGATCATAATGTGCCATTAGTGCCATAATGGTCCTAAAAGAGTCTTTTAAGGAAACAGGAGAAAATGTTTCTTTGTAGTCAATGTCTTCCCTTTGAGTGAACCTTTTTGCCACTAATCTTACTTTAAAATGCTCTACATTCCCCTTAGAGTCTTTCTTGGTTTTAAATATCCCTTTGCACCCAAGGGGTTTAGAACCAACATGGGTTTCCACCAACTCTCACACACCATTATGATTCATAAAGAGTATTTCTTCATTCATAGCCTTTATTCATTTATCAGATAAGGCATTAGAAACTGCCTCCATATAATTCTCTAGATTTGGTGTACAACTAATGTTGAAGTTTAACTTTTCTACGAAAGGTATAATAATCATCACGATTAACCGGCTTCCTTTCTCTTTGTGATTGTCTAAGTAGAGGAACCTCAACTTGATCTTTGGGAACTGACGATGGCACATCCCCTAAACCTTCTCGAAGCGGTTCCTCAAGCAATTTATCAACTAGGTGATGTATAACCTATCTTTGAATAATAAGGATTGGAATAATAAGATCCTTTCTACCATAACTCTCTCCATCATCAATAGAGATGTCAGACTTTCCTATATCTTCTAAAAATTTGGCAGTAATGGCCTCAATTATTCTTATTCTGCGGGTAGGACAGTAGAATCATAGCCTTTGGCATCTGTAGGATAACTAACAAAATAACATTTGATGGTCTAAGGACTTAGCTTTGATGTTGTTGGGTCATAGATTTTCACTTTAGTAGCATAACCCCATAAACGAAAATGGTTAAGACTAGGTTTTCATCCCTTAAAGATTTCAAAAGGTGTTTTAGGAACAAACTTAGAAGGTACTTTATTCAAAATATACATAGTTGTTTTAAGAGCTTCTCCCTAAAGTGATTCAGGTAACCTAGATTAACTCATCATAGACCTCACCATATTCATCAATGTGCGATTTCGTCTCTCAGCCACTCCATTTTGCTCAAGAGTCCCTCATAGTAAATTGTAAAACAATTCCACAATCCTCAAGATATTTAGCAAAAGGTCCCATTAATTGTCCAATTTCACCATGTTTGCCATATCACTTTGCAAAACCAACACTTTAATTCTAATTTTTTAATATCAGGCTTCGAACCAAAGGGCCTTTGAGATGGATTATGACCATTATTTCTCTAAAACTTATTTCCCTTTTTCTTAAAAAATTTCTTATGGTAAGGCTTAGACACAAAATTCACATTATTAGATGCCACATGGTTCATCCTACTCTCTTCTTGAGCACATATAGAAATTAAGGTGTTCATGTCCCACACCTGCAGTTGGGCATGATAGGAAGTTTTCAAGGCATTAAATTTATCAGGTAAGGAATTTAAGGCATGATAAACAAGGATCTTATCAGCTATTGGGCATTCAAGGTCAGGTAGCTTATTAGCTATGTTTACCATCTTCATTATATATTTCCTAACACCACAAGTTTCATCATACTTCATGTTGGTAAAATTTTCCATTAATTGTTCAGCCTCAGCTTTCTCAAAAAATGCATACCTTTCCCTAACTGAAGCAACAAAAGTCTTAGCATTGTTAGAATGTGGAATGAATTTCACAAGCGATTCATCAATGGATCACTTAAAAAGCATCCATGCCTTGCGGTTGGCTTTCGTCCACTCCTTATGATAAACCTTTGCTCATCAGTGCTCTCATAAGTCAAAACAAGCTCATCTTCAATAATGGTCATATCAATATCCAATAGGCTAAGAGCTAATTCAATGGCATCCTTCCATCTCTTGTAATTATTTTCATTCAAAAGCTCAACATTGTTGATAGTGTTATTCATAGAAAATACAAAAAGAGCTGAAAATAACAATGAATTATTAACAACATGGGCAATATACAGAAATAATAATTTCCAAAGTTTGGGATTTAACACAAAATATAAACTCTCATGTGGGTAGAGATTATATCATACAAGAACAACAGTTACAAAAATTCAATACTTGTGGGTAGAAGAATTTTACTAACAAGATCATCCCAAAAGTAACATGTCATAACAAATCAATAAATGAATTAACCTCATATGGGTGAGTCAAAGCAAAGGTTAATTCAAGTGAAACAGCATCCCAATAATTAACACTTAACAATAACTCTATCAATTTAGTAAATAACTCACTGTGATGGTATATACTCACTCAATTAAAAGAGCTCCCAACAGGGATAAACAATTGCCCAAAAGTTTTCACCATTCAACTCCAATTTTCCAAACACGGATAGGAATATAAAAATTAATTATATATACATTACCTCTGAAGAACGAGACATTATCCATTATACATATAAATTCTCAAAATATATACAATGACTCTAATGGAAAAACATCACGTATAATCCTTTTAAATTTTAATGACCAAATAAATCTCAAGTCTAGGATAAAATAATAACCTAAATTCCTAAATCATAACCAATTTAGGAAATTTTATAAATTAAAATTCTCGGGTTCTAAACCTAGTATAATATTTTCTCTGATACCACATGTTAGCATATTCAACAACTTTGATCGGATCTATACTAGAATTTAGAACACCTAATATAATAGAAATTAATTTAGGTTACGTACCTCTTGAAGACATTCTTGAAACGTTGTCTTGTTTCTTGTCCAGTTGTACACGTCAAGAGTAAAGTCTTCCATCTGTACTCTCGCTCTATTACAACCCTCACTTTGATAGAAGCGTGAGTCCTTAGAGTGTGTAGAGATGAATGGAGATCCTACCCTTTTATAAAAACACATGTAACCTAAGTTTCCTCTATCATGGATATTAGGCTCATTAGCACACTTACCAATTGGGTTTCAAGCCCAATAAAAGAACATACATGATGTTTTCCAAAACCCATAACAGATCATATATACAATTCAAATGGGGTTACAGGAAAAATATCAGGATACCCATTCAACCCGTTTTCATAAAATCAAAATCCTAAATCAATAAAAGTTCATATTAAAATAGAATTTCCAACACTCACATTCTAGACCAAGATTATGGAAAAAAAGACAAATTTTGATATATCTAAAGATAAAGTATGTTGACTAAGTGTCTTGGTCCTAGATCCAAAGTTCAAAGAGAGAAAAATTGGTGAAAATAACTTTATGGTGACTATAGGAGCCATTTGGCCATGGATAAGATAAGGGACAATAAAAGTCTAACATTTATCAAGACATGAAATTAACTTCCTCCATAATTGAAAAAATCATAAATATGTACAAGATATAAAATTCAAATATAGAGGTCTTGGTGAATCAAAATGGCCATTCAGCCAAGCTATGTAATTAAGGAAGGAAAGCTTAAAAACTACTAAGTTTAATTATTTTAACTACCTAAACCATAATCCCTCAAGAAATAATGGTTAAAGGAAAGAAAAATTGATTACAAAACTTTAAGAGTAACCATAAGGCCATTTGGCCAAGCGTTAAAGAAATTTGACAAAGTTGGTCAAAAATTTCTAGGCTCAAGACACTAGGTGTTTGAAGATACAAAGATAATTTCAAGTAAAGGAGTATGAATTATATAAGTAAAGATATAAGTAATTTAACCTTAATTAGTAATCAAGTTAGTGGTTATATTAATAGATAAGGACTAAAGAATTCTCCTCCTTAATCCTTGGAACATAATTGTTAATCACGAATACATAAAATGATGAATATCAAACTCGTATGGGATGAAAAAGGCCATTCAACCAAGTGAGATTTCTAATGGGAGATTAGTCTAAGAATTTAACCAAAAACCTCAAGAAAATCAACTCCTAAGAAAAGGAAAGATTAAGAGAAATTTAGAAGAAATGAGTGACTTAGGTTCCCTATGAAAAATTTATCAGAAAATGTCAAGAATGAATGATATCTAATTATGTCTAATTATCATGATAATTTGTGAGCATGCTTATGTATGTGTGTAAGTGTCCTATGGGCTCTCTTGATTGATGCAAAGCATTGATGTGAATTATGATTCCATGTGTTGATGAATTATATGAGAATTGAATGGTTTGCATTCTATATGTGCATACTATATTGTTGGATATTGAGCATGATGATATTATGAAAGACTTAAAATAGAACCTAATTAATTAAGAGAATCACTAAATAAGAATATTATGTGAAAGCTTAACACTAATCTTGGTGTGCTAAGTCTCGACATTGTGTACACTTAAAAGGTAGTAGGTCCTTTTATGGTGAAGTCGTAGGTCTTCACTAAACCTTCTATCAAGAAGCCATATGTATTCGAAAAATTATGATGGTGACGAAGATCAAGGAATGAGCTCATATCTTGGATCAGAAGGTAGAGTAATAGACAAGTAAAAGATACTATTCGACTAATTGGTTAATGATATGTATGAACCAAAATTGTCATTGAGAGGTTGATAAGAGAATGAGAATCATTAATGGATAAGGTATCAAGTTCATAAGAGTCAAATGATATCTATATTATGGTAAAGGAGAGGTCTAAAGGTTTTTCTTGAAATCTATGTGTAATAGTGCTCTTATAGGATATGTGACTCAGTGAATGTATAAGTTGAATGTTAATGATAAATAGAATGGTTGTTATCAATAAAAGAAATTCACTTTAGATAAGAATTTATATAAGCCATAATTGAATTTGTTTGATTATCACATTTTCCTAATAAAATGAAGCGGTTGGGTTGAAAATAATGTCCCTAATCTTGGAGTAGAAGTCTACTGAGAAATTTAGATTTCTCATGCCTATTACCATTCTCTTTCCAGATCCTGATCATGTTGTTCGCCAAAGCAGTAGTGTTTCTAGAGCTCCATAATGTACATTGACTCGTCAATGCTTATAGGCTGATGATTACGTCCGAGCCCCTTAAGATATTCCACACAGACATAACTTTCCTTCCTCCTCCAGGTTTTCAAGCACCTCCAGCTCCTCTAGCAAAGGTGGTAGTATCCTTTAATAGTGAGAGTGATCCTCTCATATCGTCCCATTACCATAGATCTTCGTATGCTTGGTCTTCACAAGCAATTCCCTATATCCTATGCTATATCCATTCTAAACATATCAAGGTTACGAGGATACTGCATTCTACGTTTTGAATGAAGACATGTTGTTGGATCCTCAAGGTCATCACCTTTGAATAATTGACAAGAGTTTTTCCATTAATATGATGTATATGTAAATTTTGTGTAATGTAAATGTACTATAAACAAGGTATTGATACTGATGTTTATTTTCTGCTACATTAGTTACTACGATGAGACTCTCATTTTCAACAAATGTTTTAGAAAAAAATTGTACTATATGTTTTAATAACAATATTTTATAAGAAGTTCTGCATCATGAAGTAAGAAAATAATAATGAACCTGAGATACAACTTAAGCGTAGAATAGGTACGGTTATTAAGGTGTTACATCCAACCTTTCTTGAGTGGCAATGTGTCAAAATATCATAAGTGTATTCCTCAAGCACATATCTTATAATCAATTTATCCCTACAAGTTTTAAACAAATAAGGCTCCTTGCATAAATAATTTTTAGCATCAAACAAAAATTTCTTACGCTGCACCTATGAAAGATCTAAGAGAAGGATTTCCTACCAAGTAATTAGCCAAATTTGCATACTAGAAAGTGTGTAAAACAATCAACGGACATTCATCAAATAACGTCTCCTTAATCACCTCTTTAGTAGAGAGTTACAGAGAGTTCTACCCTAGACAAGTGGTCTACAACCAAGTTCTCTACTCCTTTCTTATCTTTAATCTCCAAATTAAATTTCTAAAGAAAGAGTGAATTGTCTATCTAATACATATTAGTCTTGTTTAGAGAGAAAATACTTGATAGCATAATGGTCAGTGAAGACAATTACTTTTTACATAATCAAGTAAGGTCTAAACTTATCAAAGGAAAATACTACCACTAATAACTCCTTCTATATAGTAGTGTAGTTCCTTTGGGCTTTATCCAAGGTCTTATAGCATAGATCATCTAGAACAAATTCTTCTTTTTCGATCCCAAGATTACTCCTATATTTATACTACTAGCATCACATATTAGTTCAAAGGGTAAAGACTAATCAAACACAATCATAATAAGGGAATTTACCAATTTATCCTTAAGAGCTTCAAAAGCAAATGCATCATTAAAATTAAAGATGGACTCTTTCATCAATAAGTTGGAAAAAACATTTACAATTTTATAAAAAAATCCTTTATACACCTAATTTAAAAGCCTGCATGTCCAAGAAAACTCTTAATAGCTTTAACATTATTTGGAGGGAGAGTTTAGGGATTACCGCAACCTTAGTCGGATCAACTTCAATACCCCTATTAGAGATCTTATGTCCTAACATAATATATTCACTAACCATGAATTAGTACTTTTCCCAATAAAGGACTAAATTGATCCTTTTACATCTTATCAACACCTGCTTTAAGTTCTATAAATATTTATCAAAAGAGGAGCAATAAAAAAAAGTCATCAATAAAAGCTTCTAGGTAATCCTCTAGTAAGTCGAAAAAGATAAACTTCATGCATCTTTGAAAAATGGTAGGGGCATTAGAAAAATCAAAGGACATTATCTTTTGTGCAAAAGTACCAAAAAGGCATGTAAAAGTAATTTTTTCTTAATCCTCAAAAGTCACAAGTATTTGCATATAGCTAAAATAACCATTCAAACAATAATAAAATTCATTACTAGATAATTTTTCAACAATTAGTGGAAATGATCCTTACGGGCAGTTTTAACTTTCTATAATTAACATATACCCATTAGACAGATAATGATCCCTATGGATAATGATCCTTTCTTATCGTGATTAGGTTTTTTTGGTCATTCTCCATAACTGTAGTGGCTCTCTTCTTAGGAATAACATGTACAAGACTTATCCATGAATTTTCAAAAATAAGATATATTATACTTGCATCAAGGAGATTAATAACCTTCTTCTTGATTTCTTCCTTAAGGCTTGGGTAAAGCCTCCTTTGTAGTTGCATCCTTAGCTTCAATTACTCCTCGATATGAATCTTGTAAGGGGAAATTGTAGGGTTTATGCCTTTGATGTCATGAATGGACCATTTAAAGGATTCTTTATTTTCCTTCAAAACCCTCAGTAATTTATCTTTCATTATTTTTGTAAGGTTAGAAGAAATAATAATAGGAAGAAAAGGAAGGAATATAAATGCATACATAAGATTTGAAGGGAAGGGCTTAACTTTAAGCACTAGAGGTTCTTTAACCGACGGTTTACGCTTACATGTTCCAAGGTCTACTATAGTATCAAATTTATTATCCCATCTCTAGTTTCCTTATGTATACTTGCCTCCAAGGTCATCAATTCCTCTACAAATTTCTCAGAGTTACTTACGGCATCAATCCCAAGCACTAAAAGTTTCTTTAAGGTGCCTTTAATCAAAATATCTTGCACAAAGAGAAAACCCAAATAGGAAGAAAATTCTACAGAATTTATAATGTTACAAGAATAAAATATTTTAGGTGTTTTAGGGAATCAAAGAATCAAAACATCACTTTCTCATCATCAAGCCTCAAGTTAATTCTCCCTATTGTACATCAATGATGGTCTTTCCAATGGCTAAGAGGACCTTCACAAAATGAGTGAAATCTCCTCATCTTCCTCCATGTCAAGCATAATAAAGTCCACAGAAAAGATGAATTTTTCCACTTTCACCAAAACATCCTCCATTATCCCCTTAACTATGTGATAATCCTATCTGTAAGTTGCAAAACAATAGTAGTTGGTTTAGGTTCATTCATATCCAACCTTCTAAAATTAGATAAAGGCAATAGATTAATATTAATGCCTAAGTCACACAAAACTTTATCAAAATAAGAATCATCAATATTACAAGGTATTGTAAAAATCCCTAGATCTTAAAGCTTTGGTAGTAGTTTTTGGAGGAGAATAGCATAATATTCCTTATTAAGCTTGACAGTCATGTACTTCTCAAGCTTCTTTTTATTGTCCAAAATTTCCTTTAAGATTTTTCTATACTTAAGCATTTGGGAAATAACCTCTATGAAGGGGATATTGATCCTTAGTTGTTTTAGGTTATCTAAAAATTTGGAAAATTGAGAATCATTTTTATTTCCCTTTAACCTTTGAGGAAAGAATATCTTTGTTTAGTAAGGCTCCACTTAGGGTTTCTTAGGAGCTTTCTCTATAGTCTTCTTATCTTCCTTCCTCTTTTATTTTGGGCTCTTATCAATAGGAGTTGAGAGGTTCTCAAAAACCTCTTAGTGGTTATCAGTAATCACGCTCTCTCTCCTTGTTCCTCTCTTTTCTCACGAGCATCCCCGACTCCTTCCTGTTTCTGAGAGTAATCGCATTAACGAAATCCTTCATCATCATCTTAAGATGGCTAGACAACATCTCAGATGCTTAGTGTGACAAGAGATTAAGGATCTATCCCAATTAGTTTTCCATATTCTGAAACTAGGATATGTGTGTCTTTATATTTTGAAGTTACACCTTTACATTCTAGAATCGAGACTCCATAAGGGTTAGCTCCTTTCATTCTTGTTATGATCTCCTTGATATTGTATATGAGGGACCTGCAAACATTTGGAGCATTTTTAGTAAAATTATTATCATAATGTCCTCCTCAAGAGAGATTGGGATGATTCTCCAAATGAGGTTATAAGTATTCATCATGTTGTTGGCCTCCTTATTTTATTCATTCATATAAGCTTCAATCACACATATTTCATCATCGTAGCTTACAGAAACACATATTACAAAGGCTAAGTTCAGGTGTAACTGGAGTTTGGATAGACAGGGAAGAGTGTGCCTATGGTTGCATAAGTGTCTTCATCTTTTTGTTTAAGATCTCTATTTAACTGGCTATCATAGCGGTATGATTCACCTGATACATTTCCATCCGTTGAAGATCCTTCTTCTTTATATGTTTTTTGGCAGACCAGCATTGGTTGCTTTTAACAACCAAATTATTTATGATTATCCAAGTGTCCTTGGAGGGTATGCAAGATAACCCTACCATAAGCCACATTAATAACAATTTTGTTAGCATAGGAAAAATTATTGGAAAAGATTTGCACAAGATGGGGTATTTGATACCTATAATGTAGGCATCTTCGAAAAAGGTTCTGAAATCGATGTCAAGCCTCATTCAGGTACTCATTCTCAAACTAAGTGAAGTTAGAGATCTCCACTGTGGTCCTAAACTACATTGACTGTGAAAAGTATTACATCAAGAATAAATGTTGTAACTACTCCCAAGTAGTAATGGTGTCACCAGCAAAGAGTTTAGTCAATCGTTCACTTTTTCAGTGATAGAAAATGGGGATAACTTAGTCTCATGGCATCTTGCGTAATGTTGTTCATCTTTATGATGTTCATTAGTCTCAGAAACTTTTTCATATGGATATGTGGGTCTTTCGAGACTGTCCCTCTTAATTGAAGCGAATTATGAATCCTATTGATAAAGGCAGACTTCAATTCAAAGTTGGGAACACCGTGCAATGTAGGATTGAAATATTGCTCCTTAGGCCCTTACCACTAGAGGCCACATAATCTAGTAATGTCCTTGTGCTACCATTTTTATTTGCTTTGGTTTCTCTCCCCAACCTTTTAATTTTTCTTTCTATCTTAGGATTAAACTATAAATTAGAAGTTCGAGAGTGAGTTAGTATACACAAATAAAACAACAACGCAAGGATATTACAAAATTTTTTAATTGCTATTACTTTATTTTTTCTTTTAACATAATATATATACAACTCTTAAGTAATCAAAATTTAATCTTCATAGATTGTTAGGGAATAGTTCCTGACAACAACATCAAAAAATTGATATGTTCAAAGAGTGCATATAAAAATCGTATGTCAAGTTTTACTCATAGAAAAATATACCTGTCAATGTATAAAGAGAGTATTTTATACCCTAAGTGTTAATCCCCCACATACTATATAAAAAATCCTTAGTTTAAATCTCAACTTTTAAGCTCACCAAAAATAGATTTTGTTGCAAAGTATAAAAATCAGAATAGAAAAGTTTGAATGAAAATGTAAAGAGAAAGAACACAAGTACGAATTATGAATAGATATGAAACTTTGGATTCCCTTATGATTTTACCTACTTTTATCTTCAATCTCCCCTATGAATGATTGAAAATGTCAATTTATAATCATTCATTCTAATGTTATTACTATCCAATGGTCATGTAATAATAATATTTTTTTTTCTCTTAAGTACTACCTCCAATGATTATGCAATAGTAATATTTTTTTCCTTAAGTATTATCTCCAATGATCATGCAAGGTAAATATATAAGAGAAACATAAAACATTTTCGGATTTTTTAAGTTAATAATTGACTAGAAGTATAGAATTCTGATTAATCCTCTAAAACTCTAAGACTTAGTTTACCTTACAAGTATACTTATTAGGAAATGATACAATCACCTACTCTTCGATTAACTTAAAATCAATAAGAGCACCTAATTCTTATTAATTGATTAAATGAGATAAAACAAACACAATTAGATAGAGAGCATATAATCTTTTATAAGATAAATTAGGATTCAAGTAGTTACATCACAAGTTTAACCAAAGCCTTATGATTTAGCAGTTATATATACATAGTATATGAAATCATGTAAATGTATTCTAACCTAACAAAGTAATTCATGGTCCAAAACCTAAGATAAAAATACAAAATTATAATGTCATCAAGGCCAACAAGGGAGGCTCTGCAACTCATACTATGAAAGGGGATTTTACCTCTAAGATTCTACAAGAGGACATTAGAAGAAGAAATGGAAATATGAATGGAGAGTGAGAAAAATGAGAAATGGAAAGCAAAAATAAGGCATAGAAGGTGTGTATGAAAACATGTAGAGGTGTTGAATATTTTAAAGGTATGTCTTCTTCCAATTATATCATCAAGGCTGACTGAAATCATTTTTTGCATCATTAGGATTGACTTGGATCATTTCTACCATCGTTCAGGGTTGGCATAGTCGTGCTCAGGTTTACACCGTCATATGAAAAACTCCAATCATTGTGAGGGCATGCTTGAAATCCATCATAGTCATGTTAACTTCTTTAAAAAGCATTTTGATCCATCCAACACTCTTTAATCTTTTTATAACTTTTTTGTTCTCCTTTTAATCCAAAATTCACATCCTCTACTTATGTGATTATTTTTAAAATAAAAAAATTATATACAATTATAATAAAATAATCATAGATTATATTTAATTATTATTAATTTCTTAACTGATAATTTATCATAAATATTTTATTGTAATCAACATCTAATCCATTACTCTTAAGCTTCATTATCTAAAATTCTTGTTACTGGACGGTTTCCATTTTGAATAATGATCCGAAGTTTGTACCAAGTGGATTTTAAACATCTCTATTATATCCTTCTTGCATATTTAGTCCCTAAAGATCCATGCCCAAATCCAAAACTCTAATGAGTGGTGGAGCAAGATGTAATAATGCTAAAAAATCTGTCAAACACTAAGTGGATAGTAACTAAAATAGCACTTTAACACTGAATCGATAATAATTCTAATTAAATAACAGTATATAAAATAATGCATACCTAAATTCTGCAGGATGCCTTTTATATTGATGCTTGAATGAGAGTGAATCACAACTTAGTGTGTCTACCCAAGCTATGACTTTCTAATCACTAAATATTTTGAATCTTTCCCGTTACTTATGTGAACTATGAATCTTGATCCCATGTATGGATGTGTGGAAAGTCCATGTTTAATAACTAGTTGTTGGCCTTTTGACGTCGAATGGGACTGATCCAATGACCATTATGTGCATTGCAAGTTGCTATATTGGAGATATAAGGATTGAGCTTGAACTTAAAATTCTGACCAAGAACAATAATACGGATCAATTTTTCATTATTTGCAATTATTAATGACAACTAGAAATCCTAGGTTTCATTTTCAATTTTTCTATTGGAAGAAATTATATGTTTCATTTCATTTATTTTTAAATTCTTGTTATTAAAGCTTTTCCTATGCTAATATCTTCCCCAAGGATGTTGTGACCATATGATATGTAATTTCTTTAATACACTGGACTCTTTTACTTAAGAGAGGCTCCGGTCATTAGAATAATACTTAAGATATACCAAGAAGTCTACGGAGGAAGGATGCGAAGAAAACGAGTTAGGAATATTCTTCAAGTGAGCATATATATTCTCCATAAATAAATAAAAAGAAAAAACTTGAAAGTAAATATCCCAACTAAAAGAGCTAAGTTGGTGGGACAACGTTGAAATATTTAGGCTTAATTACAATTTTAATTTCCTTATTGCGATTAGAGAGATTTTGATCTTACAATAAAAATTTGATGAAGTCTATTTTTTGAAAAAAAAAATTACAATAATAAAGTCTATTTTCTCGCACCTAATCCTCAAATCCTCACTTTCTACCAATATAAACCAAAATGTATGACAAATTTGGGATATTAAATAAATTGAGTTCATAATTCAACCAACTTTGTAGGAAGTGGTGTTAAACTTTGAAATATAAATAAAATAAAATTTAAAACAATTTAATCAATTAGAGATTTTAAATTGAAAAAAAAGGTCAAATTTAAGTAAAGGAAGACTAACAAAAGTTGATAATAACAATTAAAATAAGAGTTGAATTAAGTAAAAAAAAACATCAGCGGACAAACACATTAATTATAACAAATAGACAGAGTACAGTCAAACCAAATATTTAGAAGTATGGAAAATATAAAAAAAAATAAAAAATTAAATGCTTTAGCTTACTTGTATTGATGAAAAGAAAGTGTCCCTTGCTCTCTTCTTGCAAAGTGACAGAAAAAAAAAAATACTTTTAGAGAGCAACGATAAATTGCTCCTTAAAACAATGGCAATAGGCATATATATATATATATATATATAGAGAGAGAGAGAGAGAGAGAGAGAGAGAGAGAGAGTTTACTGATATCGATTTATGACGATAAATAAATAGATAAAACTGAAGATTATTTGAGCTAAATACGAGTTTTGCTGGTCCTCATCAAGAATCACCTTTTCCATCCCTCCTTTTCCTCTCATCAGACTATTTGAATTGACCTCAATATGACGTGCCATTACTATGGGTTACATTTAGAAAGCATTCTACAGTAGAACGTGTCATTGACAGCCTGGCGAATATTCCCCGCCCCTCCAAAAGAAAAGGGAAAAAAAAATACGTGAAGGGATCAGGAGAACTATTCAGACCAGCCGCTGTTCCAGATATTTAACATTGACTCATCTCCAGTGAGCTTTTAGGGCCTCAGGGTCAACTTCTGCAGAGCGGCGTTGATTCTCTCATCAGTGAACATTCTATTGCTTTCATAAAAATCAAGTATCTCCATTGATATGTTTTTAACCTGTCAAAATAACAATCAATTATCTAAGAGAACTTTTCTTTATCACTCAAATAAATGAGTAGAATTCTAGCACATCATATTCAGGACATTTGCAATAAAATGATTTTAAGCTAGTGGGATAGCCCCAGTCATTAACGCATTTCGGACCTCTATCATAACATAAATGACTCTTATAGAGTAACTACAAGCTTAGTATTTGGTATAGCATGCAGAGTACAAATTACTTCAGCTACTGCTTAGTCACAAGAAGGCATAAATGCAAAAAATTCAGTTTCAAGATAATCTCACTGTAAAATCTCATAACAATGTACAATACTATAAATATCAATTCCATATTCAAGTGAAGTAGGATAGTCCATAAGAGAAAAATGTCCGAATACAATAAATTCAGCCATTCAACGATGAGTAATCAACAAACAGCCAGCCCATCAGTCAATAATCCAATGCATTCCCCTATTATACAATCCTGGTCAACAGAAAAAGCCGTGCATCTTGTTGCCTAAACTAGCCTCAACAGGCCCCAACTATGATTGATCAACCCAAATTTTTCATGTCTCTAAATCTAGCTGTTTTCCAGCTATACTATACAATATGTATCTTAATCATTTCAAGACAACTTAGATGATAACTAAAACGCCTTTTATGGAGATGAATGGATGGGGTTTCAAGCAGAAATGCCAGTGTTAGAATGTGTGTTATTGTTGAATATGCAGACCCTCCTTTGAATGCCTCTCTGTCCAAAAGAATGGTTAAGCACCTGTGAAGGGATTTGTGGTCATTATGTGATGGTTGTTAGCCAATTTATTGGCTGCATGGAAGGCCAAGTTTTAGAAGCTACCCTCTTCAGTTGTAAAGGTTAATATGGCCTATTTGGCTTTTAACAACCAAGGGCTTCAACAAGGAGCAGTAACCATAAAGGTCATTTATGTAACTTCACAAGCTATCATCCTCAAGGCCGGCTTGCATCTGATCTTATTTAGTTTTGGTCTTTAGAGAATGAGAGATCTAGTGCAGTACATCTTTTACCAGTGAGGCGTGTGCCTTCCAGTAAAATATTTGACTGCTTCTTTCTTGAGTATAGTGCAGTTGTGCTACATGATAAATTATTCTATTCTAGGATTCCATAATTATGATGATGGGGATGTATTTTAGCAGCATTTTCAGATGTGTGTTCGAGAGTGGCAGTAAGCCAATTTTTTTTATAAGATAGCAAACAAAACAAGCCACATGAGAATTCATTATTTGTTCATTTTGCGAACTTATTTACCATCTTCACCTGTTTGGAGGAAAACACCAAACCTGTAAATTTGTATCCACTAGTTTTCAATCATTTTAAGATTATGTCCAATTAATCTAGTGTAGGGCCCACCTTTCATGGCAATCAGTAGCAGGATATCACCATTCAAATTTCAGGTTGTAATTTATGGTCAGTGTCAAATTTATCAAGACATTTGAAAAAAGAAAAAGAAGAAAAAAGGGGAGAAAGTGACATGTTAGGACACTCAAGTTAAGAAGCAACAAGTGCCTAGGGGCTAGAAATGAGGGGAATACTCACCACATTCATATCAACACGAAGTTCTTCGAACCAGACAGTAGTGTCTTTCTCCCTGAGTACACTAGCAATGTATATGCAAGCTAAAGCAATCAAATGAGGAGGATGTACAAGAATTAGGTCCATCTTGTATGTGTCGTTTACAAGCCCCCTGCCAGCGTTAACATTCATGTTTATTTTATTTATAAATTTAACTCAACAAAACTAATAATAAATAGAAGTTGAAATTCCAACAGCATTAGCATGATGGCTGCTAGCTCAACAGAAAATCAAGTTTAATAGTGATGCAACAAAATAATGTTTCAGGATAAATAAATTCAGCTATCTACAGCACACAAGCAACTTTTTTGAAGGATCTAGATTCATTTATACTGTACAGAGCCAATGCATCTCATGGTGTATGAAAACATAGTTGATATTATACCTACAACAATTGCTTCATCACCTCACATTGGTATCTTTAGGAAATGTAGTTGATGTCATTTAATAATTCAAATCCTCCTCCATGCTTTTCTTTAATATCTAAAGAGACAGATATATATATATATATATGAGGAGGGATCAAGTTACTCTAAGAATAACTTTGCTTAGAGTTACTTCGCTTAATAACTCATAAACAATTAAGTTTCATCAATCCAACTATTAAATTAATGAATTATATTATATAGATCATCCTGAAAATTTTATATAAAATTTGATACTTCAAAAAAATAAATTTAAATTAACGAATTATATATCTTTTATAATATCTGTTAACTTAAATTTATTTAATAAAATATTAAATCTTTTTTAAATTTTATAAAAAATTTTAAGGGTAATCTATATAATATAATTTATTAATTTAACGGTTGAATTGATGAAATTTAATTGTTTATGAAAGTTATTAAACGGAGTAACTCTAAGCAAAGTTACTTCTTAAGTAACTTGATCCCTTCTCTCTCTATATATGGGAGGAAAGATCAACTTATTCATGCTAAAGTTATTTCATTCAATAACTTTTTAAAATTGTTGAATTTTATTAATCCAACCATCAAATTAAAAACTTTTATTATGTAGATCAAGTTTATAAAGTTTAAAAGGAGTTTGCTACTGCATAAAATAATTTCAATTTAACATATGTTAGGAGAGAGATATTATACATTAAATTAAAATTATTTAAGGAAGTATCAAATCCCTTTTAAACTTTGTGAAACTTTGTAAACTTGATTTACACGATAAAATTTTTTAATTTAATAGTTGAATTAATAAAATTCAACAATTTAAAATATTAAGTAGTGTAACTCTAGCATGGGTTACTCTTAGAGTAAGTCAAATCCTGCTCATATATCATAGTTGCTGCAATTAAATTTCATAAAATATACAGGTTCAGAAATTTCTTATGAGAAGGGACAAATACTGGCCAGAAGTTTTCAGCCTTCTTTAACAAAAGGCCATGTTTTAATGCTAAGAAATGATAATTTGTACAATATGATGATTATGTAACATGTTAAGAATCAGCATGAAGCACTTAGTTGATTTCAGTTAAGGGGATAATTCTAGAGCATAAAGGAGATGTGCAAGTGAGTATGAGGATCACCTACCTTCTTACATGTTTATAAAACCCAGAAAAACGCATGTTTTTGTTCTTTTCCTTGAAAGAAAATAATTCATTAAGAGATAAAAAGAAGTGCAAAGATGCTGGTTTAGGTTCCTGATCCTTCAACTAAGTTAATTTTATCTTTATTTCCTTCCAATAAGGGAAAATTCTAATGCTAGAGTCCTAGGTGTTTTCTTTATTTAAAAGCATGTATCGCCACACAGTAAATGCAGAGCAACAACTTATGAGAATATAATAAAGGGGATACAACTAGAAAAATGGAAATCATAAAATAAGACAAAGATAAAAGAAAATCTATTTAAGGAGGACTATTACCAAGTTAGTTGAGTCATGCTTAGATCATTCAGACCTGCATCCTGAAGCAACCTGGAGAATTATCATTGTAATGAATGACAGTGAGAAATCTGAATATAATCTTAATGGCAAGAATGTAGAACCAATTCTGCCATCATTAACATTTAACTTAGACAGGATCTAATTAACTTAAATGTTCATTATTGGTATTTGTTGAAACTTCAAATACTTGCGCATTTCTCTTCTTAATTATATGTTACTAGTTTTTATATGTATATCTTATTTCCTTATTTAGTAGATTAGTTGGATAGGTCAATCTATCATTTAGAAAGGAAACAACAATCTTTCCTAAAATAGTTGATTCAATTTATGGAAGCTGTGTGGCCAATACCCTTTAAATTGTAAGCTTTATTCGCCTTGAACAGTATGAAGAAATAAAATTCACTTCATCACAATTTCAACCCTCCTGTGTGCACAAAATGTAGCAATCTCATTAAACACTTACGGATATAGTGAGCGGTAAGGGTGGTATACAACTAGGTAATAATTGAGCGCTTCTAAAATCTTCATTTCCATTTCAAGTATGTCCTTGATTTCATACCTGTACTTATCATCAACATCTGCATACAAAATCACAGTGCTTTCAGCACAAAAAGGGGATATTTTGTAGCAAGTCTTTCCAAACAATTCACTTTTAAGCTCAGAAGTCAAAATGAAGCATAATAAGACAAATTTATAAGCTATCAATAGCTTACATAATTTTTTAATGTAAAATACAAGAAGCCGAGCCTGCACTGTACTTTCTTCTGCTTTTGATGCCAGGTACAAGCATGTTGGAGCTACCAGTCGTGGATCATATTCAGTCATACTCTTCCTTAAATTAAAAAAAAATGGGGATAGTAATCCAATGATACTTGTTAAGAGTAGTTTATTAGGTATATAACTATACATTACTTTTAGGGTCAGATGAAGATAGTATTATGAATAAGACAGCAGCCAGGACATACTAACAAGACAAGCACATAAATGAAACTTAAGCTGTTCAGTTCAGTGAAAGGAATGCTTTTCAAATTAGCACCAACCCAGAAACCCAAGAAATTTGATCAAAGTAAACAAAAAAAAAATGTTCAGCAGATACAATCAACTACTCTTGTTTTGCTCCTGTTTATTCCCCTTGTTTGATAAAAGAATTGGATGCTAACATGAATATCTACTTCTATAATAAAGGTCAACTTGTTACTTTTCCTATTTCAAATACGATATAAACAGCAGTTGTCTGCTTAAAGTTACATTTAAATTTTAAAAAAATTGATTATGCATGATTGTGAAGCCTTCTGTTGTTTCTATAGAAAAATGTAAAGTTACTAGCCCTTGGAACCTCACCATGTTTTTTACCAGAATCAATGAGGTAGTTGCAATCAACAGATACCCAGAATGAGAGTTTTTTGGTTATTCTAAATAGCAGAACATTAACCTAGATAGTAGCACCATAGTGATCAATCTTGGATAGCAGCATGTAACAGCTGAGCCCTAAAATGCTAGGGCAGGATAGCGCATGGTAAGATGACAGCTACTTTAAAATTTTTTATATTGATATAATAGTCTATACATACACACATAATTACAGTCCCGTTTAAGACTTCTTCAACAGTGGGGGCTACAGTTTTTTAAGACTTCTTAAATATGGAGGAAAAGTCCATTTTACCCTCAAAACAGTCATTTGAGGGTCAAAATGAAAATCTCCTTATTTCTAAGAAATCTCCTTTTCTCTGTTGTGGCACTATAGCACCATGAAAATCCATTTTGGGCCTAAAAAGTGGAAATCAAAAGAAGAAACAATTTATGAATTATACTATTGTAAACAGGCATAGTAGCATTACTAGCTGCAAACTTCATAAATATTGCAAAATGTAAAAGCTATCCTCAGTGTAAAAGTAAGACAATAAGTTCCAATCATTTCAGGATCAACTTCACTCCACTAGAGACTAACAAGTTCACAACACATACCTGGTGTAGACACGCCTCATGTATGTAACTGCTGTAGCAACCACCCTGAAAGATTGGCCTATATATTAGAGATGGTTATGACACTCAAATGGCAAAAGATGTTCTTAAAGTTTTGACAAAATGCTGAAATTTTTCTTACCATTCTTTCACCAGAAAAATTAGAACAAAGACTTAACATTTCACAAATCCATTGAGATACATAAGTGGTGTCATTAATGTTGATTTTACTACTAGTATAATTCTTTTACTGCCATCTAAACTTATCAATGGGGAAAGATAACACAGCATTAACATTTATGGGAATATGAGTGTTATAGTTCCTTTACAAATGTGAATGATAATAATTAAAAATCTTATCCATTCCACCCAAAATTGAAATTGTTGGAAATTTATGAAATTACAAATATATTTTATGGATTAATATCATATAATATCCCAATACTGCATAAATAAGTAACTTCCAATAAGCATAAATTTAACTAATAATTTCAAAAATGAAATCAAACAATATATGTACACAATACATTTGCATGGCATGTCGATGCAGTCATCACATTTGGGAGAGGTTAATAATTTCAATTTTCTTAGCCATAGTTATGTAGAATCTCTAGAAATTGGGAATATAAGTACATACATAAAATTACATGACAGACAAGCAAGATGTTTAGTAGTAACATAATGGCTATTTATCCAAATCATTAAGCCTATTTTCAAAACTTCCTTTTGTTAAAAAACAGCATATACAAAATTATAGTACATCGTACGTCATACAGGCTTGAAGGTCACATCTTGCTTATTGGAAAATCAAAATGCAGTCAAACATTATGCATGCCAAACCAGACAGGTATTTATGTTTCACAAACAAAACTTCAATTTGCATATACTGGAATTTATGAAAATTATGTTAATAGGATAAATTTCAATGGTTATAAATATTAAAAATTCCTAAAAGAATCAAACCAAGGGACTTCAGATCTCAAGAAGTGCCGCAATTCCATTTTTTTTCATGCAATGCAGACTACAGACACATTTAAATCCAGAAAGATCAAACCAATATACAAATCTTTTGCTAGTAATTCAATGTACTCTTCATTTCCCTCCCCATTGAGATGAAATTGATTATAAACACAGATTTGCACATATTCAAGAAATACAGTTCACACCTCTGCCTCACTTTTACTTGTTGTGCCAATTTCAAAATATCTGCACAACCAAGAAAAGAAAAAGGTGGAATTCAGTAAAGATAAAAACAAGAATCAAGCCCTTCTATATGAAATGAATAATGTCAATAGCAAATTAGCAATATCCCTAATGATCAGCTTTCTATGAACATCTTTTGAATTCTTAAATACAAGAATAAGAAAAGAAAGACCATAAAGGCATTAAAAGATCTAACATAGAGAGTAAGGAGAGTGAGAGAGAGAGGTTTTCTGAATGTGTTGTGTCTAATGCAGACCACACAAGTAGTATTTATGGTATCTTTATAATAATTACATATAATTACAATAATTATAATTAAGGGGTTGTTGTGATCTTTTGGTATTATACAGTTACTAACTCTATATTCTATTGTTATTAATAGAGACCAGCAATCCTCTGTAAGTAGCAATCCCTAGCTCACAACACTAAGGATGTAAGTACCAAGTACAAATGCAGAGCAAGATACCACATTAACAAGTATAGTTACAAGCAAAGCCAGAAGCAAAAAGTCAGAGAACAAAGCAGTGGCATAAGGTGCATGAAAATACAAGTATGGTAAAGATTGAGGAAAGACATAAAAAAAGAGATCATACAATTAGCCATTTGCATCTTAATGAGCTTAAAATCCTCAAGTGTGATACCCTTTTCTTTGTCAAGTGGATTCACCATATCCACATCTTCCTGATCCAAAAGATGCTTACTGCAAGGTATATAATCCCATTAATCCCAAATTAAACACTATCCACACAAAGAGAGGAGAAGGGAATCATGAGAGAGAAAAGAGAGATAAAACATACTAATGAGATGATGTCCAAAAATTGGCAGCCATTTCTTCTTCAAAGATCAGATAAACTCAGCCAAAGAGGAAATAAAATGGAAGAAAAACACTCTGCAACATGAACAAAACCATTTAGAGGATGGATCCCATTAAACAATGACCCAAATAAAATGTTCTACCTTCCCAACAAGTATTGAAGTGTGGGAAATTAATGAGAATTCACAAAAACAAGAGTGAGAGATAACTGTGTAAAGCAATTGACGATAGGAGCAGAAAATACTCAAAACGGTGAAACAATAACTAATCGGGTGGAGTATCAAATTTTCAAAATCTTATATATGAAAATTCATAATAAAGGGTTTAATTTAAAAGAAAAAACAAGGTGAATACAAGCAAGTAAACTTAATCATTATACCAAAAGAAAAGACTTTAAACTTTAAAAAAATAAATGAATAAACATTAAAAGACAACATGGGATGTTAATGCTGGGTGCACACACAGACACTGTAGAATGGGGCAAGGAAATAGAGAGAGGACATACAGTAATAAGAACAGGGTAAGTGGAGAAACAAGCAATGTATGTTACTTTGTTCTTTTTTCAGTTTCTTGTTTCCTGTTTTTACATTTTCAGTCCAGCTTGTTTTTGAGCCATTAGAAACTTTGGGAGTCAATGGATGCCCAAATGTTTGGGCCAATAATCCCTGCTTCTCACTTTAAATTTTGACAAAGAGCATGCATAGATCATCATGAATTTATATGTTTTTCTAAACATGTGCATTTAGGGACAATCATGTTTTAACAAACATTTATTAACTTACACCAAATTATCCTAATTAATTTAGATATAATGTATCAATTTTTTATATTTTCATGATAAAAATCCTTTTTGATTCCTCAACATGCATTCTAAGAATATAATCTAATCAACAACAGGTAGACTCAAATAATATATATTTGATCACTCCATGCCCTCCATCATCTACTGCATACTTCAATCATCATTCTAATTAGCTTTACCTTGATATTTACTTAACCTATCTTCTACTTATTTTTCCTTCTTTTGCACCAGCTTTCTTATTTTTTCTGTACTTCCATAACTGAAATTAATACCTTAACTTCTTTAATCGATTAAGAAGCTTTTGGAAATCAAAATTCATGTTTCAGCATCACCTAATCAATTAACAATGCTTTCTAATCGATTGGCAAGGTTTTGATATGCAAAATTACATATTTTAAGAGTTTCAAAACTCTAAATCCTCTGCAATATTCATAAAATTAAATTTCATTTATTCAAACTATGTATTAAGATGCCTAAGCCTCACACTTTTGTCATAAAAAACTTTTAAGACCAAGACTTTTTGTTATGTTACAATTTTTTAAATTCATTATGTTGTTTCATTGTATTTCTTTACTATGAAATTGTTGTTTACTACTTGAAAACCACAAAAATCCTTACCTAGCAGTTGTCTTGACTCTTGACACAATTGAAACCCTTTTTTTCTATTTTGACCGAATTTGACATCTTGTCAAGTGTTCTCTATTGCATCCCACTAGAGCAGTCACCTTAACTTTTGCTAATGTCTTTCCCCTTACAACTTAGTTCTTTCCTTTTTCAATGTCACATGAGTTGAGAAGCACAGGCATTAGGGGGTTGGGGGGAGAGGGAAGAGGCCACACAATTAGTTAAATAATTAATTTTTACTATATAATTATGTAATGAAAGTAAAATAAAAGAAAAAAGTTATGATAAGGGAAATTTTCATGGTCATGCCTTAGAATATTTTCCTTTTCATTTTGTTAACCATGTACATGACTATGACATACTAGAGAGAGAAACTTGTTAACTTATCCATGCACATTCCACGCAAACAAATAAATCAGATTATCAAAAGTCAACAGTTAATTGAAAGGAATCAACAATCTATTCAAACAAAGGGTGAAGTCTATGAAAATCCAATTAATCACAGTAGGGGAAACTAAATTGCTATCATTCATATTTCAATTTATGCTATTTATCTGCTAATTGTCACCTGCAACACTTGTCTATGTGGAAAGAAAGGATATTCAAATTTGATTAAAGAAAAAATAAACAATGATTAAACCATACAATAAGGTTGAAGCCTCAGAAACCTGATTGGAAAACTTAAATCATTTAAGACAATCTATAAATGTAAAGCAACAAAAAAAAAGGAGCTCCTCTTTTGCTACAACCTAAAACTATTTCTCCAATAAAACATTTCAAGAAAAGTAATTCGGCAAAAAAATGTCAGACACAATAAATCCATAGGTTGTTCCCCAGCATCCCTTCCTTCCTCTGCAAAAATTTGCACTAAACGACTGTGTCTTCCATCAAAGTATTTATCAGACCCATCAAAAAACTATGCAAATAATAATAATATAAAAAACTATGCAAATAATAATAATATAAAAAACTACAGTACAATATAACATGATTCCAAAAGTTTAGATTGTAGGCTAAACCAATGTCTAAGTTACGTTTACAATGGCAAAAATTAGAATATATAAAAGTTGATCCTCATATAATTGATTTAAAATTTGGAGCTGCAGCTATTGTGTAAGGATCTGTAGTCTCGGTTCTAATAAAACAGATGAGATAAGAATATCTGAGCTCATTAAGGTTACTTGGAAAAGGAAGCACAGAAATAAACATGATAACACTAACAGGAGATGAAAGCAATTTAAACAACTGGAAACAATGTCAATCTCAGTCACAAAGCAATTTACTTACATTGGTACTACCTTCACACACTACAAGAATTTTAATATCCCTCACTCTAGCCACGGCAGAGGAAAATGTAATAAAAATCTGTAATTATTATAAAAATCCTCGCAGAGTTGCAGGAGAAACCTAACAGATGAAGCATGAAACTAACTAAACTAACTTGTAGAATGACCACCCAAGTATGGTCAAGCAATATTGCAGAAGCAATGAATGGATGTTACTAAGGCCTTGATTCCCTCAAGAAGTAAGGAAAAATTCAATCTCTGGTAAAAAGGGAGTATCTTAAGGTTCACGTGATGTCATATCATATCAGGTTAGATATTTGAATAATTGGATCGTTAATATAGAAGAATGAACCCCAAACTCCTCTGAGTCTAGTATTATCTCTTTCTATACAAGTTAAACTAACTAAATTAGGGCGCGCGCGCGCGCGCACACACACACACATATATATATAAAGGCACTGCTCCTAAAAGTGTATTTAATTTCGACATACCAAACAAAATAGATGTTTAATCCTTGCGATAGTGTGAAGGACGGAGTAAAAAGGGGCAATGACGAAGCTTCAACGACTATGATGGCACGACGCTGCGTGATCGACTGATTATGTTGCTGGATCTGTGTCTGGGACAGTCGACGGTCGACGGCGTGAGAGGGTAGTTAATTCGACGTTGGCGGCGTGCGGTGGGGTGTGAAATTGGGATTTTCGGAATTGGAAGGGAGGCGATAGGTTCTACCACGAAAACTAGAATGTTTATTCCGAGCTTTTTTTTTTGTTGGTAAACGTATAATAATAATTAAAAAATGAATTCTGAAATATATTTTGATAAAAGTAATTATCAATAATAGTTATAATATTTATTGATCTAATATAAATATATGTTCAATATTTAATATTGAGATACGATTAATTGATCCAGATATATATTTATATAATTTAATAAATTTTCAATATCTAAATTTGATAATTAAACTGCCTAATTAAAGGGTGTAAAAAAATTAAATTTATCAAATTTTATAAAAATTAAAATTAAATTAATATTTTAATATATAATATATTATTTATAATAAAAAATAAATATTTATTATTCGATAGCATGTTTACAAATATTTAAATTATATAAAAAAAATTAATACATCATCATCAAAATAAGATTAGATAAATTAAAATTTAAATAATCCAAATTTTTATCATAAAAACATATTAAATAGTATAAGTTTATAAATTTAATAATTATATATATATATATATATATATATATGAACAATTAGCTTATTAGATTTAAATAGGTTATTTTTTAAGAATAATTCTAAATATATTTATCTTTTATTCTTACAAATTCTTCTATTAGTAAAATTTTTAATTCAATAATTATTATTTTTTACCAGTTTAGATAGATTTAGATAAAAGAAATATACATATTAAAAGTGAAATTAATATTATTAATTTTCTAAGTTATTATTTATTTTTCTAATTTACTTATCATAAAATTTACTTTTTGTCTTTTGTATTTTTTATTTTAACTTCTCTCACTTATTTTTTTTAATATCCATTCACTCTTTTTTTTATTATAGTTGATAATTAATTATTATTATTGTTTTAAATATTTAATATATATATATATATAATAACTTTTTCACTTTCTATATGAACATATAAAAAGTAAAAAAATATATATTTTATAAAATAGTAGAAAATTTTGCAAGAAAATATAACAAAATTTATTAGGACCTAAAACTTAACCTTTTTAAAATTTATCCTTTTTTTCTTAAACAAGTCAAGCTATTGAAATTGGGATAAATGTTCTTTTCATCTAATAGCTTATACGGTAAGCATTTATTTAAGTTTTGTCTATGAATCTTGTATAAAAAAACAAGAAAAAGTACTTGATGATATAATTTAAAAATAAAATAAAAGATAAAAGTCATGTTTTTGTAATTTAAGAAATTTGAACTTTACATATAAAATGAAAAAAAAGAATGTAAATTTTTTTAATAATTTAATAAACAGTTAAATTTTAAAAAATTAATAAACATAAAAGATGTTAAAAATTTACAAATGCATATATTTAAAATGTAGAAATATTTAAAAAATAATAATTTATATATATATAATATGATCAATTGATATTAAGAATGTGTTTGATAAAATTGACATATTAATTAATTTAAAGTTAAAAGTTAAAAAGACAGATCAAAATTGAAAACTGAAAAATTATGATTAAATTAAAAGTATTTGGTAAAATAAATTTTTAACTAGTTGATAAATGTAAAATAAAAAATAAAGATATAATTAAATAATAAATTAAAATATCATACTTATAATATATTTTTTAAAAAATATATATTAAAATTTAATAAAATAAAATAAATTTCAAATAAATTTTTTAAAAAATAATAATTTTTATAATTTTAATTTTTATTAAATAGTTCAATATTTTAACATAAAATAAATAATATGATAATTTAAATAAATAACATATATTAAAATAATAATTTAAAATATAATATTTTATAATAATATAAAATAAATCTATTAAAATTAAATTATAAAAATGAAATAATATTAAATTTATAAAAATAAATAAATAAATAAAATATTAGATTCTAAAAATATATTAAAAATAAAAAAAATTAAATAAATTAAAAAAAGTATCAAATTTACTTAATATAATTTTTTAAAAATATTAATAATTACTAAAATAAGTTAATTTATCAAACAAAACTGAAATACTTAAAAAAAAATTAATAATTTAAATTTTTAGTTAACTAAAATATCTTAGTTAATACACTCGAAAAATTAAAATTTTAAACTTATATTACTTAATAATTTTTTTTCATACAAATTTTGATAATAGTTAGTTATTGAATCATTTGATATTATTTTTATGATGATATATATAAATTTTTACATAATTTAAATATTTATAAATATATTATTTCATAGTAAATATATTTAAAAATATATTATATATTAAAATAAAATAATATAATTTATTTTTTAAATTATAAACTTAATATTTTTTAAAACCTTTAATTGAACTGTTGAATTAGCAAAAATACGTTAAAGGAAGTTATGAAATTGTATAATATTCTCTTCGGATTGAAGAAATCCAATGGGAAAGAGTTTGGTGGAAATGATTTCAAGCTGAAATTAATTTCTACTAACATTTGGTTGGATTTGTCATATGTGGAGGGTTCGATTTAAATTGTACGAGGATACATAAATTTGTTTTCCTTCCTATTGAGACGAGAAAGTGTGAGAAAGGAGGAACTCTCTTCTGCCTTCTATCTATATATCTATATCTATATATTAGCATATAAAGCACATGCATTCGATACAAGCTCAGTTTTAATAAATATTTGTATAAAAATTTAATTTATTGGAAAAGGAGTGAGTCAAAGATAAAGAGCAGGTGATCATTGTATCTACGATAAAATATTGATAAAATAAACGTTAATCATTTGAAAATGTAAATGCCTTAATTTTATCTATTTATTTTAAGTACAGTGTTCCAATTTTTTTCTTTTATTAATTATTAAGTAGTTTATAAAAAAGTGAAATAAGAAAAATTATGTTAATAAAAAATTAAATTTTTAAGTTTAATTTAATTTATTTAATTAATATAAATAAAATATATTCTATTAATTAATTTATTTCTATTTATTAAAATAAGGAAAAAATATTCATAAATATATATATATATCTTTTCCATTATATTTATATTTTTATATTTTTTTATCCTATTTTTTTTATCATCTAAACAAAATATAAAAATATATGAAATATTAATTAATCTACATTTATGTTAAATATTGAATCCATATTTATATTATATCAATAATGATTATAATAATTGTTATTGATAATTATTTTTTTATCAAAATATATTTCAGAATTTGTTTATTAATTATTATTATATGTTTACCAAAACCAAAAAAAAGCTCGGAATCAGCATTTAAGTTTTCGTGGACGAACCCTAGCGCCTCTCTTCCAAGTCCGAAAATCCCAATTTCACCCCACATCGCACGCCGTCGACGTCGAGTTAGCACCGTCCAGTCCACCCTCTCACGTCGTCGACCGTCGACTGCCCCAGACACAGATCCAACAACATAGTCAGTCGATCACGCAGCGTCGTGCCATCACAGTCGTTGAAGCTCCGTCATTGCCCCTATTTACTCCGTCCTTCACACTATCGCAAGGATTAAACATCTATTTGGTTTGGTATGTCAAAATTAAATACACTTTTAGGAGCAGTGCCTTTAAATTTCTACTTGAATTATTTGCTTTAATTCTTAATTTAGGATTTATATATATATATATATATATATATATATATATATATGTGTGTGTGTGTGTGTGTGTGTGTTCTCAAATTAAAGCAGACAAGTGTTTGAAAAAATGATGTTGCTGCTATTTAGAATTGTTTGTTTTGTGCACTTGTTCAGAAGACAGAGTATGTGCCCTAATTTAATTAGTTCAACTTGTATAGAAAGAGATGTACTAGAGACTCAGAGGAGTTATGGGTTCATTCTTGTATATTAACGTTCCAATTATTGAAATATCTAACCTGATATGACATGACATCACATGAACCTTAAGATACTCCCTTTTTACCACAGATTGAATTTTACCTTGCTTCTTGAGGGAATCAAGGCCTTAGTAAAACCCATTCATTGCTTCTGCAATATAGCTTAACCATACATGGGTGGTCATTCTACAAGTTAGTTTAGTTAGTTTCATGCTTCATCTGTTAGGTTTCTCCTGCAACTCTGCAAGGATTTTTATAATACATACAGATTTTTATTACATTTTCCTCTGCCCGTGGCTAGAGTGAGGGATATTAAAATTCTTGTAGTGTGTGAAGGTAGTACCAATGTAAGTAAATTGCTTTGTGACTGAGATTGACATTGTTTCCAGTTGTTTAAATTGCTTTCATCTCCTGTTAGTGTTATCATGTTTATTTCTGTGCTTCCTTTTCCAAGTAACCTTAATGAGCTCAGATATTCATCTCTTATCTGTTCTTTTAGAACAGATACTACAGATCCTTACACAATAGCTGCAGCTTCAAATTTTAAATCAATTATATGAGGATCAAGTTTTATATATTCTAATTCTGGCCATTCTTAAAGTAACTTAGACATTGGTTTAGCCTACAATTTAAACATTTGGAATCATGTTATATTGTACTGTAGTTTTTTATATTATTATTATTATTTGCATAGTTGGGTCTGATAAATACTGAGGGACGACACAGTCATTTTGTGCAAATCTTTGTAGAGGAAGGGAGGGAAAAAATGCAGGGGAACAACCAATCAATGTATTGTCTCACTTTTTTTGCTGAATTACTTCTCTTGAAATGTGTAACTGGAGAAATAGTTTTAAGCTGTAGCTTAGTTTTCCTTTGCTGCTGCAAAGGAAGAGGCTTGTCTCTCTTTTTTTTTATATCTTCTATATTCACAGATTGTCTTAAATGATTTAAGTTGACTTCCAGTCAGGTTTCTGAGGCTTCAACCTTATTGTATGGTTTAATCATTATTTATTTTTTCTATAATGCTAGAACCTAAAGTATGTATGTGGATTATATCATGATAAGTTGGTGCTTTTAATTGGCAGTTGGATTAGCTTTTGGAAGCAATTAATATGGCAACTTCAGAGCAGCAAGCCCCACCCAAAACTCCTGCAGCTGATATTGTATGTATTTCTATGGAACTACATTTTATTGAATGTGATACCTGCTCCCTGTTTAACATCACTCAACTGACTGGTTTTGAATGAACCTACAATGTAGGTTGGTAATGCCTTTGTTGATCAATACTACCATATGTTGCATGAAAGCCCCGAGCTGGTTCACAGGTTTTACCAAGATGTCAGCAAGCTTGGCCGTCCTGAACAAAATGGTATAATGGGTATTACGACCACAATGTTTGTGAGTTTTCTCTCTCTCTCTCTCTCTCTCTCTTGTGCCCCCTATATATGCTGTAGTTGTGTGTACACAACTTGCTTCCTGTTTCTTGTGTGCATTTGAATTTAAATCTGAAATTTTGTACTCATATATGGGATACAATTTTATATACCATTTTTCTTTTTTATAGTTGATGTATTGGTATCATGGTTGTGAGTGTAGCACACCTAGTCCTAGGCTCCTACCTATTACTCACCCCTGTATGTCTCACTGTAGTTTATATGTGCATCTAGATAACATGTATGATTGGACCACAAATGCCTCTCCATTTCTCTACCCTATTTTTCTCCATTTCCAATATCAGATTCTCTGAAGCCACACTGTTAATTGTTTCTACTAGTTAGATGTGTCAAATATATGAAAGGTGTTGTGCTAAAAAACAATGAGGTTAATACTTGTCTCAAAATTTTAATGCATTATCCTTAACTTTTATCAATCAGGATATTAATGAGAAGATACTATCACTGGGTTATGGTGAACTCAGTGCGGAGATCATTTCTGTGGATGCTCAAGAATCTTATGGTGGTGGAGTCCTTGTCTTGGTCACTGGGTTTATGATAGGAAAGGACAACGTTAAGCAGAAATTTACTCAATGTTTCTTCCTTGCTCCTCAAGAGAAAGGCTACTTCGTTTTGAATGATGTTTTCAGATATGTTGATGAAAATGGAATCCAAGGGTCTGCTCATGATATTGGATCTCCCATCCCTCCTGACAATGGTAGGTGCATAAATTGTGATTGAATTATTTATTATTTATTTATTTATTTATTCTTTAGGTCCTTTTGGCTGTCCTCTTAAGATGTCCCCATTCTGAACCTTTCAGTGGCAGATCCCTCTGTGCTGGAGACACAAGTTTTAGAGCAAATATCTGTGACAGCTGAGGATGGTGATGGGGAGGAAGTATACAATCCAGAAAATGGGCAAGCTTCAATTGACGAAGAGGAAGCTCCTGTACCTGAGGTTCTTGATGAAATTCCTGATGATTCTCAGATGGTAGCTGGATTGACATCTCAAATTGAAGAAGTTCCAAAGAAATCTTATGCGTCTATTGTTAGTTTCCATTCTAAAATACCTCTACCATTCTGGTCATTTTCAGCTCATGCTGAGTTACAATTGGACATGCCACTTGTTATAGTGTCTGATTTTATAATATAGAGGGAAATGCTGCAAATTGACCAGAATAATACTTTGATTTTTCCTTTTATCTGGATGAGTAATAATTTCTCGTTACATGTTATTTTCCTTTCTAAGTAGTGGGTCTTTTTTAGGTGAAGGTCATGAAAGAGGGTGGTGCACCATTGTCCACGGTGACAGCTGTTTCTGTGAAATCTGCCATTAAGAGCCAAGACCAGCTGAGTACTACTGCAGCTCCACCATCCAGCGTGTCAGAGATAAATGGTTCTAGTGTAAATACTAATGAAATTGGAAACAATCAGGAAACTGAAGGTGTGGTGCCTGCCCCATGTCAGACCCTTAATTTAATGGCTCAAATTTCATTGTGTTTATTGCAGTGACATGTATTTACATGTTTAATTGCTTTTGGGCAGCTGAGGGCTATTCTATTTATGTGAAAGGGCTGTCATCAAACGCTACGCCTGCCCTCCTGGAGAATGAGTTCAAGAAGTTTGGACCTATTAAAACTGGTGGTATCCAAGTTAGGACCCAAAAGGTATTTTCCTTGCTAGTACCCTGCATTTTAAAATAGGCTGTCAGCTAATATATTTTTGCATATTATGGGTTGAGCAGGGATTTTCCTTTGGCTTTGTTGAGTTTGAAGTGGCAAGTGCTGTGCAGAGTGCACTTGAGGTATGTATCAGATGTACCTTGAATATTCCATATGTAATCTCAATTTGGATACTTCATCTTTGTCTAATCCTGACCAAGGAGATAATAACTATGTTTATTGCCAACAATTTAGAAGTTGGTTTGCTCAAATTCCACCATGCTTCGGTGGGATGAGGCCATCGTGGCAACTTTTTGACAACACTGGCTGCAGCTTATTAATAACAAATACTACTTGCATATTTTATTTTTGTTTATTCTTAATTTTAACATAAAAATGCTTCCAGGTTTAAATGGTTCACTAAATACTGATTTCTAATTTATAGTAACAAATTTTCCATATTTATGATTCAATTGTACTCTGCATAAGTACATTGGCAGAAGTTAATTATCTGGTAACTTATTCTGTTTTGAAATTGAGATGCACTTCAGTCATCCTGATGATTATGATGTGGTTACTTTTTTATTATGCTTTTGATTATCTTTTATAGTCATTTTTTTTTGTGAAACTTGAGGAGAAATAATGCAGAAAGCTGATTATCCTTTATAGTCATTATGCTCATTGAGTTTGACTTTCTATTTTCATGTGTCATGGCTGATGTTATAAATTTCAAAATGTTCATTGCTACTGAATTGTGCTTGTCTACAAGACTGTAGTGCTGAATTTTCCTTTTATTATCATTATATTCCCCCCTCCCCCCTATTTTGGTTTTAAGGAACTATTCTCCTGATTTTTGTCTTGGTTAGTTGCTATATTTGTATTTTTTAATGTGAATTTTAATTGGTCTTTCAGGCTTCACCAATTTTGATCAATGGCCGCCATGTTGTTGTTGAGGAAAAGAGATCAACTAATCGAGGCAAGTGCTTTTATTATTGGATCTTGTTCCAATTCACATTTAGTTGCCAATTTGCAGTTTCTCGTATGATAACACTGGAATTAAGGGGTTTATGGACTTAGGCACATTTGCATTTGGATAAACTTATCCTTATTTACATTCAATGATTTTGTAAAGGGATTTCTCATACGCATTGGAATCCATTTGAGAATGATGCATGCCATTGAACTGAATCATTTAGTTTGATGAAATTTATGTCTACCATGGGTTATGATTATAGGGTAACCTTTGAGAGCATTTATGTGATAATAAATTCAATTAAATGTGTTTCAAGCTTGATTTTGTTTTGTTATGTTTATTTTGCTCAATGGCTAGCAGCATATTTATATGTGGATAATTATTTGGCTGCTTGAGGAAGGTATATGGTTTGTTTGTTCAGATGTTTTCTATTTAATTTTCCATTTCTCATTTTATCAAATCATGGTTGTCTCCCGAGGAACCGTCCACACACCCACACATGCACACTATTTAGCTTATTGGGGAGATGATACAAATTTCTTCACACAAATTTCCCTCTTTTGTCTGTTGCATAGTGCTCAGATCCTAGCTAAAGAGAAAGCATGTGTTAGTACACAAATGTTCTTGTGAATACCAGCTTCCTCTATGTAGCTTTTTTGGGAGAGCTGCATTCTTTTTGCGTGGTTCATCATTGGTTGTATGGCCAGCGACCTGAAATTCCTTTTTAAATTTTATTTTGCATCTGCGCATCTTCGTCATGGAAAAATATTGTTTGGGGTCCTGTCTTCAGCTTTTGATAATAAAAGTGGGTTTCTACTTGGTGGTTTTAATTCTGTTGCATGTAGAAGTCAGCTGTTTTCCTTCTCCATTCAGGTAACAGCAGAGGACGATTCTCATCTGGAAGGGCACCCGGTTACAGGGGTGAAGGAGCAAGAGGGCGAGGAAATTATGGAAATGGCAGAAGCTATGGCCGTGGTGGTGACTTTAATGGCAGGGGGGAATATGGATATAGGAATGGCAATCGGGGAGGGTTTTCAAACCGAGGAGGTGATGGGTATCAGCGAAATGATCATATGGGAACCGGTGGTGGCCGCATGAACCGAGCAGGTGGGTCTGCCGTTAATTCTGCACCCAAAACCACAGCTGTTCGTGTTCCTGCTTCTGCTTGAAGAACTATCCGCCAAGGAGTCTGACTGATTGAAGGTGCATTTCAATTTGCAGTAAAGCAAGCAGTCGGAAAATTAAGGAGCGAGCATCTTTTTTGGATGAGTTACTTTAAGTTCAGAAGGTTTTTTTTTTTTTTTTTCATTTTTTGATATTGGTGATATCAGTAAAGGTAGTTTTCCAATTTCTGTTCATTATAATGTCCTACCTGTAGTTTTTGTGCTTCCCCAGTTTTTATGAATATAAATATATATTTGGGGGTACCTCATTTATTTTTTTGGAATCTGACTAGTATTTGGTAGTCGTGACATGAGGTTGCTATCAACATGAATTTGCGGAAATGATTTTGTAAAACTGTTAGTGTTAAATCTTATATTGATTGCCCTGTTACAAATTTGGACGTGTCCTTTAATTAGGGGTATGACGCCTTAATGAAAATGATAAAAAATGTGAAGTTAAACGCATCAAGTGAAGGATTCTTGTTCAATTTACTCTGGTCGAATGTGGACTTGATACTGAGTTTTTTCCTTTTTTCTGAATGCTAATATAAAATAACCATTTATTATAAATAATAATCAATGTTTAATTAAAAGTTAAAAATTTAATTTAAATATGTATGAGTGTGCTGGTTATGGGTTATATAAAATAAAATGCCATCAAAATGAAACTTGCTGAACGACATCATAAAATTAGCCTGTAATGAATTTAGCTAATTGCAACATTAAAGCTATCTTACTGTAATAATTATGATAATGACGTTTAAGTATGACAGCAACTCAGTTCTAAATAAACTCTGCTTTAGGCAGTTTGCTGAAATTGAACTGTCTAGTTGCCTCAGTGAAGGTGGATTTTTACTGTCACAAACATATCTATAATAATTGTATGCCAAAAAAATCAGCCATTTCAATGCTGACAATGCTTCTCACCACTTATTGGAGGGTCAATAGAAGAGTACGAGCGACAGTGCTAACAATCAGATGAACATTTCAATAACATCAATTTATGGAGAAGCAGCAGCTAGCCAAATTTGAGGATGAAAAGGAAGATAAACTCATCAACTGCAATGCTAACATATCAGGTTATGTGGTCCTCCTTGATGCATCTAACCAACTTCCAGGAGTTTAGAAGCATTTATAATATTGAAAAATATAAATCCCATATCAAAGTAAGTCTATGCTTCAAATCTAAAAACAAATAATAAATAACTTTACCCTGAAAGGAGAAAAGAATTTATGAAATAACTCTAGCACAAATTGACATTCCATTCTTTACCTTGACATATTGACATGCCATTGTACCTTTTATGGCTTTACATGCCATCAAGTATATGTCAGGAATTGATGAGACATGTTTTCGCAAATTAGTGTGAGAATTATCGAGCCTCCATAGCTTTACCCTCCGCAGTAGTAAACAAAGACTATGTTGCTCTTATCGTTTTGGGTAATTGCTGGCAATAAACTTCCTCTATATTCTCCATATAATCATGCAAGTTCAATCTGAAAAAGTGGTTTATAAAAATTGAAACCCATCAATGCATAGCTTGAAAGTAGAGATGACAAAATTAGTTGGTTCATTTTAGTATTTAAGCACCAAATTTTCGGTCTGAATTAATTTTGAACTTTTCCAATCGAACCCATTTTGAACTTTTCATTTTTCTTTATACAAAATACTGGTCTCTACGTGCCAAATTTTTTTTTGTGGTTCCTATGAGCTAGTAGTGTTTTGATAATGATATCATCAATATATACCTCCACTTATTTTTTAATAGGGACATAAAACCTAGTTCATCATTCGTTGGTATATGCCCCTGAAGTTTTTTTTTTTTTTTTTTATCGTGAAGGGAATTTTTTAATAACAAAATATCCCATCATCTGACCAATGAGTTTTATTCATCTTCATGGAACATGAGGATTTGGTTATGATCATAATAAACATCCATGAAGGATAATAAGTGGTAGCTTGAGGAAGAATTCACAATTTTATATATACTAGGTAGTGGAAAGGGATTTTTGGAGCAGGTTTGGTTTAGGTTAGTGTAATCTATGCATATTCTCCATCTTCCATTTGATTTTTTGACCAACACCATATTGGCCAACCAAGCATTATATGTAACCTCTCTTATAAATTCGGCTTTTAAGAGCTTTTTCATTTGCTACTTTGTTGCAACTTACCTTTCCTTCCAAAGTTTTTGTTTCCTCTATGTTGCAGGTTTTACATCAAGATCTATTGGTATCCTGTGGGTACAAAAATGGATCAATCTCTGACATATCTCTTATTGTCCAAGAGAACAAAACTTTGTTTTGCTGTAACAAATCTTCCAAAGCATATTTTTTCATGAGTAAGCTGCTTTATTTGGAAAGAATTATCCTCTATTTGACAAATCTTTCTTTTACCTTTTTCTTAAAAAAAATTATCTGTTTGCTTAACCATTCAATAAAAATAAGAATTATTAGATATAATTATAAATGAAATTGTGTTCAATTATGTAGTAGTAGTTATGTCTAAAATTTAAAGGCAAAGTGACAGAATGATAATTTATCAAAAAAAATTTGTTAGAATTTTATTTTGATAAGGTATAGTTATTAAACTATCCCCTCAACCTCATCCTATTATTATCATTGTTTCTATAAAAACTGTTCCTATTTTTCTTCTAGTTCCCTCCATTATTTCAAAAAAATTTCCTTGTTATCCACTCAGTTTGATAAGGAATGGGGCAAAAGATGAGCCATTTCCTATAGTTTCAACAGCAATGTGCAGCTGGATTACTAGATTTGGATTAGGAACTAATGTTGCTTGTTTGTAAAAATAAGTACAAAACTTCTTAATATCTTATCTTTTCCATGTCTCATACAATCAAGAAAATGTAATGTACTTGAAACTTCTTTAAAATGATAAAATGGTGTGCAAACTAGAAAGCCGGCTAATCCTAATTAGTAACAGAGTGCTCTAACAAGAACATGAATCATCCCAAGACTTATCCCTTTAAAATCCTTAAGAACAAATGTACACAATTTTCTCAAGAGCGTCATTAAAAAGTATGTCTCGTGTAAACACCACAAGATTTTCTTGAATACTTGTTTAGATAACCTAAAATCCTGCAAAATTTCAATTTCATAATTGTAATTATCCCAAGCTGATTGAGATCCAAGCTCAACTAATGATGATGCGTTGATAGACCCTAAACCCTAATCTCAAAATAAATAAATAAATAAATAAATTTATATTTCTAATATGTTCCTTCAAATAAGATTCTGTTGAACTTAAAGTGCACATAATGGATAAAAAGGCACCAACATTATATTTAAATTCAATATTTTCTAATTAAATAAAAATAGGAATTATAAGTATAAAATTTAAATCACTTGGTTTCAGAAACTTAAATTATAAGGCGAGGTAAAGAAGAAACGATCTTATTACATTTCCAAAAAAAATAATAAGAAAAAACAAAGAATCATCTACCTTTATGCTAACTGTGGCTATAATAATTTGGTGCATAATCTTGTTTAATATTAAGAGTAAACGGATATGTAATCACACCTCCCATTTAACATGATATAAAATGGAGATTTGGTATAGTGCCTTGTGCTTTTGTACCTAAAACCTTAAGGAAAGAAAATAAGAAGCATCCTATAATTAGTTCATGATTCAGATAAAGTGTTTGTCTACCTAAATTGGTTGCAATGTAAGCGACCACTAACACGGCAAGCACACCAATTTGTGAAAAGTACCAAACTCATTTGACTCTTGATGGTGCTCAAAATTAACTTCAAGTTTTCAGCTAACAATCGTTGAATATATAGTAGTTTGGATTTGGTGGCAAAGTAGTAATACTATTATAAGAACAATTTTGTTAACATTACTCTTTAGGATTATATATATATATATATATATATATATATATATATATATATATATATATATATATATATATATATATATATATATATATATATAATAATTTTTTATTAAAAATATTTTTTATATTTTAATATACCACCAAATACTTATTTTTTTTTAATAACATTTCATATTTTTAGATATTTAAAATCAATTCTAAAATTAATATTTACATTTTTAAAAAAAAATTCTCAAATTTTCAAAATTTTCACCATTGACTGAAAACCTGCATAGTAGATAATTTAAGATAAAAATTCTTTTTTCATTCTCAATGATTAATCAAAATATCAATTTAGTAAGTCATTAAAATTATCTAATAACGAAAGATTATAAATTAAAATAGATCATATAAAATTTTGAATTGAAATATCTTCATTTTCATCAATAAAAAACCACTAATTTGATCTCATATTTTCAAACGACACTTTTTCTGTTTAAATGCCATCAATGAGCTTGACACCGTGTGAATAACTAATCATGGATGTTGATATGGAACCTACATAACATATTAAAGTCTTTTTATCCAACTTAGATTAAATTAAAAATTTTAATAGGCATTAATTATGTAAAATTTAGCTTTAGCTCTTCTACGTGCATTTAAAGCATTCAATTCATTACAAACACGATACATTATGCGGGTCCATTCCCTTTCCCACTATATGATATATAACACAACAAGAAATATTAGAAAAGAAGAAATTGACATTTTCTCTTAATTTAAAAACAATTTGGCAGCCAGACAACCCAACGACTAATAGTATTTTCGGAAATGGATCTTTTTCAGCTTAAATTTGATGCAGAGGATGAGATCCATTAATTTCTAAACCACTATTCCTTTATACTAGTATTTTATTATTTTTCCACAAAAATATAAGTAACAACTTAAGATTAACTTGGAAAAAATTAACTTTAATCTCTATCAAGATTTAAATATATGAAAATAAATTGTACAAATTAAATTCATATTTTTTTAGATTTAACAAAATTATATTTGATATTTTTATTTTTGTTTTTTATATTAATTTATTTTTTTATTTATATAATTGTATAAAAGATTAGGAAAGATTTGTATTATTGAAAAAGATTTATGACGTTATATTTTATAAATTAAAAAAATTGTATAGAATAAAAAACATTATTTTATATTCTCAAGAAGAATAAATAACCAAATAAATTTTATCCTGTAAAACAAAAGGTTTCTCACATTATTCGTACTATTAGTAGGTGCGCTGACACTAATTAAGATCTAAGTTAATATCTCAACAACCTTGTTAAAAAAAATGCTTAAAGTAAATTATTTTTGGACATCCAAATATAACATCAATTTATTTATATCTTTCATCTAATATTTAAAAAAAAAAATTAAAATATAATAAAATAAAATAAATCTTGGTATAGTGAAGTTATACCTTTAACTTTATATATATATATATATATATATATATATATATATATATATATATATATATATATATATATATATATATATATATATATATATATATATATAACTTTTATGAAAGATCAATACATAGCATAAATGTAGTAAACACTCCTACACTGCCCTCTATTATGTTGGAATTATAATAAACTTGATTTTAGTAATCTTACTTTTTAAAAAAATTCATTAAAAATGAATCTAAAAAATTGTTCATATATAAAACTGTTTTTAAAAAACGATATTGACATTAAAAAATAATAAACACAAATCACTACAAAAGTTTCAAGTTTATTTTTGTTTTTCACTATAAAAGTTTAATCATTCAAATCACTTAGGAGTTTTCTCCTTTTTTTCTTCAATACACAAAAAATCTCCTGTTCAAACCTCAAACTCTTAGGTGCAAAAACCAATCATAATAAAAGTAAAAAAAAAAAACAAAAAAGTGATTTTTGGCAAACAAACCACGTTTGAATAGTGCAAGCAACACAAAACCAATTATGCTTGAAAATGCTCGGACTGCAGGGGCATAAACGAGCGATGAGTAAAAGAATAAATTTTTTTCTTTCTGATAACCGTTGGAAAGCCAAATATGCATTGTAATTTGTTTATTTCCGCTCTTTAATAGTTTTGTATCTAAACTCTAAAGCAAAAAGAGGAGTCTCCAACACACTTTCTACCATTTCTTGAAATTCACGTAATATAGATTCCTCTTCAAAAGTCATGAAACCATTCTAAAAATGATATAACCCATATGAATTTATAAAAGAACAAAAGGTTATGGAAATAGTGTTAGTAACATTTTTCAAGCAGATAACACTACACTACTATGTGAAAGGTAAACATTTAATTTAATTCAGTAATATTGTAGAGGAAAACCACATCTAAAATAACATTATTGCGTAAATGTTACTTATGAATAAATAAGAGGAAGACAAGAGAAAATAACTATACTAAAATATTTTACAATTAGAAAGAAGCAAGATTTTATCTTGCACCAGCTAGGAACTGTGTTAAACGTATAAGCATTGATTCAATATATATCAAAACTAGAGAGAAAATAACTTGAGTGGCACCTGACGCATCAGCGAACTTAACCATTGATTTAGATACCAAAATTGCAGGCCTGAACGAACTCTAATTCATAGTCAACATACTTTGTCCAAAGTGGTTTGAATTGAGTCATTGCAATGTCAAGCCATGGTTTCATGTTGCCGTTGAAGTGCACCACTGCTGCATTCTTAATCTCATCCATGCTGATGCTTGGATTGTAGCCAAGTCCCAGAACATGCCATGACTTATCCAGTGGCTTTGTTGTTGAGTAATATGTGATTAGACCAGGTGGCAATGTCCCTAATTTCCATAATGTTCGGTTCTCATTCTGCACCAGCATCAGCATTTAGCATTAAACATAAAATCATCACATACATGGGTAATTATTTCTAGAGTCATATACCAAAATTAATTCCTAAAATTACAAGCATCACTCGTTTAGTCCTTGCAAATTACCAAATACAACTCGTTTAAGTCCATATTATTGTAATTTCAGAGACTATATTGCGTGGTGTTTATAATTTTATTGACCAATTTGATGTCTTACTTTTATTTCTATCCTAAATTCTGAATATGCAGCCTCTAGCAGCACGGCTAGTGATGCAATTACTAACATCAAATTAAGTTTAGCTGTGTCAAATGGTGATAGTAATAATAACTATCTAAAACCTAGGGTTGTGGGTTACAGTACTAGTTGTTTAAGAATGGAAAATAAAAAAGAAAAGAAAAGAAGCTGTGGTAAAACAATACAATAACAATAAAAATATAAAAGTCTTACCAGGTTCTGCCAGTAGTGATACTCTTCTGTGCATTTTTCCCTTCTCCAAGCATCCAAATCAAAGAAATTCATTCCATATGCCCATGCACAAGCCTTTGGATTAAATCTTGCTTTAATCAAAGGATGTGAGAAATTCATGTACTGTGCATATCTATGGAATGATCCAAAACATGTTTCTACAGCTCCATTCACCTTGCCATCCATATCAATTTTCCATAACCCAGTAAGGTCCTTCTGAACTACTATGTCATCATCCAAAAACAAAATTTTATGGAGCTTTGGGTACATTTCTGGCAAGTAGAATCTCAAATGGTTCAAAATTGACAAATATTTAGGATTCCTAAATTTCATATTTGTTGTGTCCTTTGTAGCATTCTCAAGCTTGTTCTCAAAGTAAAATCTCTGCAGGTTAGCAGACTCCAATTGTCGAAGGACAGGCACATAAGAAGAATTCAAGAATTTGTAATCCTCCACCGCCTTAACCTCAATGTGTGCACCATTATAATCCTTCAACTTAAACATAACTTGCATTGCTCCTAGATTCATCTTATCAGTGACAACATGAAACACATGCTTCCATGGTTCCTTTGCATTCTTTGTTGCTGAATTGACCACAACAGACGCTGCAACAACATTATCTGAGAATAAGGCATAGTGGTACAGGTTAGGATCTTCAACTTCCGGAGACGTAGGATTCCCCTCATCGGAATACTTCTTCGGATGGGCGATCCTCTCTTCCATCAACCTCATTGAGAGACAATGCAAGCTCTTTGGAATTGACTTCGCAGCAATAAGGCTCGAGAAAGCACCCTGCTTCTTCGCCTTGGTTAACTGCTCATTCACAGCAAAAATTGTATCCTTCAACTTCTGAATCTTTAGCTGATTATCAAAGGACTCCTTGGCATCACCAATCACCTGGCGTGTGGTTTTAATCCGCTCCTTCACTTCCTTCTCCAATTGGCGAACCACCAATTCATCAACAGGGTTTGCATCATTGCTGAAGAGACTCCTATATTGAGGTTTGCTCATTAGATCTGAGAAGTTGCGTGATAGTTCTGCAAAAATCCTAACAAGCTTAGAGCTCTCAAGCTTGAGCTTCCTTGCATAGGAAGCATACACAAGAGCCAAAGTGCGATGATCATCAGCTTGCTTTCGAATCTGGTCCAACCGAGGTTTAAGGGGATCCGTTTTCAGAGCAAGAACAGATCTCCTTATTGACCCAAATCCGTGTGTAACATCACCATCAGAACCCTAGTTCGAAATCACAACAACAAGTTAATAATCTAGGTTTATCAAATCTTTTTCCTTTCAAATAAAGAAAAACAATTCAAAGAAAAAGAACAAGTTCTTTCCTTTCTACAAGTGACATTTTCCGTTGAAAACTTCCCAGATCACAAAATCAAACTAAAACAAAGTAGCAAACCCTGTTTGTTTTCCAAGAAAATTCGCAAACATCAAGCCTAGTTCAAAAGCACGATAACGAACTAATCTAACTTCATCAAATCTCCGTAATTTCCCGGAACAGAAAAAACACAAACTTTTTCCATTTTTCATAACACTACCATGTTTGTTTTTCGAGAAAATTAGCACACATCAAACCCTCACTGGATCCGGGGAGAATCGGATCCCGACCCATATGCATACGAGCAATACGATCCAAAACTAATCCCACCCCACCAATTTTTTCTTCGAATTAAACTAACCCACAAAACAAAAAACCAGAAATCAAAAACTTGATTTAAAAAAAAAAACTGTTTGTTTCCCGGGAAAAATCACAAACAAAGGGGAGGAAAAATAAGAAAAGGGAAGTGAAAGAGGAAGCTTACCAAGTGGGGTTGTTGATGGGAATGAACGGTGAAGAGAAAAGAGAGAGTGAAGAAAATGCAGAGAGCGATGGAGATAGCAGAAGCAAAGAGTGTGAAGGTCGGGATCCTGTAACGTGGAAATCGATGATTCACCATTGTGGTGTCAGAATCAGAAAGCGAGTGATGATTGATAGATTCGGAAGAAGAAGCAGGACTCACTCGCTCACTCACTCACTCACTCAACTCAGATTTTCTCTTTCGCTCCCTTCTTCTCCGCAAAGAGAGACAAATTTGACATTTTATATTGGACTTTAACATAAACTTATCTGTGATTATTGTTTGAAACAACAAAATTACTGAGTATTTGTTATTTGTATATTTTAGAAGATGTTAAGTATATATTAGTGGTTAGTTATATCTGATAACTTTTTTTGGGGCTAAATATATGATAAGATTTAAATAGTTAGTGTAAAAGGGTAATCATTAAATAAATAGTTTGGACAAGTTTTGTTTTGCTTCATTCATAATTTTAAAAAATTAAGAAATATTTTTTTAAAAATTTTCTTTATAGATTAATAAACATATTATTTTTAATATATTAATTATTAACGTAGATACTAAAGATTTTATCACCGATCATATAGAATCTAGTTTAATTAAAAATTTTAAATTTTAAATTTTAAATATATAATTATAATATTTATTTAATAAAAAATAATTGTGATCTAGATAAAAAAAATACTAAAATAAATCCCTGCCTCTCTTGAATTACTCAATTATTCTTAGTAATTCAATTATATTAGTTAACTCAACTGTTTACATTGTTTAATAATGAAAAATATATAACTAATTTTACATGCTTATAAATTAAATTAAAACTATAAAAGATTCATTTTATAATAGAAATAAAACTTTAGTAATGAATGTTATGTTTAAAGAGTTTGAAGTAAATTATATAATTTTTTATTTATGAAATTTACTGTTAAAAAATCTTAAATTAAATGAAAGCAAATCACACAATTAAATCTATTGAAGAGATTTAATCAATTTAAAAGGAAAATTAGTCACCGTCCTATATGTTCTTTCTGTATATTCTGCCGACATTTCCGTGGACTTTTTAACCTGCGATTTCCGGTATTTTCGGTTCCACTTTTCCACCGTCACTTCCTCGCTTCTAATCCCGCGTTACTGCCATCTCCGGTTACCTGTTACCTCCCACATTTAATGTTCTTTTTTAAGCAAAGTATACGTGCATCTTTGAAATTTATCAAAATTGTGGATGATACTTTTGTCTTCTTTATATCTGTACAAAATTTCTATGATTAATTTGAGAGTTGTTAACACCTTCGATCAAAATTATATTAAAAAAAAGTAATAGAAGTTGGTTGGACATAAATTTTAATAATTTTTAAAAATATTTTTATTATTGATATAACTAAATATATAAATTAATTTGGTCTATATAAATTTGATCCATTAGATTGATTTGGTATATAAAATAAATAGATCATAAAAAATGTGGTATGTGTTTAATCTATTTTAATTTATGGGTTAACAAATTTATTCATTTAAATTATTTAACTATTAAAATAAAAATATTTATAAAAATAAATAAATAAATTAACCTATAAATTAATTTATTAATATTAGATCTAACCCATTTAATGAAAATTAAACAAGTTGGATTGAAAAGTTCACATTTCAATAAGTCAATATTTTTATGGATTTAAACTCATTTAACTTTTGAGTTGACAGGTTTGTTGGTAAGTTTCAATTCTAATCATCAACCTTTGATTTTCTTATCTTCTTCTCTTTCAAAATCAATCAATATGTTTCTTCCTCCAAAGTTACACACATTCTTTCTCTTTTTTCGACATGGGATTTTCATGGCACTATAGCAGAGATCTCAACCGTAACATTCTCAAATTCAATAATTTGATCATCTATTTAAGAAATAGATAGAATTTTTATGAATTGATAATCATAGGAATTGGATATCACTTTTTTAGATAAAAATTATTAGTATAATGTTTTAAAATTTTCTATAATTTCTAATTGTAAGTTAAAACTTTTAAAAGATTTTGTTAAAGGACTTTTCATTAATTATGTAATATACCAGTAGAAATTTTTAAAAATAAAATAAAAAGGAATTTGAGATTATCTTTTTAGTTAAAATTGATTAGAATAATTTGTAGGATTTTTAATAATTTTTAATTACAAATTGATAATTTTTAAAAATATCCATTAAAAATTTTTCTTAATTATTTCATAAGTATATAGAACTTTTAAAAATAGAAATAATGAGAATTTTAAAGTTATTTTAAAAATATAAATAAAGAGAATTTTAAAGTTATCTTTCAGCCAAAGTTTCTTATACTAATTTTATATATTTTTTAATAAATTTTAATTATAAAATTGATAACTTTTAAAAGTGTATGTTAAGAATATTAATAATAAGAGTTACAAATATATCATCCTAATAATGATACCTGTCCTACATTTAAGATGTATTGTAGGTGTATTTTCAGTTTGTTACTTTGTAATACATACTTTTATTTTGAAAAAAAAAATATGTGTATAAAAAATATGATATAATTTTTATTTTGAAATATTGTTGAAAGTGCAAGTTTCATTGTGATAATTAACGTAGTAGAAAATAAATGTTATGATGTTGTCATCCATGTTAATTTTGAAGACTTGGATTTATTTACTTTCCATCTTATACATTTATTTTCATAAAAATATTTATATTATTAATTATATAAGTTATACAACACATACACAACAGTAAATTGAAGATTACCGATGAGTAATTTAAACAAAACAAAGGCTTCAATGTCATTCACGAGTTATAGTCATCAAAAGTAGACAGTACAAAGTTATACAAAACAAAATGTGGACCTCTGTAATTGTTTCCACATTCCAACCCATGAGCATTAATTTCTAGTCCACATTAATTTTTTTTCAAGTAAACCATTATTACTGTGAAGAGTATGATCGGACTTTGAGAGAGAAATGTGAGGTAGAGAATAAGAAATTATAATTTCTCAGTAGGCATCTATCTTGATCTTGGTGTCATCATTTCTAACCCAGCCACTCCAGTTTATTAAGAAAAAAGGGTAGATATACAAGTTTAATTATTACTCTTTAAAATAATAATTATCTGAAGTAGATCTTTTTTAATAATAATAGAGATTAAATCTCATATAAGCATATAACTCATTCATTCTTTGGGTCACCATATTAACATAATAATTCATAACATCAAAGATACTACTTGACACATTAACATTTTTTACCATACTCATAACATTCTCGTTCAATAGTCACCCTCTTAGTGACACTTTAACATATGAAAACCATTATACTCTTAATAGAACATTATTAAACATTTGTCAAGCAATATTTTTTCACTCCTACACATACTTAAATTTATTTAGGATATGAGCTCATTCGTGATAGTCATCACCACCTTAACTTGAAGTCCTATGACCTTTAACATGGATAGTCCCAAACTTCCACACATGTACAAGTCTCTGACTTGACACTTTACAAGTATGTGCTTGTTAAGTTTTTACATAGGATTTTCTTTAGTGACCCTTGATTTATTAGGTTCCATTTCAAGTCTTTAAAATATGATGCATGCTCAATTCATTCAATCAAAATGCTATGTGCATATAACATCCAATTCATCCATTTAATATCAAATCATAGACCCATATAGACATACAATAGTCATCATATCTTCCAAGAGATCACACAAGTCATTATATCACTCAAGAGAGCACATAGCACGTTTACACGTATAGGGACATGCTCAAGCATCACCATGATAAATAGGATATTAATACTTACCCAAAAGTTTTCTTTTTCAATAATTTTTTTTACTTAAGCATGATCCTTAAATTTTGGACAGCATGCACATTTCTTCTAAAATACCAAGTTGACCTTATTAATTATGTTTTATGATAAGTTTCTCAAGGAAAACCTATATCACTCATTTTTTCTAGATTTCTCTTAACTTTTCATTTTCTCAAAGATTTTGTCAAAGTTCTTATCATGTTTAACTTTATGGTGGCCTAATGACCATTATACCTCTTAAGTAGGCATGAATCTTATGTAACTAATTTTAATCCTCCTTGGCCGAATGGTCCTTTTCTAATTTTCTCAAAATTTATGTTCATTTAAACCTTATAACTACTTTTGTTTCTCAAAATTTATTCCTAGGAGAAATGAACACATAAGTTTTTCCCATTAAAATCTTATCATGCTTAATTCTTTCTCCTTTGGCCAAATTCATTTGTGAGATTCAAAGAGGTTGTTTTTCATCTTTCTATGCTCTTGTGACCAATATATTAAAATTAAATCCTATTAAGAGTGAATCTATGGTCCTCTACCTAATAAGCTACTTTACTAATATTCTTACAAGTATATGTCAAAGTATTCATGTCTTGTCTCCTTAAATTATATCTACTTACTTGGGATTATCTTTGCAACCTAAATTACTTAGTGACCTTAATTTATTAAATTTTAGTTTCTTCTTACTCTTTTTCCAAGTGTTTGGCGGAATGACCATTGAGATCATTCAAGGCCCCTTAACTTAATATTTCTTGGATCTATGTGTGTTATTAACATTTATGGATAATATTTAATTTTATATATTTATGAATTTTAAGTCTTTGCTTCCCCATGGATGAAGCCTTGGCCGAAGTGTTCCCATACACCTAAGGTGATATTTTTAACAACCTTTCTTCATCTTAGCTTCTAGATCTATGTTCTTAGCACTTAGTGATCATGGTTTGTCTTAAGGTCAACCAAGTCTTTGACCTTAAGTTAATGGTCATTGTATTTAGTGTAAAGTTTACATCTTTGTTTAATTTTCCGAGTCCAAAAACTCTCCACTTTTTAACTTAATATTTTAAATACCAAGCCTTTAGGACTTATAGGTTAAAGTTTGAATTCTTGTCTTCAAGACTTTGAGTCCACGACTATACTTGTCCAGCTTTGAAGTTCATAAATTTTCCAAACCTTAAATTTTTAAAGTGAAAGGAACAAACTTGCATTTTTCAAGAGATAAAGCAACACATGGTAGATTTATGCTCAAATAAGATAAGGTTCACATAGTCCTCTCTAAACTCTAAAACAACCTCCACTTGAACACCTTCCATGACTTAAAATGAAACATCTCAAATCTCCCCAAACTTTCTAAAATTCATTTTTAAGAAGTTTTAACCGATTAGAATGTTATAAGAATACAAATAAGTATTCTAATCCATCAAAGTTTCATTTTGACCCCTTAGAAATTACTTTAAATTGATAAATACTTATTTTAAGGGCTTTGGGTATCCTTGGACAAAAGAGTGCTCAAGGAAGTTAGATCTTTAAGTTTAAAGAAGAGATCCACAGAGAATAAGAATAAAAAGCAAAATTAGCGATCTTCTCAAATCTATAAATCCATCATCTCTTAAGCATATTTCCAGACATAATTAAAACTTCTAAAATCTTTCCCAAAATTATAAAAATCATTTTCAAGAAGGTTTAACCAATTAAAATGTTTAAGGAGTTCCAATAAGCACTTTAAGCCATTAAAACTTCATTTTGGATTCTTAAAAATTATTTTAAAGGTAGAAAGGATTTTCTAAGAGCCTAGGAAAGTTTTAAACTAAACCATACTCAAAGATATTGGACCTTAAAGTTTAGAGAAAAGATCCACAAAGATGAAGAATATTGGGCAAGAATACGTAACAAAAATGCTTAGAAAAGTTTAAAGGTAGAATATCCTACTTGTTGAAGCCTTAATATGGAAACTTTGAGGATTTAGTGATGGAGAATCAGCCCCTTGATGGTCCCATACAAAATTTCTTCACGAAAAAAGGAGGAGGTTTGCTTGTTTAGTGTTTAAGCTTAAGCTTCAAAGATGGAAGCTTAAACTTAGTTAGATTTTGGCTTTGGGAAATTTAGAGATGAAAGCTTGATCTTGGAGAGTTTGTTTAGTGTTTGGATGAGTGATTTTCTTACAATGAAGATGACTAAAACCTTAGTAAATTTTTTCTACCCCATGATTGTTTACTTAGGGATTAAATTTTTAACTAAGGGAAAAATATCTTTTCACTAATAATTTTTATTTTCAAATTTAATTGTAAAATATGAATAATTATCCTTTAAGACTAATTATGGTTTATTTATCCTAATTATGGTTTGTTCAACCTATTCATGATTAATTTTTAACTTAACCATAGTTACTTTAACTTAATCATGGTTACTTTTATCTCTTTTCATAAATGTTTTTGGTTCTTATGTCATTACGACTTGGTGACTCATGGTACTAAGTTATTTCCTCATTTAAAACATGTGAATTTTTGTGCATGATGATAGACTTGAAGTTTAAGGTCTCTACTTGATAGTTTCTAGCCCTCTTGAGCTTTTAGGGGTATTTTGGTCATTTTTTAAAATTTTTTAATAAAGTTTCTAAATTGGTTTCTTGACGTTTTTAACCCTTATTAATTCGTTCCCCACTTGTCTCTAATTCATTTTATATTTATTTGGTAACAATTTAGCCCTTACAAAAGTTAGGACTCTATAAGGAATGTTTTGAGCATTTTTTATGGTGTTTTTGCTTTTTTTTTTACTCTATTTTTTCTTCATAGTATTCTAACCCTTATTGATGAGTTATAAGTCTCTAAAATATTTTCTATATTTTTATTTTAAGTTTTCTTCTCATTATCCTTTGTTGTCCTAACATAAGGTATTTTCATCATTTTATCCAAAGATTTTTACTTTCTCTAATTTTTCTAATCTTTATTTTCCTTTTGTTAGTAAGAATTCATGATGCTAGAAATCTATTATGAAAATTTTGGGTGTTACAAAAAAGTGATTCTTTAAAAAAGTTTCTTAGAATAATTTTAGAAATTTTTGTCATTTTTAATTAGAAAATCGAAAACTTTGAAAAATGTATGTTTAAGAGAAAATTCTCATTTTATCAAAATTATTCATCCCTCCATTTTTCATTTTCACGACTCAAACACAACCTACCATAACCCCAACTCAATAGTTTAATGATTTTATGGTGGAGTCAAGTTTATTTCTTTATCTAGGTTAGTTTCTCTCTCTCTCTCTCTCTCTCTCTCTTTTCTGGATTCTTCTATTTTTCTTCTATGCATGAGTTTATTTTTGGTTATTAATTGTTATATACTAATTTATTATACTTTGAATGACATTGGAACCACACATGGAGGAGAAAAATTTGGAGAAACTCTCTTCCTTATGCTAGGGTAGTTGCGGTCATTCTTTTAGGTAGGGGAAGGAGAAATTTGGTTCTAAAATTGAGAATTAATTTAGCAAAGGATGAGCCTTTCTAACTCAATTTAATGTATGGTTATATTTTTTTATTATTGAATGTTGAATTTTGCTTCAATGATGGTAGTGTGTTTGGTGACTATATAAAGGATTTTATGAATGTTCTCAAAGTGCGATTGGATGATGTTAGTTATGTCTAAATTGGTTGAGATTGATTGGATTATGACTAGAAAATTGCATGCTCGATCACATAACACTTAGTTGGGCCATATAATTTAGGACTAGATGATAATAATGATGACTTGGATAATGTGAATGTTGTGACTTGTCAATATGATGTTCCTTGTGCACGTTGTGAATCATTGGAAATGTGTGCATATATTATGGAGAATATAATGATATGAGGCGCAATAAGAACCTTAGACTTGATTTTTAAAGAGAAGCCTTTGTAAAGAAGAAAAATAATGTGAAATTTTGATATTTAAAGTTATAAGTTGTTACTGAATTTTGTTTCCCATTTTACAAAGTTAAATATATTTATAAGGCATAATAAAGTTTTAAATAAATTTTTACCTCTAATAATATCTCTCATTTCTAAAAGTTTTAAGTGGTAAATATTGTTCACTTTATTTTGAAACAAGGACTTTTACATCCGTGATTTTTTAACCTTTGAGAATTTATTTGAAATTATGTTACATTATGTTTAGTGACATTATGATATCGAATGAAAATAGGTTTTTGGGTAAATACTTTGATATGAATTTGAATACTACCTTGCATGATCAAGTCTACCTAGAGAAAGACATAACTCGAATAGAAGATTCATTGAAAAGAGGAAGATTAAAAGAGATAATTGGGATCCAGGTAAATATATTTTTCAGGAAAAAAGGCAAATAAGATCATGATTTTTATGTATGCATTAAGGAAAATCTCTACAAAAAAGATTTAGAAAGATATGTTATTTATTTTATTATAATTTTATATTAATTTTTAAATTATTTAATTTTCAAATTGTTAGGATTTGTTTAAAGTATTTGACTAAGATTTTTTAAGATTTATTTAAGATTATGTTGAATATCTGAATCATCTTAGATAAATTCTATTAGGATTGATCATAATTTTTTTATATTAAAAACTGAAAAATTATATTAAGATTTAGTTATCATTTTATTATATTAATTGTATAAGTATAAAATAACTCTTGTATGAATAAGAAAAACAGATGAGACATCAAAGTTCTATTAACCTAAATAAGGATTTTTCTTTATCGTGATAATCATATCTTTTTTACTCTTGTAAAACTTTATCTTTCAATCTTTGCTATATGGTTGGCGATTCAAATTCATAAAAACCCTCAGTTCATGCTTTAACACAGGTGCTTTACTTGTAGATTGATCATCTTGTATTTATGGTTGGACAAAAAGTCTACGTAATAGGTTATATTTTTCATAACGTTATTTAATTATTTACTTGGATCAAGTTATTGAAATATTTATTTTATTGTTTTATTATTTTATAATTTTTTATTTAACCTACGTTATGAAAAATATTTTTAGAAGATCCTTTAAAATTATTATTTAATTTATAGAAAATTTTAACTATCATATTTTTTTAATTATATAAATAAACCTTTTATGGTTGTTAAATATTATAGATAAATGAATTTTTTATTATATAAAAAATGATTGTATTTTTCATAAATCAATTTAAATTCTAATATTCTTCTAAAAAAATTTTAAATCCTAATATTCAAATCTTACTTTATATCTTTGCTCCTTTAGCATTTAAATACTTTTGTATTATTTCCGCACCATAAATAATGTTGACATAAGTATATAAGTATAAAAACATTGTATTGGTTATGAAACCTCACACAAATTTTAGACAACAATAAAAATTAAAAATTACTTGATTAAAATAGATAAAATAGGTGTTAAAATAAATAAATATTTATTTTAAGTAAAAACACGTAATTTTTTTAAAAACATAATAATTGACAAATATTTAAGCTTATTTTATTCAAATTATTTTAGGTAATAATTATATAAATAATTTTTTAACATTATTAATTTTTCTATATGTTTTATTCAATTATGTAGGTAGATCACAACATTTTTTTAAGAAAAATACAAATAATATATTTTTAACACATTTTTAACATATTTTTGTGATTGGTCAATTTTTTTAAAAATCAAAATACTTGTAACTACGTTTTAGAAATTACTTTTATTTTTTTTAAGAACTAATCAACTACAAAAAAATGTTAAAAAGTATGTTACCGACATTGTTTTTTAAAACCTTGAGAATAAATATTTAATTTAATTAATGTGTGATTAATATTTTTATCAATATATAAAGTTTAAGTACAACAAACAAGTAATATGTTAGATAAAAATGTATTAAAATATATCTTTTAAAATGTAGTTTGATACATATTAGTTTTAAAAATTTATGATATGGATAATAAATAATGAATTTTTTAATTTTTTAGTATGTTATTATCAATCATATTTTAATTTTTTGTCATGGAGAACTCAAAATCATGTAACCAACCAGACTTAATATTCAAGAGCACAAAAATATTAAAATTCATATTTTTAATATTTTTTATTATTAAATATATTTATATCATTTTATTTTGTAAATAAGGATTAATATTTATATAATTTAACGAGTCTCATTGAAATACTATCATATTAAAATTTGATCTTAAAGAAATTTGTTTAAAAATACTTGACATTAATAGAAAACAAAAGAATTTGACAAATAACTAATGTAGAGTAATTAAGTAATACGTACCTTCATTTAATATGAAATCCTAGGTTCCTATTTTTACCTTGAATGTTCCAATTCTTTTGAAAAAAGAAATTTAACGAGTCTGATTTAAATCTCATCCAATATTAAAAATTTGATCTTGAAAAGGTTATTTTAAAAATACTTGATATTAACTCAAGATAAGGAAATTTGAGTGATAACTAATATTGGAGTAATTAGGAAATACTTTCAGCTAATATGAAATCCTAAATTCCTATTTTTTTACCTTGAATGTTCAAATTTTATGGATAAGGATAACATGAAGCAGTTGCAATTGATAATACAATGTCTCCTAGTGTATAGTGATCAGGATTTTAATAAAAACTAACCATTATCCTAGTTTTTAAATGTTCCAATTCACACTATAAAGGTTAAACCTAGTAAAAAAATTAAGAGATGAACCCAATTCAGAGTCATAAAAACTTGTTAAAAAGTTAACTAATTTTTAAAAAAATCTTAACTGTTTGTTAATAAAACATGAAAAAATTAGCTAAAATTTTGCATCATTATTGTGGACCAAACTTCTTAACATAATTAAATAGTAGGCTTGAGAAGTTTAAAATGTAGTTAATAAGTTTAGGCCGGATAATTATTTATATCGACATATAAATACCAATTATATAATATTTTAACAAAAGCACACATAAACTTGGCTTTACATTAATTTACCTTTATCTACTTCATTTACAGGATTTTATAAGCTTTTACTTTATCATTTAATTTAACTTTCAACTAATTTTCCTTATTCTGAATTATAGTTACACATATAAACACTTTTGGAGTAATTTAGAAACCTACAGTGGAGGAGGAAAATCTTTCCCTTGATATTAAATAATTATCATAAACACTTAAAATATTTCACATTTTGGATGAATCCTTCCAATACCAAAAGAAAATTCTAATAAAAAAGTAGGCCAATACTGAGTAACTTGGTCAACCCTAAAAAGTAGCATTACCGAATTTTGTGTTGTAAACTTATAAAAATTGCATTTCTGGCACATTATCATATCGTTCGTCGTTTCATTTTTTCCTTTATTTTTGACTTTTTTTGGTTGGCATCTGGTCACCAAGTGGCATGCAAATGTGTTTCTACCAATATTTTCTGAAATTCCTCGGCCGGTATAGCGCCATTATAACTAAAATCCCGAAGACGCAAACGCATAAAAGTACAAAAAAGTTTAAAATTGAAATATAAAAATCAACATTTAATTATTTTAAATAAATCAAAAATCATATTTAATCTAAAATAAATTATTACAAGTAGTAAACATTTAGTTACCATGAATGTTATAAAATACATAAAGTTATTAAAAATATTTTTTAATAAAATTTTTATTATTGATATTCAGATATTACTTTAAAAATATGTTCAATTCAAGTCTAGTCAATTATGATCAATATGATGTAACAAACTCGTTCTTTGAATTTTTAACGCTGTTATATTCGTATAGATTAAACTTGAAACCCTTTGTTAAATTAAAATAACATCCAGCACCCTGCCCACAACTCTATATGTTTGATTGTATTTTCTTTCTTCTTCTTTCAAAAAGACAATTCTACAAATGTTGTAATTGATAAAAAGGTGATTACATTAGAAATATAATGATGAAATATTTATATATAAATCATTCGTAAAAAGGTGAATATAATTGTTTTTAATTTTATCTATTAAATATGTTATTCTCATTTTATAATTATTATAATAAAAACTATATAACATATTAAAAAAACTTTATAATTGAAATTTTATGACTTCGATTATTTTTAAATTAAACTCTTAATTTGATCCTTCGAAAATCAATTAACATCAATTTTTTTTTTACAATTTTCTTATATCTCCACAAATATTAAAAAAAAAAAGGAAATGATCATTTTTAATCTTTACAATCTTTAAGCGGTAAAATTTATTTAAGCAAACATTTAGGGGACTATATAAGTAATCTAATATTTTAATAAATCTTAGTAATTAAGATCCGTTTAATGTGGGTAGTGGAAAATATATTAATGAATAAGTAGCTGAAACATTATTATTTTTACCGCATACCAAAAATATATTAATTTTTAAATATATAATAATTTGAGAAATATTAATATAAATAATATTATAATTAAGATACATTATTAAAGTAATAAGGGTAGAAAAATAAGTCAATTGAATTTTTATGACTTCAATTATTTTTAGATTAAAACATTAATTTGATATTTCAAAAATTCAATTAACATTAATTTGGTCTTTAAAATTTTCTTTCCAGGTTTCCCAAATATTGAAAAAAAATACAAAACTATATTTTTTAATTTTTTAAATTTTTATTCATAGCATAAATCTTTGAACGGTAAAACTAATTTAAGCAAATATTTAGGGGACTATATAAGTATTCTAATATTTTAATAAAATTATAATTTTTTTAAATATATTATAATTTGAATAATATTAATCTAATTAATGTTATAATTAATATACAATATTAATGTCATAAAGAGAAAAAAAAACGGAAAGAGTGCGTAAGTACAAAATTATATATATATATATATATATATATATATATATATATATATATATATATAATTTAAATATATGTCAATTAAACCTATTAAATCGATCTAATATTAAAAAGTTGAGATATTTTATGTAAAATATTTTATTTTTTATTATAAAAATATATGATAATTAAAATATAGCAATATTGTTTAAATCTTAAGTTTAGCATAATAATTTTCCTTCCTTTATGGGGTCATGAATTTGAAAACCTAATCATCCGAATATAATGTCAAAAATCCAGACAACTATGACGTGTAAATATAAATTTTTTAATATTTTATTTTCTTGAAATTAAATTCATCCTTTTTCTTTTCTATTCAAACTACAAATATTTTTCACAACAATCAAATCTAATTAATTTTTTTTAACAATTCACACAATTCAAATAACGGGTGGAGAAAAAAATTGTGGACTGTGTGAATCCAACTAATTCAAAAGTCCAATATCAATTAAAGAATACAATGGGTTAAAATTATATATTTTAGATTAAATTTAATAGTTAAAATTGAGAAATGTTAGGTAGAAACAAATTTAGTTTTTATTATTTATTACTAAGACAACCGATTTATCCAATTATTATTAATATTTTTTATATGTATTTATGTACACTTCTTAATATTAGGTCTGACGACCCAAAAAATTAAAACCCTATATCTATTACCTTATTTTTATTATTATCTTGTGTGGTTTCTATTTCTATTTTGTGAGGAAGAATCTTTGCTAGGGTTTTAAGTTTGGGGAGATGTATCTTTATCTCTTCTTATAAGTTGTATTTTTTCTTGACTCTTTCTCTCGGTTTTTTGATTGGATTTTGGTTTTTCATTATTAGTTTTGCATTATTAAGTGTTGTGTTTAGTTCATCTCCATCTTGCCTTCTCTAAACTCTGTAAATGTTAAGTCAAATCTTCCTCTTCCCCCTCCTAGTACTCTCTCCTTCCTATGTTACCTCCTTAGTTAGGGTTTATTTTTGTTGAAAATTTTTTTTCAACCTAAAATCTCAATCCTCTTACCTTTATTTAATATGTCTTCTGTTTTCATTTTGGAGGTTAGAGTTTGTTCATTCTTCAAAATCTCTCTTGCATGTACCAACTAGTCACTAAAGAAGGCAGGAGATAGATTTTTGAAGGTAATTTCTCTTACAACTTTAGGTTTTAGTTTTTTATTTTATTATGGTAGAATTTTTCATTACAGGGTTTGTTAGGTTTTGGTAAAATACTTTGGTAGAACTTTTTATTTATTTTATTTTGTTAACCTTGAGTCATTGAGGATTTGCTTGACTCATGATGATGGAAGGGTGAGGATAAATCCAGATTATGTTATATTTATATAAATTTAAAAAATCTATTTTTAAATTGATAGTGAGTACTTTGTAAATTAATATTTTTTATTTTTACATTTTTATATTTTTAATTTTGTTTATCTTTGAAGAAATTATACTGTAACATATGCTACTTTCCACAGAAATTTGCTAGTTTAAGCATATCAGATTAATGGATTAGTTGATTTAATTATATAAATATAATTTTTACCTATAGATTTGATTATTGGATATGATCTACTATGTAAATTTTGATGTACTTTGTAAATTTATGTATTCTATTCTGTAAATTCATGAACCAAAATTTTAAAAATATATATTTTTCACATTTTTTTTGTTAGCCCTAGTGATAAGCCGAATCCAAATGTAACCAATCTTTTTATTCTTTACTTGCTATATCTGAAACCTAACCTATCCTACATTAAATTTGGACAAAAACGGTTCAGTCTTTCTATTGTGTAGCTGTAGTTCTGGGCTAACCAAACCGAACCCATCCACTACCTACCCTTAATTCAAACTAATATTATAGATAAAAAAAATCAAACATATTACACCTTATCAAACTACCCTTGAATAATTCTTCCTTTGATGTCCACTTCAACATAACAAAAATAATATGATTAGCTATCAACTTATGTGATCTTTCTATTTACTAGTTTTGTAGTTTCTCATTTTCAATATAGTTATAATTTTATTTTATTAATATATATTTTTTAGGACAAGACCCGTGCCCCAAGTTTTCTTAATGTAACATTAATTTTTTTTTATACAAGGTATTTGACCAAATATATTGAACAAGTATTTCAAGGTCTTACCAAGTAAGTTTTTTAAAAAAATTACGTTGATTTAAACCTAAATTTAATATAAATTAATTTATGCAGGTATATTATCGAGAATGTTAAGTGATAAGGTTGATTTACTATAGATTATATTAGGATTTAATATTGATTTACAAGTTATTTATTTTAAATTATTTGTAAATCAAATTAAGATTTTAGATTGATTTGCAATTTAATTAGGATGCTATATTTGTTTTCTTTTTTATTAGATTTTGTCCTAATTTAAGTCAATTAGGTTATCAATATAATAATATTTTGGAATTCAGTGGAAGGACACATTTTGATGAATAATAATACTTCTCTTTGAGAGTTTTCATCTTCGTGTGAGTTGATTTCCTTGGTTCTTGGGTAAAGAACTACCCTTGATAACATTGGTTCTTTTGGTAGGTCGCGGTAAGGGTTGCATTCCTCTTTGATAACTTTGGTACTCTTTAGTAGGTCATGATTTATGTCATATTCCTTTACCTTATCATATCTTGATTATCAAGATGTTCTAATTAACATTTCTGCATTCCAATTCATTCATGTAGGATGAATCATGTCATTTGACATCAAAACTTCGACTCTTGGAATCAAGTATCCTCTATCCCTTATTTTATTTTATTCGTGTCTTTCTTGTTTTCCATTATCGTTATTGTTCTCGTTCATCTTTTGTTTATCCTTTTTTTTAATTTTATCACCTACCCATAAATTATCTTTAAAAACAAAAAAATAACTATATATTTATCTTTTAAAGCATTAAAGTTCCTGTCTACCAAGTATTTCATAGAAAAATGGAAAAAAGAAAAAAAAGGTTATGATATAAATTCAAATTAAAAAAAAGAGTTTAAGACAATTTGATATTAAATTTTTTTTCCGTCCTAGTTCAGTATAACATTTGAGTTCTTGATTTTGGATTATCCTAATCCTTTATTTCTTTGACTAGTATCCCTTACTTTATTTATCTTGTGGATCCGTGATTCTTTCATTATCTATCGGTAAATCAACTTGTAAAGTTCTAGGTTCAAAGACTTATAAGGAGAATCAAGAGGTATAAGGTAAGAGTTTTGGTGAGAGCATTATAAGAAAAACCAATTTGAGTGTAAACACGAGTGAAAAACATCAATATTGAGGGTAAACATAGGGTGTGATTGGTGAGGTTTTATTATACGAATTTATTTATTTTGTTCAATTTGCAACATTTCCAACATGAGTGGTGAACTACATCAAAAGGAAATATATATGATAATATTCATAAAATTTATCCAAGATCAATTCCAAAAGTTGAATAGGAGGTTGGATGATATGGAGGATTACTTAAGAAGGAAGTCTTGGGTTTCTCATTGAAGTAGTCTCCAAAGATTACTTCACCTTGATGACGAAGCAGATTGGAGGAAGAAATTAGAATCAGAAGGTAAAAGTTTTAGAGAAAGAATATGATATTGAGAAGAAAAGGATAACAACTTAGAAAGTATTAAATTATCCCTTCCACCATTCCAAGGAAAGAATGAACCTAAAATTTATCTTAAGTGGGAGAAAAATATGGAGCATATGTTTGATTATCACAATTACTCGGAGGAGAAAAAGGTAAAACTAGTCATTGTATATTTTAACGATTATGCTAATATTTGGTGGGAATAGTTTGTGTTTAATTGGAGGAGGAATGGAGAGAACCGACTTGAATGTGAGAAGAGATGAAGGTAGCCATATGAAGAAGATTTGTATCAAGTCACCATCATAAAGATTTTGCATCGAAAACTGTAGAGTCTTACTCAAGGTGCCATAGGTGTTGAAGATTATTATAAAGAGATGAAAATTTCCATGATATGAGCTAATGTTGAGGAGGATGGAGAAGCTATTATGACAATATTTATTGGAAGGTTAAAAAGAGAGATAGTTGATGTAGTGGAGCTACAACATTATGTGAAGAAAGAGGAATTGTTTCATAAAGCTATTTAGGTGGAAAGACAACTCAAACCTAGGAGCACTCACAAATATGCTCCTAATTCATCTGAAACTATAATTGGTCCAACAAGAAGGAAGGTCTTAAGCGAAAGGGGGAATCTTAGGGGAAGTCAGTAGGACCTATTTCCAAAGGTAAATCTGAAACTAAATCTTGTTATAAGTAAAGTCATATTCGTTGTTTTAAGTGTCAAGGTTTGGGGTACATTGCTTCTCAATGTCCAAATCAAAGGACCATGATCATTCTTGACAACGATGAAGTGAAGAGTGTGAGCTCGGAAGAAGAAAAAATGCTGGGGTTGGATAATTGTAGTGATGTGGATATAGCAGAACTTGTGCATGGAGACATCTTGGTCACAAGACATGTATTGAACATCCAACAAAAGGATGAATGAGATTTAGAGCAAAGGAAACATATATTTTATACTCGTTGTCATGTGAACAACAAGGTATGTTGTTATGATTATATATAATGATAAATTTACCAATGTAGCTAGTACCTTACTAGTGGAGAAATTAAACTTTCCTACTAAGAAGCATCCTAATCCTTATAGGCTCCAATAGATTAATGATTATGGGGATGAAAGAGTTAGTAAGAAAGTCTTGGTGTCCTTTTCTATAGGCAAGTATAAGGATGATATGTTGTGTGACGTTGCCCCTATGCATGTAGGTCACTTATTGTTAGGACATCCTTGATAATATGATGAGAAAGTTACACATAATGGATTAAAAAAAGATATTATCTTGTAGTAGATAATTGAACAATTGTATTGATCGCATTAAGGCCTATTGAGCCTTATTTTGACCAAATGAGAATTTCAAAAGAATATAAAATAAGAGAAAAAGTAATTAAAAATTAAAAAAGATAAAAGAGAGAAGAAATAGTAAAAAGTCCAAAAAAAAGTGAGAATAAAAAGAAAGAAAAAAAAAGAAAGTTTATGTATTTTCTCACAAAGGAGAGGTTGGGGGTGTTTTGAGAGAAAACGAGAAAGTTCTTATACTCATGTACAAGGATATTTATCTTACTAACAATCCTAACTCTTCTTTCCCTAGTGTGGTTGAATCTTTGTTGTAGAAATTTGATGATGTATTTCCTAAAGAACCACCAAAAAGTTATCCTCCTATAAGAGACATTGAACACCAAATTGATTTTATCACTAGTGTGATAATTCCAAACTGGCTAGCCTATAAAACTAGTCCTAAAAAGGTCAAGTAAATTCAAAAGCAAGTAGAGAAGTTGATGTAGAAAGGCTATGTGAGGTCAAGTCTTAACTTATGTGTGGTTCTTGTTATCTTGGTACCAAAAAAGGATGGGACATGACGCATGTGCATGGACTGTAGAGTTGTCAACAAGATTATGATAAAGTATCAATATCCTATTATAAGGTTAGATGATTTATTTGATGAATTGTTTGGTTGTTGTTTATTCTCTAAAATTGATTTAAAAAGTGGGTATCACCAAATTCATATGAAAGAGGATGATGAGTGGAAAACTGCTTTAAAACAAAATATGAGTTACATATATATGGGTTCTCATGCCATTTGGTGTTTCTAATGCATCAAGTAATTTCATGATATTAATGCATCATGTTGTGATAACTTTCATTGGAAAAACTTTTGTTGGCTATTTTGGTGATATTTTAGTTTATAACGAGAGAATGAATGAACACTTAAATCATTTATATGCTCCGTGTGTAGCTTTACGACCCTATGAATTGCATGCTAATCTTGAGAAGTGCACATTTTGTTTGGAATTTCTTGTCTTCTTAGGTTTTATTGTAAGTTCTCAGGGAGTTTGTGTTGATGAATAAAAAGTCAAGGAAATTAAAGAATGACCCATACTACAAATGCTAACGAGGTAAGGAGCTTCCATGGTTTAACAAGTTTTTATAGAAGGTTTGTACAAAATTTTAGTTCTACAACTACCTCTTTAAATGAATTTTTTAAAAAGAATGTTAATTTTAAATGGGATGAGAAACATGCAAAAGATTTTAATGTGCTAAAGGATAAGTTTAATTAATGCCCCTATGTTAAGTTACCTAATTTTGATAAAATTTTTGAGATTGAATGTGATGCTTTTAAAGTGGGTATAAGAGCTATTTTAATGTAGGATTCCAAAATGTAGCATATTTTAATGAGAAACTCAGTGGAGTGGTGCTCAATTTTTCAACCTATGACAAGAAGCTCTATGCCTTGGTGAAGACCTTACAAACTTGGAAACATTACCTTTGGCTGAGGGAGTTTCTCACGCATTTCGATCATCTCAGTTGAAGTTTTTCAAGTCCCAAGGTAAGCTCAACAAAAGACATGCTAAATGGATAAAATTTATTGATATGTTTCCTTATGTTATCAAGTACAAAAAGGGAAAGGAAAATGTTGTAGTTGATGCATTATCTCGGAGGCATGGATTACTTATGACTCTATAAAATAAATTACTTGGATTTAAATTACTAAAAACCATGTATACTTATGATATTTATTTTGAAAAATTGTCAAAAGCATGTTCTAACTATAGTTTTGAAGACTATTGTAGGAAAAATAAATATTTATTTAAGAAAAATAAATTATGTAAGCCTAAATGTAGTGTGAGGGAAATGCTTATCAAATAGGCTTATGGGGGAGGATTAATGGGACACTTTGACATTCAAAAAATGTATGAATGAAATGATAGTCAAATGATATCTATGATGTAATGTAATGTGATCTTAAGAGAATGAAAAATGTATGGAATTCAGAATAAGTGCCTTGTATGCTTGCGATAGAATTTATTTTCTACAACTATAAAAGAAATCCACTTTAGCTAAAGATTTTTGAAAAATTAAAAGTGAACCTACATGTATGTCATGTTTTTAAATAAACTGAAGTGGCTGGGTTGAAAGTATTGACACTATAATTAGGATAGAATCTTACTAAGAAGCTTAATTTCTCATCCCTCTCCCACCATTTTCTTTCTTAGACTCTAACTATCCCGTTCATGAAAACGATGGTATTTGTAGAGATTGACAATGTAAGCTAAATGGTTAGAGCCTCGTGATCCTTATGTATGAAGTATTGATGGAAATTTAATATCACCTCAATAATGTACATTTTGTATGATTGTCAAGGATGACTGTAATCTAAATAAGTAATATGTAGATAATCATGTATTAGATATGGTAGTAGTAGTAGTAGTTATGTGCAATAATATTTTGTGTGTGAAATATTTGTATAGTATATGTTTATATTCTATGAAATGGTACTAATGTCGTTACACTAGTTTCTAACATAAAAGTATGTATAAATTATCAAGGTATGTATAAATAAGATGGACTGATGTTGTATGTACGGTTAAGTTTTATATCAAGTAATCAAAGTAAGTTAAGGCATGAGTGCGACGTTCGATCATTTATTTCCTGTTATGACAATTACTACGATGAGACTTGCATTTTCAACTTAGGTTTTTAAATTTTTTTTTATCATATTTTCAATACTAGTAAGTTCTAAAAGGATTTTGCATCATGAAGTAACCATCTAATAATTAAATTGCGAATACGATGTAAGCATGGAACAAACTTCATTTTTAGGGTGTTACAGAATTTGCATATAATAAGGTTCTTCATATATCTACTTCCTTTTTACCTTTTGAGGTTGTATATGGTTTTAATACTTTATCGCCTTTAGATGTTTTATCATTTTCTGCTAATAACTTTTTAATTTGGATGGAAAACCAAAGGTTGAATTTGTTCAGAAGTTACATGCCAATGTTGTAGCTAATATTGAGAAGAAGAATGAATATTATGCTCAGCAGGCAAACAAAGAATACATCAAGGTGGCCTTTGAACATGGTGATTGAATGTAGGTTCACTTGCAAAAGGAAAGGTTTCCAAATCAAAGAATTTCTAAACTACATCCTAAAGGAGATGGTCCATTCCAAGTGATTTATAGGATCATTGATAATGTCTATAAAATCGACCTTCCGAGTAGCTACGGTAATATGAGTGCTACTTTCAATGTTTTTTTATTTATCTTTATTTGATGTAGATGACCTTCAAGATTCGAAGACGAATCTTCTTGGAGAAGGAGAGAATGATGTAAGTGTGAGCAACATGTTAAGTAAGAGAAATCATTTAAAAGATTCTCTACAAGGAATGAGATGTCTTATGATGAGAAATAAGACCAAATATATGGAACAAGCACCTAAATGTCTTATCAAGGAAGTTTAAGAAAAGGATTACGTTGATCCAAATCCAAACCCTATATAGGTTAATTTATATAGTCATATTATTGATGATGTTAAGTGATAAGGTTTATTTGCTATAGATTATATATTAGGATTTAATATTGATTTACAAGTTATTTATTTTTAATTATTTTCAAATCAAATTAAGATTTTAGATTGATTTGCAATTTAATTAGAATATCATATTTTTTTTATTATATTTTCTCCCACTTTAGGTCAACTAGGTTAGGATTTAGGAATTTAGTGGAAGGATACGTTTTGATGAATAGTAATACTTCTCTTTGAGAGTTTTTTTCATCTTCGTGTGAGTTGATTCCTTTGGTTCTTGGGCAAAGAAATATCCTTAATAATGTTGGTTCTTTAGGCCGGTCACGTTCCTCTTTGATAACTTCGGTGCTTTCTGGTAGGTTGTCGTTTGTGTTGGGTTATTTTATCTTATAATATCTTGATTCTCATGATGTTCCAAATTAACATTTTTGCATTTCAATTCCTTCACATAGGGTGAATCATATCATCTAGGTTATTATTTTCTTTTCACCCTAATAACCCTTTTGATTATGATTCATACCAACTCAAGTTAAAGCTCAAATCAAATTTTAAGTACAAGATGAAAATTTGGAACAATAAATCTGGAGCAAGCAGTTTGAGCCTTGTTCAAGATTACACAGAAAAGTAAAATCAAAATTTAAAGTGTGATATTGGAATTCTCTATAATATATTGAGCTCATGTCTACAAAATAACTGTTGTATCCTTGAAAGGAAAACTTGAAGCAAGTTACATAATTGTAACATGATTTAAGAGAAAACTATACATGATAATTTTTATAGTTAAAAATGTTAGTTTTTTTATGAAAACTCGTGAAACATCAATTAATGAAGTAAAATACTTTCACTTGTTTGTGGATCTATAAATTTTTTATTACATCAAATGTGCTACTTTAGTTTTAATTTGTTAACAAGTAGACATGATAAATAAATTTGTGTTTGTAGATATCCATCCGGTGCCACTTCGATTTTAACGAGGAAAAATGATCCACGTCGAAACGTATTTAACTAAAGTTCAATATGTTAAAATAGGGATAGAGGTGGATTTAAAGATATTGATATTTGCCTCCAACCCTAAATATCCTTCTTATTTTAGATACATTTCATAAAATTGGTTAAACTAAAAGAATAATTAAATATATAATAATATAATAAATAAAATAAAATAAAAGAATGGAGATGGGTGGGTTTCTGTGATCCCAGTTGGATGGAGGACATACATTTTTAATCCTAACGAAAATAAAGACAAACAAAGGCAAGGAACATGAAATCCACCCCACTCCCATCTTGTTGAATGTTTATTAACAAAAATAATATGTTTCTCATACAACAAATATTTTTTTCTAACTTTTTTTATAACATCCGTATAATAGTATATATACATATTACAATAACAAATACAATATTTTACTAGTTGTGCATAATTTAGTTTTTTCTTTAAGTTCTCATTCTCAAGATAATTTTTAATATTTTTTAAACATCTAATCTATTTGCATATGTAATCTAATATTATATATGTACTATAATATCTGTTTATATATTTTGGAAAAATTTTAACCTTGATTTTTATATGTTAAGTAACTAGTAAATTTATAACAATATGGTCTACACTAACATACTTTAATAAATAAAGAGATAAAAGTATAAAGGAAAAATTCACAAAGAAATGAAACATAATCAACTTAAAGTATTTATCTTAAATTAATATTAAATTTTATATAAATAGGATAATGATATCGTTATAAGAGAAAGCTGAAAATAAATAATTATGATAACTATAGAAATATTGTAATTAGAGGAATTATATCATTGTAATTGTGATATTAAATAATCGGATACCTCTATAACTAACTCTTGTATTAATGATCTCTAATATAAATATATGTTTCTCTGTGTGTTTAAGACACATGAATTCACTTTACGTCTTCTCATTTTTATTTTTTCTCAAGATTTACAAAAGAAAAGACAAAATAAACTTTTAAAGACTTATTATTAAGTCGTTTGCAGAAAATGAAAATAATAACTATTACAAATACTATATTTAGCATAAAGTCATGCAATAAAGTTTAAATTTTTGAAATAAATGTATTTCACAAAGATCATGCATTTATTGATAAACAAAAGACATTTAAGTCTTAAATCTCTTTTAAAAAGTTTTTCATATAAAGAGGAGACAAGAACTTGTATGCACATAAAAAAGAAAAGCATTTATAATTTTATTTCTTTATTCTTTAATCTTTAAAGTATATGTACGTTGAACTCTCCATTCAATTATTATTTTATTATTATCATAAATAATTCTCATTTATGTTTTGATAAATCATATTTTTTCTTTTGTTAAATGTTATTGAGTTAAGCCTAAAGATACTTTCTAATAAAGAATATTTGGGATAAGCTTAAAGAAGATTTTTGTTAAGGATAAACTTAAAGAAGATTTTTGTTAAGGAACATTTGGATCTAAGTTTAGGAAGACTTGTTTGTCAAAGAATACTTGGAAAGTTATTCTACTTGTGTTATACGCGTTCAACTAAATAGTGGATTTTTTTTATGTGATAGGATTAAAAAAAATTCTTGATGGTTGAAAATGAACTAATATAAACATTGATGTGTTTGTGTTTCTTATTATTATCTTTGATTTTAACTAACTAGGTTGATTGTGAAGTTTTTCCAAAAAACATTTGAATTTTTTATGCTTTTAAGATATTTTAACCATTTAGACGTCTTTTCAAGAATACACTTTTATTCATGTTGTTTTTTAAAATCATCTTAAAAAAATTTTCAAAAATGATTTAACATACAATTCGAATATTATTCTTGTACGTTGTTGTGTTTATCTCAATTGGTATTTGACCTCAACCTCTTGAGTTGAACATAGGATGGAAATGTTCTTAAAGTCTACTGGATGTGTACTTTGGAGGATTATTATTCATGAAGGCTATCACATTATGACATCACCTCTTGAATAAAAATGGTCTCTTATGAAAGCAAACTAAATGAAAAGAATGCCAAATTGAAATATCTTCTAACATATGTCTTATCACATTCAAAATAAAACAAAGTATATGGATACATAACATTTAAAGAAATGTAAGTCACTTTTATTTTTGCTTATGAAGGCACTAACATTGTGAAAAGAATAAAAACTAATCTCTTGTCATGATAGTACGAGTTATTCAAGATGAAGGACAATGAAACCATTAAATTTTTTTTTGAAAGGTTTCAAACTATTCTTAACAATATCTATACTCTTAGAAATCAATGTTCCTCAAAGGAAAATAATCTCCAGAATAATCCAAAGAGTTAAGCATTTTCAAGCTTAATGAGCTATTAGGATCTTTGAGTGTCCATGAACTGATTTTGAGTCAAAGAGATCCTGGAAGAAAAACCAAGGTTGATGCTTTGAATGATAAAAATAAAAAAGCATCATCATCTAAGTCTAAGAAAAACTTGAAAGATGTAGAAGATGATTCAAAATACTTAGAAGAGGATCCATTAAATATTGAAGTTGAGATCTCATTAATATTAAGATTAGAAGAATGATAAGTAAAAATAAAAGATAATAACCTTACAAATGCAAAGGTAAAAAATTTATGAAAAGTTTAAGCAATATGTTATCAATGCAAAAAAAAAAAAATCTAGAATAAAAAATATAGAAAGAATAGAACATCAATGCAAAAAATTTAAATTTGAATGCCCAAAAAGTAGAAAGAATAAAAATAAAAGTTTCAAGAAAAAGAAAGGTTTGATGGTCACCTAGGAGGATATCAACAACATTTGTTTAACGTTGGATATTCGATCATCAACTAATCTCGAAAAAAAAAGAGCTAGTCACTAAGCACAGTGTACTAAAGCTAACTTTTATGAAAACTTCTTTTTAATAATTTTACCATTCTCTTAAAAGAGTACACTATGAAGGTCAAGAATAACCTACTCTCAAAAGAAATTGAGAAGAAAAATACAAAAAAGTTCCATACTCATTCAAGATAATGAAAGTATAAAAAATCAAGTCGATAGTACAACTAAAATAAAAATGAATAAATTTTTTAAAAAATTAAATCCGTCCAAATGACCAAACAAGTTTAGATTATAAGAAAATTTTTTCTAAAAAAAATGCTAAGATGTCTTTTACTTCTTCATATACTTATTCTACTTATTCTTATTATGGAAAATTTAAACCCCCTAGATCCATATGGGGCACAGGACCTTTGGTACTAACCATAAAGGACCTATAAATATATGGATACATAAAAACTTTATCATTCCAAAGAAAAAGATGCCATAAATGACACTTGGATGGTGAATTTTCATAAAACATCACAAAAAAAAAGCTTATATTCCTAGACATTCACCCATATGAAGGTGGAAAAATTTCCTTTAGAGGTAACAACATGGTATGATTATTGACATAGGTAAAGTTGGTAAGTTAGAGATAATATTCTCTATATTGAAGGATTAAAATACAATCTACTAAGAATTTATCAATTTTGTAATAATGGATATTGATGTTTCTTTCAACAATAATTAATGTATAATTAAAATATCTTTTGGCTTAATGATTTTTATCATAGAAAGATATCAAAATCTCTACAAGTTAGACCTGAAAACCTAGAAAGTCAAAGTGTAAATTGTTTATTTTCATGTTATGATGAAAAATGGATATGGTATAAAAAAAACTTAAGCATATGCAATAGGAAACATATTTCAAACTTCATAAACATGGTCTTGTTAAAAGACTATTCAAGATTTATTTCAAAAAGGATATGTTTTCTAAAACATGTCAAGAAAGGAAATAAATTAAACCTCTTTTAAAAACAAAGCCTTTGTTTTCACTTCTAGACCATTAAACTGTTACACATGGATTTGAAAATGAATGTTTTAATAAGTTTTGTGAAAGACATAACATTTCACATAGCTTTTTTCTCCCAAAATACAATAAAAATGGTATGGTAAAATGAAAAAACAAAATCATGCAACATAACTAAAACCACGCTTTATGATAACCTTCTTCCTAAGTAAATTTGGGCAAAAACAATAAGTATTTCATGTTACATAAAGAATTCTATCTTCATAGTGCTTGGATTAAATAATATTTTGTATGAATTATGAAAAGGAAGAAGATAAAACATATCTTAATTCCATTCTTTTGGGTGTGAATGTTGATTCTTAATATCAAAGATTAAATTAGAAAATTTGACTTGAAGATAGATAAAGTAATATTGTTTGAACATTTTCAAACATATCTATAGCTTATAGAGTGTACAACACTAGAACTACTTCAGTTTTAAAATAACTTATCCAAGTTATATTAAATGATGATGCAAATATTGGAACAATGTTTTCATATCTAGAAGATGATTTTGCACTGTTACACATCAATAAACACACAATAGAGATTAAACCTAAGGAAGACATATAAAAACAAATTAAGATAGTGTCTAATGAAATGTATGAAGACAAAAAGTGCTGAACAAGTGTATGAAAAACATATCATCCAACAAATCAAATCAAATAAAGATAAAAAATCATAGAATAAGAATTAAAGGATGAGTGATGGATCCATGGCATGAAGAAGAAACTTTACTAGTTCATCAAAAATGATGTTTCATTGATGGTACCCAAAGATGAAATAAAGTTCATTATTAGAACTAAATAGATATTAAAAAAAGATTGAGTGAACATGGAAGTGCGGCATGAAACGAGGCAAGAATGGTAACATAATGGTATAACCAACATGAAGATATAGGTTTCATAGAGACACTTTTACCAATAATAAGGTAAAAGGTAATCACATACTTTATGTATTTAACATCACAATATCACATAAAATTATTTTAAATGGATATTAAGAATATTTTTTTCAATAGCATCATCAAAAATGGGATTTAAGTAAAATAAATTTATGATTTTATTGATCAATATCTTTTTGGAACATGTTCGAAAACTCAAAAAAACTTTATATGGTCTGAAACAAACTCACGGAACTTGGTACGATAGGTTTAGTTCTCTTTTGTAAAAAATAATTTTTCTTGTAAAAAAATTGATATAAATTATTTTAGAAGTCTTAATTCTAATTGTTTTAGTAATTTTTTTAAATATATATATATATATATATATATATAAACCATAATAAAAGGGATTTGGATTACATTTTTTCTTATTTTAAGAACTTTTCAAAAGCTTATAGATAATTTTTTTAAACTTGAATTTACTATTTTACCATATCCTTTAATAGCGTTTAAAATTTCTATAAATCATTCTTTGATTTTTATAAGAAAAAGCTCTTATCTAAAATACTTTTGAGAAGATAAGAGATATAAGTACCTTATTCAACATATTAAAGAAGAATAATACATGGAAATTATATTAATTCACCATAACTTTAAGATATGTTCCGTCCTTGATAATTTATCCGGACTTTACTAGTTTTTTTAGAATAATTATAAGCATTATAAACCCTTATATCTTATTCAAGTATTCTTTTTATGCCTATCTATCCATTCAAATACAATCTTAATTTCTCTTTACAACTTAATAGGCTACATTTTTCCCAATAACAAATTTGATTTGAAATAAATAAATGTTATCTAATTGATAACTAATGTAGGGGTCCCAACAATAGAGAACACACTCAGTTCCAAAAATCTATTGGGCCATTGGGCTCGTCAACAGAGCAAGAGCCCGAAAGTTGTATAAGGAGGTGGAAACTTTCTTAGACCTTCAAGAGGAGCCCCCTCAGGCCCAAAACACCTCTCTCATGGCTCTTCATACTTTAGAGTAGGACTTAGGATGTTTCTTGTATTTTAGGTTCTAGTGGATCCAAATATGTATAGGTTTGAGTTTAATTTATTGTATTTTAGCTTAGACTTTTTGAGCATGTTCTGGCCCAATTTCGAGGATGCATTAAGGAGTGAAAAAGGCACCATTGTTGGGCTCAAATCCAAGCCCAACTCAAATTTAAGAGTTGCCCTTTCCTTTTTTTTCATTTTGTACCTTTTCCATGCGTGTATAAGGAACCTTCATGGGTAATTTTAATAAGTTTGAGTCATTATTGAACTTTTATTTAGAAATTGAGTAGAATTATCTCATTTTCCCCTCTAAAACCAAGATTAAGGTTGAGAAACCCCTCCTCATCCATGGTTGCTCCCATTGTGGCGGAGAAGAAGCTAGTTCTCCACAAGAGGCAACGGTTCCAAGCATAAGATAAAGCATTAAGGATTTCTCCTTTGTCTTCTTCCACTCTTTTGACCTCCACTACTCCAGATGAAGTCCTCCACCCATCTTTATGTCAATTGGCATCAAAGCTCCAACAATGATGAGGTTAGATTGGATATATAATCATCTTGCATTTTCATGCTTGTTTTCGTTCTCTCGAGTTCATCTTCTACTCCATTTTTGTTTTCACTTTTGATCAAGAAAACAAGTTTCGATTTTCATGATTCTTTTTTAGTTGAATGTCTCTTCCTTTCTAGTTTCTAGAACACTATTTTTTGCTTTATTTAACTTAAAAATGAATCTACAATTGTTTGGTTACAGAAGTGTGTGCATCTTGGTGTAACATCATTAATTTCTCATAATGGACTCTCTAGGATATAAATATCCTCTAATAAAATAAAGCAAAAATAAGAACAAAAGTGAGAAAAATTAGAAATTTTTTAGCAAATAATGAAAATGCCCCTACACGGATGATCCAATCAATGTGCAGGAAAAACTTAAAACAAAGGGTAAAAGATATTCTAAGAAATTAGAATACATCAAGAATGATTTTAAAGTCATGAGAAAAGAATAGAAACAAAAAAAAAAGGGCAAAAAAGCTATCAAAAAACTTTGAAAATGCGTAAGACGACCTTAGAAAATTTTGCTTTCCACAAGGGCTAAACTATTCCAAAAAAATGGCAAATGACATTACAATGGTTCTGGAACGAACCAATAAGTGTTAAAAACATTGGAGGAATAATTTGGAAACCTCTTGGAAAATGTAAAGAAAATTACAAAAATGCCCCTAAAAGGTTGGTAGGGTAAGAAAATACAAAGTAGAAGGTAGGAAGTGGGCCCTACCTCTTGTGCACAAAAATAGCATGTAAAAAATATGATGGTAAATCACCATATGAGGCATCACTCCATTAATACCATATAAGACAAAAATAATAAATAGGAGAGATAAAATTATCCATGATTAAAGTAAATTAACCTTGTTTAACTAAATTAACCATACTTAGAATAATTTAATATTGATTATTGAAAAATTTAGACTAATTAGAATTAAACTAATCCTAAAAGGATAATTTATTACATTTACATTTATTTTAGACAATGGAAATTGTATAAAAATTACTGAAATGCCCTTAAGTGGTAATTTAACTCCCACATGCCCTAAAGTGCACGAAATTGATCTAAGGGATAAGGAGGTTCATTTGATTAATTTTCCATCTTATAAATACTTATTAAAATCCTCCAAACTCTCTCTAAACTCAAACTACTCCAAAAACTCAAAAATCATACACTAAACTTAAACTTCCAATTTTGAGGTTTAAGTTAAATCAAGATAAAACCATAAAAAACTATTGACAACACTAAGAGATCTTGTGTGGACCACCAAGGAGGAGGAAGAGAAGTCATAAAGACCCACTAAAACCATCACAAGAGTCTTAAAAATGTAGGATTTTACCTTATATTTTTCTAAGCTTTAAATCTTATATTTATGGTTTGATTTTCTTCTTCTTGGTGGATCCCTCTCTAAGATCTATGCATTACTTTTTGTTTAAAATTATTGGAGCTTAAAACTTCCCTTGATAGTTAAATATGAGCATCACAAATTTTTTAGTGATTTTTGGAAGTTAAAGAGAAGTTTTGATGGATTAAAGTGCTTTTAGCAACCTTAGAAGCAAATTAATCAGTTAAAATTTCTTAAAACCAATTTTTGATGCCTTGGGTAGATTTGAGAGTTTATGAGAAAATTTTTGAAGTGTTCAACATAAGATATGGATAGGTATTGTAGTAGATCTAGTAGATTTACACTTGTTTGCTATGAAAAATGATTTTTTTAAGATCTTTTTATTCAAAGTTGGAAACTTGTTTATTTCTCTTCTTAAAATCTTTGATCATGAAGTTGTCTTTAATAAGAGTCTAAATATAGACTCATATATTAAAATTATTAAAATACTAAGAAATATCATGTAACATGGACTTGGACTTGGACTTGGACTTAAAAACTAGTAAGTGTAAAGGTGGAATTTTGGACCCAAAGTTTCACACATCACTTAAGATCTTTCATGACCATGACCAAAGCTATGGATTAAGGAAAATTTATGAATGGATCTAATGACATATGATGAACCAAGTGCTATACTTGATGACACCAAGGTCATGTAGCAAGAAAATTTAAGAAGTACCATTGTTTAAGTCACTTGAGCATTCAGCCACCTCTTAGTTAATTAGGGAATCTTGAGTTTAGGATTTTGATTAGGGTATAAAAAGGAACCTAATCAAGTATAACTATGGAATTATAAATTTGGAAAGGACTTAAAATTTATAAAGTGCTCATTCGACCATTTTGGTTAATTTGGGTAAAAACATACTAAAATCCATAACACTAAGACCAAGATAGCACAAAATAAGGAAGAAAAAGCCTTGCTTTAGCCACCTACCACATTCAACCACTCTTCCATTAATTAGGAAAAATTGAGTTAAAATTTAAATTAAGGTGTAAAGTGGATACCAAACAAGTTTAAAAAATAAATTTTAAAGTTGAAAAAGATTTGGTAATTGTTGGGTACAATTTGGCCATATTGCACAAAATTGGTAAGAACTAGCTAAAAACATGGTTAAAATTTAAGAGTGGTTTAGGTAAGCTTAAGGAGATGATTAGAAATTAATTATGGAGTATAAATAGGAACAAAGGAATTCAGCCATGCTCACTAGACAAGGAAAAAAAACCCTAAAAATTTCTAAGGTTAGGTGAATTAATAACCTAAGTCTTAACTAGTGTAAATCATCTTCTAAGGGAAGAAAAATTAAACCATAACACCTTAGGACAAAGGGATGTAGGTTCGACTAGTTAGGTAATAAATAGGAAAAGTAGGTTGGTTTGGATGTCTAAGGAGATTTAAAGAAAGTATGGGTAAGTGGACATAGTTTAGGAAGACAAGACATGAACACTTTAACATAAATTTGTAAGAATAATAGTAAAGTAGCTCATTAGGTAAAGGACCAAAGGTTCACTTTTAATAAGATTTAATTTTAACATATTGGCCACAAAGGCATAGAAATGTGAACAATAACATCTTTCAAGCTCACAAAGACATTCGACCAAAGGAGAAAGAATTAGGCATGATAAAATTTTAATGGGAATAACTTATGAGTTTATCTTTCCTAGGAATAAATTTTGAGAAATAAAAGTGGCTATAAGATTTAGATGAACATAAATTTTGATGAATTAGAAAAGGATCATTTGGTCAAGGAAGATTAAAATTAGTTAAATAAGATTCATTTCTACTTAAGAGGCATAATGGTCATAAAGCCACCATAAAGTTAAACATGAGAAGAACATCGATAAAATCTTTGAGAAAAGGAAAGGTTAGGAGGAAACTTAGGAGAATGAGTGAACTAAGTTCCCATGAGAGGTTTCTCATAAAACACAAAGAATAAGGATAACTTGGCAATTTTGAAAGAAATGTGCATGTTTTCCAAAATTTAAGGACAATGTTTAAGTAAATATTCTTATTAAGAAAGAGAACCTTTGGGTAACTATTAATGCCCTTTGAGTAAATGTTCTTACACTAAGCGAGCCTTATATGTGTAAATGTGTTATATGCTCTCTTGAGTGATGTAATGAATTGTGTGATCTCTTGAATGACATGATGACTTGTGTGTGTTTATATGATTCCATGATTTGATATTAAATGGATGAATTGGGTGATATATGTACATAACATTTTGAATGAATATTGAGCATGCATCCTATCATGAAGACTTAAAATGTTACCTAATAAGATAAGAGATCACTAAAGAAGAACCTTATGTGAAAACTTAACACTATTCTTAGTGTGCTAAGTCTAAGACTTGTGCACAATCAGAAGGTGAGAAGTCCTTCTATGGTAATCAGAAGGTACATAACCTTCTATGGTGAAGCTATAGGGCTTCAAACAAATCCTTTTATAGGGAAGAAGTAGGTCTTCAAAATTTATGATGGTGACGATCATCCAGAATGAACTTATATATGAGATCAGAAGGTGGAGTAGTAAACAAGTGGAAGATATTGTTTGACTAAATTGTTAATGTTATGCTTTAAATGAAATTGTCACTGAGAGGATGACTAGAGAACAAGAATGATTATGAATAAGGTATAAAATGAGGAAGAGTCAAACAATATCTATGTTATGATGAGAAAGTGATTTAAAGAAAGCATGAGATTTATGTTTAAGAGGTTTTATATGAAAATGTGATTCAAAGTATGTATGAATTGCATATATAAGAGTGAATTCCTACTATTAATAAAAAGAACCCACTTTAGATAAGTATACTTTTAAAAAGAAAACAATGATTGAACTTGTATGCTTGTCACCTTTCCTTAATAAACTGAAGTGGTTGGGTTAAAAATGATGACACCAACCTTAGGGTGGACATCTACTGAGAAATTACACTTTCTCATTCCTTACCTTCCATTTCTTTCCCAGAATCTGATCATACTCTTCGTGGTGCCAACAATCTATGTGAAACAAATAACGTAGACTAGAGATGAATTTTTATAGAATAGAATGCTGGAAAAGCTATAAAGGATCTTATACTTCTTTGTCCAAATTTTTATCTTTTCTTTGGATGATTGTAATTTATGAAGAGCATTGAAGCCTTTGATTGTTTAAAGGACTCATCAAGTCTTAACTTATTATTATCTCTGTGTTGTATTACCTAGATAACTAATAATGTAAATATTATTTTGGAAATGAATGCATAACATGATAAATAAAATAATGTGATTTTTCAAAATTAACATGAGAGACAACGTCAGAATGTTCATTATATACTACGTTGATTATTATGACAAGACTCACATTTTTAATAAACATTATAAAAAATATATCTTATTTTCCATAATAATAATTTTATAAATAGATTCTGCATTGTGGAGTAACAAACTAATAGTGAATCTACGATACAACTTAAGCGTAAGACAAGTGTCATTTAAAGGTAGAAGTTGTATGGGCCCTAGATATCATTGTTGCATGCAAAACGTAAGTGTAAACTATTTGTCAAATTTTACCCATGAGAAAGTATATCCATTGGTATAGGAAGATGGTATTTTAGGCCCTTAGTATCGATCCTACAGAAACTATTCCAACAATCTATTCATGAGACTTGAATTTTAACTTTTAAGCTAAAAAAAAAAAGAGTTGTTTTGTGAACGTAGTAAAAATTGTGAAAATGAAAGAGATGGAAATAATATTTATATTAGGTGAAGTATAAAAGAATGTGATCCAAATTATGGAAAATTATAGGGCTTTGAAATCCCTTGTGACTTGCTTTTACCCCTTGTTTCTCCCATTTTGTTTAATTGCTAACCATTTATGCTAATTTCGCTGTTCCTTCTTGATCTAGCAATAACAGTAATCTTCCTTCTAAATATTACTTTTCTTGATATGGTAAGATAAATAAATACAAAAGACACACAGTTTAAGAGGATGTTAATCACGTGTCATGAAAAGTGATTAACTTATTCAGGAAGCCATTAGGATTGATCTAATGAAAAAGGGTTGAGGATTAGAATAGTTTTACATGAGAGTTGGTTTAAACCTCATTGCAAAAGTAAATCTATCATAAATTACTACACTTGATATATACATATATATATATATATATATATATATATATATATATATATATATATATATAAAAACTTATTTTAAGGATAATTTAGATTATAATTATTTTATTTAATAATTTTTTATAAAATAAAAATTTAACAAATACAATTATTAAATAATATGATAATTATACACATTTAAATTTTAAAAAAAAAAAGAAATTTACATAATTTTATTGTTAATATTCAAACATATTTTAAAATTTTAATTTTGATAACAAAGTTTACCTTGATAAGTATCTAAACAATTTTTTTTTTTATATTTCCTACAATATCAACCTAACTTCGCTAGATTTTTTAAAAGTAAATGACTCACAACTAAACATATTGATCCTGCCTTTGAAAAAAGAAAGGTTTAAATTTCTTAAAATGTGTATATTTAATATAAAAATTAAATAAATAAATATAACATTTAAAAAGCATAAATATAATAGGCTTATTTTTATCTATAATGGATTTCATTTGACTATAACTAATATCATTTTATAAAATTAAAAATGAATAATATTATAGACCTATTTTAATAAATAATCTGTATTCTAAAAATTCAAAAAAATTAACTTTAAATAAAATTAAAATAGTTCTATTAAGTTATTTGTAATAATTTAAAAAAAAAAACCTCTTTAGATTCTTGAATTCATTAAACTGATCCTACTTGATCAGCATCATTGCTCAACAGTCAACAGTGAACCAAAAGTCAATTTGAATGAGAGTGCCTATGACAATCAATCTTCTCTACAAAATCTACGGCATGTATCTTTACCAAGATCTTCACATGAAGATACATCAAAATGCCTATAGTTATAACTATATATAAAACATTTGCTACATTCTCTTAGTCACTATTGAGTCTATAGATCTTTAATTTCGTGAGACAAAATCCAAAAGAAGATTTATCACACAATTTTTTAAGAAAAGCAAAAGAATTTCATTTAATTTTGTTACTTATATCAGAAAATGCAATTGCTACTCAAATTAGAAAGAAACAAACGGGTACTCAGTCACTAAATTAAACCAAACTAATTATACAAAGGTATGCAGATTAAATTTCAACTAATCCCATGACCCTGTCACCTTTCAATACTATATATATCCTCCAAGATACTGCATTTCAAACAAACATAATTAAACTTTTCCTTTTTATATAAATAATATAATTAAATAAAACAAAGGGATCAAAAGTGGACACACCGGAGGAGACAATGAATTACACCACAAAAGCCTCGTTTACACCAAGAGCTTAACATTGCCAATTTTCCAAACGTGAAATTAGCTTAAGTCAAAACAGAGCCCTAAAGGGAAAGAAATACAAGCATGGAAACATTAGATACAACCAAGGTGAGCATAGGGTATGAGGGGCTGAAATTTCACTTTATTTCATCAATCATCATTATTTTGCTGGATAGTTCATGCAATTCATTGAATTACTCTAATAATTTTCTATCAAGTTTAGCAATTATAATTATACTGAAATTGTGAATGATATCTAATTATCTAAATTCGTTATTGAGTGAAGGTGTATGAATTAGAGGAATTGACTCGCTTTCTATTTCGATGAAGGAACCAAAATTCGGAATTATTTTTCAAATCATAACCATTCTAGAGGCATTATATTAAATTCTAAAATGTAAAGCTCTGTATTAAATTCTACAAGCATCTAAATTGAATATTTTAAATAGAGATTCTTTTATGAATGAAACGACTAAAAGGTTTATTTGAGAGTATATGATGAACTTAGAATATAAAATAATTTTAAAAGTAAACTTTTTGTAATTTATTTATGTTTGAAAATATCTATTTAATGTAGGAAATTCTTGTTGATATTTCTAAAATATTATTTTATTTTAGTATAATTATTTTTTTATTTTTTTATTTGAATTATATGCAATTTTAATTTCAAACTTTTTTGAGATAATTAATTTTTTATTTAAAATTAAGTAAATTTTGTTCCATCGTAAACAAATTTTACCATAAATTTTCATATTTTCAAATTTTACTTAAAATATTTTATAAATTAAAATTTTAAACCTTATTTTACTCAAATCAAACATCAGATTTTACCCAAAAATACTTTTAAATTCTTTAATCTTTAATCCTAATCTTACATTTTATACTTTTTAAAATTTTTATCAAAATTTCACTATTTTAAATTTTAAATTTTAAATTTTTAAAATTATTTTATATTCTTAAATAATCGTTTACTGCCAATTAAGCCTTTATTTAATCGTTTCATTCATAAAAGAAACTCGTTTTAAAAGATTCAATTTATATGCGTCTAGAATTTAATATAGAGTTTTATTTTTTATAATTTAATATATATGCCTCTAAGTATTGTTGCAGATTGAAAAATATTCCTAATTTTGATCCTGTCATATATATAGACAGAGTTTCTCCAATTATACACCTTCACTCCATATCGAATTTATTGATATCAAAAGTTCAAAACTAAAAAGCTTACAAGATGTAAGATTAAAATAAAGAATAAAAAATTTAAAGTCTTAAATAATTTTTTATTTTTTCAATGAATTTTAAGTAAAATAAAATTTAAACAATTTTATTTGTGAAAATTTTTTCAGTAAAAATTGAGAATATGAGAAATTTAGGATAGATAAAATTAAAAATGAAACAAAATTTACCTAATGTTAAATAAAATATTTTATTTACTTCAAAAAATTAAAATTAAAATTAAAAAATTAAAAATATAATTAAATCTAAAATAAAATATATTTTAGAAATACTAACGAGCATTTCGTACATTAAATAGATATTTTTAAATGTAAAAAATATGAAAATAAAAATAAAGAAAAACGAAATTAATTGATAAAATTATATTTATTCGTAATAAAAATTAAATTAAAATATAAAATTACAATATTTGAATTTTTAGTTTAAAAATTTTCAAATATTAATTTAATTGAGAAAATATTTTTTGGCATAATATGGATGAAGAGTATAAGTACTAATTAAAAAATTAAGAAAAGAAAAGCATTAAATTTGACTGATAAGTGAAAAATATTAGTTCAATTTGAAAGTTTATAAAATATTTATCGCAAATAAAAAAACCATTGACACCAACATAAGAAGGATAGAATCATGCAATGCATTTAAAGATAATAATTTGAATTGATTATAGGAAAATATTAACATTATTATTTGGGTCTAATTTTCAGAACATAAAAATGTTCTTTTAATGAAAACTATTTATTATGTTCTATATTTTAATATAATAAATATTTAAAACCAATTATCAATCATTTTTAAATTTTTTAAAACAATTTTCAGGAAATGATTTTAACAAAACTATTTATTGTTTTAAGGTTTATTAAAAAAAAAAATAGACCGTACAAATTTGTACATGAAACTTTTTTTTTCAAATTGATAATATGTTTATTTGCAAGAGGAATATTGATTGCAGAGTTATTGAGAGAAATAAAAGTAATTTAAAATATCTTTTATTTACAAATAATTACATTTTTATTAAATATAAAAGTAAATGAATATTTATAATATGATGTTGACATATTACTTTTAAATTGATTACAAAATTTGTATTTTATGAAAATTGAGTTTCATATATGTTCACGACAAGAGCATCTTCATCTCAACAACTTTTTAAAATTGTTTAAAAATATTTTAATAATTTTTAATTAGATTCTATAAATATCCACTATTTTTTTCTTATTTTATATAATTTAAGAAATTATTTATTTTAACAAAATAATTTAATAAAGTTTTTTAAATAAACTTTACATGTTACACTACATTCAATATTTATAATAATTTTAATTTAAAAATTTATTTTATTATCATTTAAAATTAGTAAATATTTAAAAATATAATAATTTTAAACTTTAAAAATAATTTAATATATTTTAAATAATTTATTTATTTTTTGAAAATATTATATTTATTTTTAATATTATTTAAAAATAAATAAATTTTTTAAATATTTAAAATAAATAAAATAAATAAAATAAATTATAATTATTATATAAAATATTTAAAATAATTATAACCTTCACACTCTCGGTGTCATACCTAGCTACCTCATCCTTCTTTTCTCCTTTCATATCTTACTTTTCTAATCTTGTCTCTCATACTTATTTGCCCTCACTTCCTTCTAGAATGCTCCTTCTACCCCTTCTCATTTAATTCTCCTTTCTTCTAATGCCCCTCACCCAACCCTTACCCCTACCTTTTCATAGTAATGTACCCTGGTTAAACCCTCTTCCCCTATCCAACCACCTTTTCATTTAACCCTCTCCCCATTTTTATTCCCCATTCCTCTTCCATCTTCCCTTTTTTCATTCAATCATCCCTTCACCACTTACCCATTCAGCCACCCTTACCTCCATCTTCATAACTTCTTATTAATTTTATTTTTTATGTAATTTTTTTGTTGTATTTTTTTATATCTCTATGTTGGTTTATGTTTATTATTGTTCATCTTCTTCATTTACTTTCTGTTGATCTTTGTACTTAATATTGTATCCATTTTTTCTTTTGTAATGAAAGTTTAAATAAACATTAGGGTTTATTTAAACTACTTAGTGTTTATTTAAACAATTTAGTATTTCTCTCTCCTGCAACATCTTCTCCTCCATTGTAGGAATTGATTAAACACTCGTTGTTTAACTTTAAGATTTCATTAAATATCTCTCATTAGAGATGCTCTAATAATTTTGGATCCATGTCCAAACCTTACACCCCTAATCTAATAACCTACAATGCATTCAATTAGGTATTGAGTCAACTTTGACCGAGCCTAAAAGCTAATAGTTAGTTAATAAATAAACTCTCTATGAGTCACCACATATAGAGTTAAATCCTCAGTTCTTTTTATTTCCTTTTTGTTTCTCCTAATTAGTCTAAGAAGTCTTCTCATGTGATCATTGTTAGGAAGGTTGATATTTTGATTGTTTCCTTTGTTCTATTTATTTTTGGGATTCCTCCTAAAGAAAAAGCCTTAGGACTAGCACTTTAAGTATTTTTGGTGCCAATAGATCTCCTAATAGCTTTGAAGTAGAAATTGACTCAAAAGATCCTCCTCAAGAACATTAACCATCAACATTGAAAAATCATAAAAATGAAATTCATGAAAAGAAAAATAAAACCTAAGGATCATTAAAAGGAAAGAAAAAGCTAAGAAATATCAAATTTTTATGGGCAAAGCCTCATCCATAAGATGTTAACCTCAAAGTGGCCAAACTCTTTAAAAAGAGTCATGAAGAGCTTGCAGAACTTATAGTCTTCTGATGACAAATATGCTTGATGGAGATGTAATTTGGAGAATTCTTATTATAATGGTCTTGCTCCCAATAGAATAGGAAGTGATAAGATTTAAAGGGAAAATTTTGGCTAGAATTAACTAACATTTTCTTGGACATCAACCCTATCAAACTTATGTCTAAGGTTGATCCTTTTTCTTTTAAAAGAATTAATATATCTATCGATCCAACAACTTCGTTCTAGGTCCTTTAGCAACATTATGGGCCTTTCTCCCTTAAAGAATTCCTTTACACTTATGCCAAGCTTAAGAAGACTAACACAAATAAATAGGTTGAAGGATTTACAAATAAGCCCAAAAGCTATTAATAGGATGAAGTTGAGTCAAATACAACTTTAGATGATGTAACTTCGTCATCTCAAAACTCTACAAAAGGTAGTCTAAACCCCTAAATTGTAATGATACAATCACACATGTGAAAACACCTTCCATATGAGGGGATAAATGTATTGTGAGCCCATCACAAACCTTTTCACCCTTGGATGTTGATTTCAAATAGTATCTAATTATGACACCTTCTCTCCATAGTTGAAAAGTCTCTACTTGAAGCCCCACAACCTTGTCTACACCGAGAGAAGAATTATGCTCTTTTGATTTAATCATTAACTAAACCAGTTCTCCTGGCCAACAAAACACCTTCCTTCCCTGGATAAGGATTCAAGATCCCTAACCTCTTTATTAACCATAGTTTCTATTTTTCCTTCAAGTCTAATTTTCCCTTTCGATCTAGGAATATTAACACAATAAACTATGCTTGCCATAACATTTTTTTAACCTCCCCTTTGATCCATTAATCTACTAAAGGCTTCAAAATCCCTAAGAGTCAATATATACACTAAGAATTACACCAAAAAAGTAAAAAGAAGAGAATATGAACTACAATATATAGAAAAAATAAATTAAAGTACTTTGTTGACTCTCTAGTTGAAGGTCATCAGAAAAAAAGTGTTGGTAAGACTTATATTTCAAAAATCTTAAGTTTCACTTTATTTAGAATAGGGTTAAACATAAACTTTATATATTTGGTTACTCTTTGGACTTATAAACAAGCTGGAAAGGAAAAAGGCCTTGCCCATATGAGGTTGGGCTGGTTAAGTTCAAATCAGCAAATTCTCCCCCCTAGTGCGTGATAATGTAGTCCACACATTTTTGCTATCAAATGTTAATAATTATTTTCAAAAACTAAAATTATTGCTTAAAAACCCTAGATTTAAGGTTTTAATTTTTTATTTTTGTTACCACAAGTGATTCATTACAAATTATTAAACAAAATTACTCTGTTATTGACCTAATTATCCAATTTTAAACTACTCATTACACTATTAATTTGGATATTTTGAAATGTGTCTACATTAGTCAAACCTTCTTTAAATCTGATTACCATATTTAAATATAAATTAATATTTTATTTGAATTTAAATTTAAATTCAAATTTTAAAAGAATTTAATTATAATTTTAAATGAGTTTTTATTACCATTTACTAACAATCAAAAGTTTTTGGAACTCCACTCCTACATAAAGGAGGCACAACTTAGCATTTTCTCATATGAAAATTACCTTCTTTATCTGTTAGGTTTCCTGTCTTACTTAACTCTTTGCTAGTTTTGTTCCTGCCTTTCTTTGTAGAGGAGACTGTTGAATCCTAGGGATACCGCGAGTAAGTGCAAATATCCTTGAGGATAGTGCAACTACACGTCTCAGCCTAACAATTAGACAACACTCTTAAGAATATCTCCATGGCTGCCAACATCGATCGTGTTGATTTCTCAAAATGACGTGCCTGTTGTTCTTCGTGCCAATCCACCTGCTTCTCTTGTTGCATATGCCAAAACCTTCCCTGATGTATCCAAAATCAAAATCTCCAGAGGATAAGTCTATCGTAGATGGCAAGAAAGGATCCACTCCATTCTTGACATGCATGGAGTTGCATTCGCACTTGCGAACAATACGCGAATTGATCCAAAATTTGCTAAAAATTGGACCAACGCAAAAAAGGTATGCTAACACATCATTCTTAATACATTATCTAACGAACACTTCAATGTATACTATTATTATAAGGAAGTCAAGGCAATATGACAATCCATGAAGATAAAATTTATGGCTGAAGATGTTGAAAAATAGAAGTTCATAATAGGAAACCTCTACTAGTGGGAAATGATAGATGATAAAGACATCAAAACTCATATTAATGAGTACCACAAACCTTTAGAAGACCTCAAATCTGAAGACATAACTATGCAAGATTAACTAGTCGTTGGCTTCCTCATCAAGAAGCTACTTGAAACTTGGAATGATTACAAACAACACCTAAAACACAAGGACAAACAATTATCCTTTGCTGACCTAATAACAAACATAATAATTGAAGGCACTAACTGAAAGAAAATCAAACCTGCAAGAGTAAAAGACTTGGCCACTAGAGCAAGTCTACTATACACTAACAAGTCTCCAAAAAAAAGGTATGATCGTAAACCTTCGACTTAATTCCCTAGGACATCTAACCCTACTTTCTTCAAAAAAGAAGGATACATGTTATGTTTGTGGCAAGTCAGGGCATGATACACCAGCATGCAGATACAGAAACAAAAATAATGCCCCTCCTAAATTTAAGGTTAACTTAACCAAAGAAGATGATATAGTAGTTACTGTTGTTTCTCAAGCTCTAATCATGACCAATGTGAGCAAGCAGGTGGTAGACTCTAGGGCTACTAGGCACATCTGTGCTATTAAAAATATGTTTACCTCCTATGCTACTATGGGGAAAGGAGAAGATCTTGTGTATCTTGAAGCCTCCCGAATTGCACCTGTACTTGGGAAGGGGAAAGTTCTTCTCAAGTTCACATCTATAAAGACTCTGGCACTTCAAAGTATACTACATGTACCAAGAATTAGAGCCAACCTAGTTTTTGGTGGCTCTATTGGGAAAAAGTAGGGTTAACGTTTCTTTTGAGTTAGACAAAATTGTGATAAAAAAATGATATGTTTGTAAAAAAGGAGTATTATGACCAAGGTTTATTTGTCCTAAATGTTTCCAAAATTATTAATGAGAATGTTTCTTCTTCTTCTTCTACTTATATGATTGATTTTTATGATTTGTGGCATGCTAGATTAGAACATGTAAATTTTTCATATATTAAAAAATTACAAAATAATGGCCTAATCTTTGGAATTAAAAATGGATACTTAAATAAGTGTGAACTTTGTATCGAATCAAAATTAACCAAAAAATCTTGTTTTGTAGTAAATCGTGAAACTGAATTACTTAATTTAATTTATACAGACCTAGGAGACCTAAATCAAACAATGACTAGAGGTGGTAAAAAATATTATGTAACCTTTATAAATGATTTCTCTAGGTATACCAAACTATATCTAATTAGGAATAGAGATGAGACCTTTAATATGTTTTTATCATATAATGCAGAAGTAGAAAATTAACTCAATAGAAAGATTAAAAGAGTTAGATTAGATAGGGTGGTGAATATATAACTATCAATGAATTTTGTGAGAAAGAAGACATAATACATGAAGTAACTCCCCCTTACTCGCTTAAACCAAATGTAGTAGGAAAAAGAAAAAATAAGACATTCAAAAAAATGATGAATGTTATGCTTATTAGCTCTAATGCACCTGATAACTTTTGAGATGAAGCTTCATTATTTGTATGTCATATAAACAATAGGATTGCCCATAAGAAAACAAGAGAAGCACCTTATGAATTATGGAAGGGTTATAAACCTAATATAACTTACTTAAAAGTGTGGGGGTGCTTACTTAAGGTTATGTTGTCTGATCCTAAAAAGTGAAAGATAGGCTCTAAAACTTCTAATTGTATGTTTATTGGATATGCTCAGCATAGTACTGCATATAGATTTCTTGTTTTAAAAAGTGATGCGCTAGATAAAACTCTATATTTGAGACTAAAAATGTTGAATTTATGGTGTAAACACCCAATTATGTCCGAGACTCATTTTAAGGTGGTTAATGTATAAAGAAATTCAAAAATGAATTAGATTTATAATTAAAATTTTTTTTTCAAAATAGAAAACAGAAAACAGACAACAGACAAACAGAAACAGACATTGAAAGTTTTTCTGAAAAAAATAAAAAAATAAAAATGAATTTGTAATTTGGTCCTAAATCAAAATTAACTAAAAAAGAGACGAAAGGAAAACAAAAAATACAAAAATATATACAAATTAAAAAAGAAAACAGAAAACAGAAAACAGAAAACAGATAACAACAGAAAACAGAAAACAGAAAACAGAAAACAGAAAACAGAAAACAGACAAAAGTCATTTAGTTTTTAACAACCAAATAAAAAGTATAAAAATATATAATGAAATCAGAATTTAAAAATAAAATAAAATCTAAATAATACAAAATAAAAAAGGAAAAAGAAGAAAAGGGCAAAAGACTGAAAAACGGATTCTGATAGTTATAAAAAGGCACCAAAGGTGATTTTCGGGTGGCTTTTGGTTTTGTTGGCCTTAACTCGCTTTGGAGATTTGGAGAGAAAGAGAGAACGAAGGGAAGTCTTCAAGGTGAACTCCGACGAGCTTCTCTGATCTCCGGCAGTCACGTAGAGGTTAGCCAAATTCATCATCCTCCCTCTAAAATAAAGATATGAATCATTGTTTCGAATGAATCTTGAAATGAATTCGTATGAGTAGTATATGCATGAGATGATATCGCAACTTCTCAGTGTAATTTTGAGCACCTGGAATCTGTATGTTGATGATAAGTGATTTGTGTGGATTTCTGCGAGTGTTATATGGATTGAAAAGAGTATCTTCGTTTAAAAAAAAAAAAACAACAACATAACATAAAACCTGGAAAATCCATGAGTCTTGCAGAGTCTCCTCTGTTCCTCCCAAAACAGAGGAAAGGTTGGCCAATTTTGGCTCAAACGAGGGGGCTAATGGGCGTAGAAGTACTGTAGTAGGTGTCAGTCTCGTGCTTAACCAGAAACTCTCCTAATTTAGCAAGAATAGGATAAGAGCAGGGCCTCCTGCAAACTCCCTTGCTCCCACATTTTCAAGAAAAGAAGGAGGCTCCAAATACGGGTTTTTTGATCGACCTCTCAAAGGTTCTCGTTGGAGACACAGCCTCCTCCACCCTCACATCCTAACATGGAGGAAGGTGACGAAGAAGCTACGAATTCCTCAAGATTCCTCTCCAGAGGCGTGACACGAAGACTCGCTTTGACTCCAGGTAAGACTTCAGGCCTCCATATGCCTCTTCTTGATCTGGCTACGGGATACTCCCTCGTGTCTACATTGGAGGATTCATCATTGTCATACGGTCCTTAGACCATGCATAATCTTGCTTACATTTGATTAGATAGTCTTTATGCATATATGCGTATGTAAGAGCCATAAGTGCTATAAAGATTTCAGAATCTGGGACTTAGTAAAACCAGAGAAATCCAATCTGATACTATAGGCAAATTAAGCACTCAAGTTAGAATATTCTGCTAAAATTGGTCATCAATGAGGAAGGGGATGTTTAAGGAAACAGATAGGTATTGGTTTGTTTTTACTCTGTTAAGAAACTGAGTCAGAAAGCTGAAGAGAGTGAGAAGGAAGAGGCCGAAAACGCGAGGCTTACACAAGAGTAGCTAAGCTTAACATTGCAATATTTTTAGAGAACTTCCCCAGTTTGTAGTCAAGGCTGGATCAATTTTAAGTAGTCTATATGTTAGAATTTCCAGATTGAAAAACAGGCTTGAAGCAAAGGAGATGTACGCCAATGCCATTCACCCGAAGATTCTTAGCAAGTACTGCAAGTACGCCTTTGGAGAGTTCTTTGTGGCAGCTGATGCAAATGTAGAAAAGAAATTGTCTCTTACTGTTCAAGCCCCGAATGCTATCAATTTGGATGATTACCATCTAGCCATTACCCGCAATACCAACATCATTGATGATTCAATCATATGAGGAGGATATCGCGGATACTGAAACAGAGAAATCTGATTACAGTGACGAAGATGAGTATGAAGATGTTTTATTGATGATGACGGTTTTCCAGAGATTTTCCCACCATCTCCTATTCCTGGTGAAGAGGAAACTTCTCCTGATACCGGACATCAAAAAAGGTAGAAAAAAGCCTTGACGGCTTAGGAAGAGGTACCAGCCGATGAGAGTCGGATGATGATGAAGAAAAGATATTTGTCAATGGTAGTATTACCAATTTCATCTCGTTACAAGAATAAAGCCTCCGGGTAGGGTCTTAGACCTGAACTGGATGGCGAGTTTTGACGAGGAGAGTAGACAAAAAAAGAATGTTGAAGATGGTGGAAATAGTATTATTGAAACAAATTTAAAAACTGATGATGTCCTTGTAGATAGTCAGATGAATAGGGAAGCTGAACTGTCAAACCACTTAGCAGATCCCTGCACTGTTGTGGATGCTGGGGATATTAAAAACTTAAAAAAAAAAGGGAAAGGAAAAAGACACAAAGGGTTTGTGTAATGGCAATTCTATCAAACTAGATAATGGCATAAGGAGATGAGCTAAACATGGAGAAAATGACCCAGGATTTTGTGACAGGAAATGAACAACACCAGCAGCATGCAAATGATAAGGGAACTGAAACCACGGATAAAATACTACCTTCCTCTGAGTTTGATCATAGACAGGGTGAAAAGCCAAAGAAGAAAAGGAAAGAACGGTCAAAGGAGGGGATGCTTTCAATTGCTACTGGTGTTTATCATGACAATGAACACGACAAACAGCACACAGTTATTGGAATGGATCCTGAAAAGAGTAGAACAAAAAGAAAAAGAGAGGGTAAACAAAGGTGCCAATGGATACCATGCGGATATCATCCAAGAGAACAAAGCTGAAGCGAGTTGAAGCTGGGTTCAATGATAGAAAAGTTAAGAAAAAGGAGTAGAAGTCAGGGCGTGTAGAAGTTGTAAATTCGGATATGCCTATTTACATTGAACGTGGCAAGACCGATATGGTGAAAGGAAAAATCGGAGGGTCTGCAAAGCCTTCCCAAGTAGGAACATTGTTAAATGGACTAGTTATTCAAGAGCTAGGGAAAGGGACAAAAAATGGCAGAATTGCTTTGCATCCTGGGAAAGGATCGGCGTCTACTACACCGACAAGTTGATGAAAAATGAAGTAGTATTTGAGTCAAACACGGCCAAGCTCCTTTCGATTTTCCTTGGAAAAAGAGGAAGTCATGAGGGGTTGGGAGGTTGACCTTAATGGCATGCAGATTGGAGGAAGAAGAAGACTTGTAATTCCATCTTCAATGACGTCTAAGAGTGATGAACAAAATGCCATGCAAAAAGTATGTAAGAGGGATGAAATGAAAGAAGACATAGAGCCCACCTATGGATTGTAGTTAAAAAATATAAAGGGAGCGGTCTAGTATCTTACATATACGCATAGTTAACAAAACATAAAGGATAAGGGTGGCTAGCTCAAGTGGTTCAACCTGTTTGCTCACCACTCCCTTGCCTCTATTTCGATCCCGGTAGGCTACCTTTTTTATCAAAATAGTTTCATCTCTTAAATAAGCTTTAAGGTGGATTCAAAGCGTTAAGCACCCAACCAGGCGCTTAGCCTAATGGCTGGTGCACTACCCGCAGGCTCCAAATCCGGGGTTCGAGCCCCCTGGACACTATTAGTTTTATAACCCCAAATTCCAAAAATCAAACAGCCTCAATCTTCAAATTACCCAAATACCCTAATGAAATCCAAAAATTCCAGCCATGTCCCAGCCCCACCTAATGACCGCAGGTTTGTCCTTGGTCAAATGCAAAAATTCCAGATATGCCCCTGCCAGGGTAAATACCCAATCTGCCCTTGGGCTTCTCATTAATACCATTTCTGTCCCATGCCTTGTGAATTACAGGATTGCCCCTAGACAATTTGGTTAATCCCTATTCTGCCCCCTAAAAAATTCTAAAAAATTAGAAAATTAATAAAAAATTCTAGAAAATCAAAAATTAAAATTTTTCAGAAATTCCAAAACTTAATGAAAATTCTAAAAAATACAGAAAATTAATAAAATTCTAAAAAAATACAGAAAATAAAAAGTTTCTAAAAAATTTTAGAAAATTAATAAACAATTCCAAAAAATTAGAAAAGTGATAAAATTTCACAAAATTTCTAAATCTCTAACAATTCTTAAATAAATCATAAAAATCCTAAAAATCTTAGAAAATTCATAAGAATTCCTAAAAATTTACAATAAACCATAAAATTCGATAATTCCTAAGAATCATAAAACCTTATAATTCCTAAACAAATTGACAAAATTATCAAAGTATTTTCATAAAACTCTTTAGTTAATAGATTCCCTATGATTTCTAATACTTGTGTTTTGCTCATTTTTATTCATCGATTTTTGAAAATAAAAATCTTGTTTTGCAATTCTTAATCTCACGCGATTTGAGTCTACGCACGAACTGGTAGCTTTTTCATTGCTGTTGTTTAGAGATTCGTATGGGTCCAAGTGCAGCCGTAGTTGTCTTGGACCTTGTGCATATATTAAGGTTGTTTTCCCTTTTGCAAAAAAAATTGGTCATTTTATTCATCGATTTTCAAAGTAAAGATCTTGTTTTGCAATTCTCATCTCACTTGCGACGAACCCTACGCACGAACCGGGTAGCTTTTTCTCACGTTCGTTGCTTGAGATTTTCATGGGTCCAAGTGCAGCCGTAGTCATTGTCTTGGACCTTGTGCATCAGTGGGATTAAGGTTGCCCTCTGAAAACAGTTTTTCAAAAATAGTCCAAGCTATTTTTTACTTTCCAAAGCTCCGAAGGTCAAGCCTTCGAGCACATTTCAAACACTCTTTCAAACACTTTCGAAAGTCAAGCTTTCCAAAACAAACGAGAACTACGTAAGCCTTGAGTTTCCCATTGCACCAGGGAATACGTAGGAGCGGGATCAAGTCCTGTCGGTAACCTCCATCAAGTATTTATTTTCACTCTAATAAAAGGGATCAAACTGTTTTCAAATAATCACACACTCAATTTAAGGGTCTTGTTCTTCGGAACAGCGAGTGGGAGTGCCTAACACCTTCCTACTTGTAACCGACTCCCAACTTAGAAGCTCATTTTTTGAGTCAGGGGTTTTTCCAAATATTTTTCCTTAAACAAAATTTGTGGCGACTCCACACATCATATAACTACTCATTTTAAAATTTTAGCGAGTTCGTCGTCTCGTCGAATTCTACGGTTGCTATTATGATGGCGACTCCACTGGGGACTATAGAGAGTCTAGCCCGTTTGATTGTTTGTGTATTGCTTTGATCCCTTTACATCTTATTGTATGACTTATTTATCTATTTGCTTATCCGTGATTGATTGATTTGTTTATTCTTTGTACCAACCTTAGGATAGACGAATGTTAAATTGCTTCATATGTCTCTATAAGTTCCCCAATTACGGGTATCCCAAAATAAAGTGCCCTCCTGCATTGCATAAGCATTCTATTTCGAGTGGGGCCCTATACCCGGTCTGAGTCTTTAGGACTAGAGGATCTAGTGGTGTCACTTTGGGGCTTACGTCCCGTTTGACTATCACGAAAATCCCGCCTAGAGTGCGTCCATTCGTAATGCCCTCTACAACTGGTAGCTTTTTTTCGCTGTTGAAAGCAAGCATTGCGGGACTGAACTTGGCTCTAGTGACCTTTTATACCTTAGGACTACTAACCACCTTTTGAGAGGTTCATGCATTAAATGACCATAGATCTTTAGGACAAGTTACCCAAATAGGACAAGAGGAGGGCACGTTAAATTCAGGTCCAATCTTTTACTTATGAGGGGATGATTAAGGAATAAGGAGTGAAAAAATAGAGGAAAAGTTCATATAGAGACGAACAAAAATGAAAAGAAAAAAAAGAGAAAGGAAATAAAGAGAGAGAAATTAAGGAAAAAGTCGAGTAAGAGAAAAAAAAAAAAGGAAAAAAAGGAAAGACAAAGAGTGAAAAGATAAGGGGGATATTGATAGATTTTGTGCAAATAAAGTTATGTTTGGCATTCTATTATAGTCTATCATACATCAATTCCACTTCAAAAATAAAAACCTAACATGTTCATCTTTGTTGTTTTCTTCATTTCTTTTATTATCAAAGGACCAGGTTCTCAGTGACATCTAAAGAAGGGGTGAAATGGAAATTAATGCGGAAATCGGGCAGTTAAGAAAGAGAAAGAGGGTTGGGGTCAAGCTGACTGATTTCGCTAGCTTGGAGGACTTCGGAAACAAAGCGCCACAAGTATTCGCTTAATGACGTTCACCAAAAGTATGGAAATATACCGAAAACCGCTTTTTGAAAGTCAAAGTGCGGAGGGGGCCTCACGGCGATGGTACAATACTATGACCCCCTCTCCGATGCTTTACTTTTCCAACTTCCAGCTGGCGCTTACTTTGGAAGAATTAGAGCGAGATTTTGATCTGCCTCTAGAGGGAGTCCGCCCTTACAACCATTTGGAACACCACACTTCATTCAACTCGCTCCAAGCCCCTGGGTTTGCAGGCAGGCGACCAATTGACAGATTACCAAGGGAAGAATCAAGCTAAGGGGTTCACCCGAGGGTTTTTAGAAACTTACATGCAGCAGCTAGCCGATAGCGGTCAGTGGGACACCTACATGGACGTACTAGCCCTTGCCATCTATGGACTAGTCCTCTTTCCAGGCATAGAGGATTTTGTTGACCTAAATGCCGTGGATATCTTCTTGGCCCGAAAAAATAAAGCTGAAAACCCTGTTACCGCCTTATTGGCCGATGTCTACTACACGCTTAATCTCTGCCACGAGGGGAGAGGGAAGAAGCTGCTTTGCTGTCTGCCAATGCTGTACATATGGATTACGGCTCACGCCTTCAGGAGGAGCGTGAAAACACAATGCCCCATATCCGACCTACTATGCTATCAAATAAAGCCAATGGATAGTGAAGAATGGGCAGCTCATTTCGCTGGCTTAAAAGAAGAACAGATCCGATGGCAACCCACCTGGCAACAGAGAACGGAGGTCATCTACCATTGTAAAGGGTTCCCAAATGTACCCCTCATGGGAACCAGGGGTTGCATCAACTACAACCCGATACTGGGGCAAAGGCAGTTGGCTTACCCCATCAAGGCACCTCCATCGATGAATGATGGTGACACTCTTTCCCTTTTGAAATACGAGGGAGATTTCGCTGAGCCCCTCCGCAAAGTACGAGAAGCATGGGAAAGTGTTACTCGGAAAGGAAAAGAATTGGGGGTCCGAAGCTGCGGAGCCAAAGAAGAATATCGACAGTGGGTCAGAGACAGGGTGCAACAGATCAAGCTGCCATTTAAACCTCCGACCGCCCCATCTGAAAATCAACCATCACCAATGGCGTTTGAAGATGAGGTCGTTAAAGATTTGAAAGAAAAGCTAGAAGCCATGACCAAGAAAAACGCCCGACTAGAAGAAGAGCTTCTGAAAGAACGACAAGAGAGCGCCGCATGGAGAAGAGAAAACGAAGTGAACAAAGCTCTCTTAACCTCTATCAGGGATCAGCAAAAGGGCGAACGAGAGCGGGCTTCACGGGTACATATGAATTTGCAAGCGGCCAATAAAGAGCTTGGACTGAGAGCGCAAGAAAGGGATGCCGCCCTCCAAGAGAATCATCAACTGAGGGGCGCTTTGGAGCAAGTGAAGGCCAAGATTCATACCATCCGCGAAGAGAAAAATCGGATCCTAGCCACAAACAAGAGAATCCAAGCAGAGGCAGACCACATAGCAGAGGAAAGAAACGACCTGTTGCAGCGAATAGAAGACATGAAAAATCAAATCGAAGGCCTATTAGCGTCTTGGCAAAACGAAGTAAACGAAGAAAAATGGAATGTCATTGAAGTAATCCGAATGCAACAAAGGGGCATTAAGGATATCCAAAACGAGAATAGATGGTACAAAGACACAGCTGACCACTGGGCCAGATGTTTTGGGAGACTAGCTGGTTTAGCAAATATGGCAATTGAAGAAGTACCAACATTCCTCAAGAAGGCCGAAGCTTCGTTACATCCGCTGCATACTCCTCCTGAAGTTGAAGATTTTATCTTATTTTGTAAAAATCTGATACTAAGGATGAACAAGTATATTGTGCTAGCCGACGGGGAAGGGCAAAATGTAAAATAAATTCGGTCTGCTTGAATAAAGTTGATTTCTCTCCGTCTGTGATTTCGCATTAATTTCCATTTCATGCTCAAGACGATTAAAGCACACACAATCAATAGAAGATCAATGAGAAACTGGTCCCTCGATATTTTATTTTCACACCAAATATCACCTTCAATTAATAATTAACTAATATAATGTTTCGTTTTTTAACTCAGTACCTTTCAGATAACAAAATAGCGGGCTCACGACTCCCTCGGCATTCGTACAGCACTCGATCAAAAACCAAAATCATGAGTGAGCTAGAAATGCAGAATGAGGAGCTCAGGAATGAGGTAGCTGAGTTAAAAGATCAGGTAGCTAAGCTCATGAAGCTACTTGAAAAAGGCACAGAGGGACCTACGGCAACCGAGGCAACAGGGGCTGCTACTACTTCAATGCCCTTGCAAGCAGTCACTGAACAAGAATGGCCATACGGGCTACCACCTAGCTATGAGCATCCATATGGACCGAGCTCTCAAGGGATCGTCACTGGTGAAAATCCCAATGCACTGCCACTTCACATAAACCATGCCGCCCACCATTATCATCCAAACCTTCCGACTGGGCTTCCACACACAAACCCTACCACTCATCCTCACCATGTGAACCCCCCGACCTACCCTCTTCCTACCAATACCACCGGTTATCCACCTCACACATACCCAACACACACAAACCTTCCACCTTATCCCTACAACACAAACACTTCCACAGCTTTCCCCCCACAAATAAATCCATCCTTTCCTCCTCACAACATCACCCTCGACTATACACACATGAATACAACCGTCACCGAGGACCCCACATATTCTGTCCCGGTCACTATTCAGCCAGCCAACCCTCACCCACAACACCCTTACGGTCATACTACTAGACCCGAGGGCCAACACACCTTACCTCACCACATTGCTCAACCTGTGGACCAAGAAGCCCAGTTCGGTGGAAGATGGCAGCACCTAGAGGAGAGGGTTAGAGCCATCGAAGGACATGGATATGGAGTAGTAGAGGCTTCCGAGCTATGCCTCGTACCTGATGTCATAATACCCCCTAAATTCAAAACACCTGAATTCGAGAAATATAGGGGGGTCGGATGCCCGAAAAGCCATCTGACAATGTATTGCCGAAAAATGGCCTCCCATTCACACAATGATAAGCTGCTTATCCACTGTTTCCAGGATAGTTTAACTGGAGCGGCTGTTAGCTGGTATGCCCAGCTCAAGAGGTCATACATCCGCACATGGAAGGACTTGGCAGACGCCTTCCTTAGGCAATACAAGTACAACATAGAGATGGCACCCGACAGGACTCAATTACAGAACATGATCAAGAAAGAGAATGAGTCCTTTAAAGAGTACGCACAGCGATGGAGAGAGCTGGCCGCCCAGGTTCAACCTCCTCTGCTGGACAGGGAGATGATCAGCACTTTTATGGAGACTCTCCCTGCTCCATTCTACGACAAGATGGTGGGCAGTGTGTCCGCCAACTTCTCCGACATGGTACTAATCGGAGAACGAATAGAGAGCGGCTTACGCCGAGGAAGGATTGTACACAATGCCGTCGGCAATGTCAGCACGAAAAAGCCGACGAGCAATCCATGGAAGAAGAAAGAAGCCGAGACCCATTATGTCTCAGCCGACCCTAGCCGCCCACAACCTGTGTACCAACCACCCACCACGCCACCTAACTACCAAATACCATATCAACCACAATTTCCTACAAACCCACATATGGTGGCCTCTGCCCAACCTTTATACCAACCAACTTACAACCCGCCACCTACTCCATTTTAGCCAAACGCTTCCTTCATAACTCCACCTACCCAAACATTCCCTCAACAGCAACCACCAAAACCATGGAACCAAAACACCAACACTAACCCACCTCAACAAAAACCCAACAATAACCAAAGAAAGATAGTGCAATTTGACCCGATCCCAATGAGTTACTCGGAGCTTTTGCCCCGTCTGATTCAAAACTCCTTGATTTCACTAGTCCCCATGAAGCCTTTGGAACCCCCATTTCCGAAGTGGTACAATCCTGAGGCGAAATGCACTACCACGCCGGGGACAGTGGGGCATTCCACCGATAATTGTCCTGGCCCCGAAACATAGGGTCCAGGAGGGATTAATGCCAAATGGCTAAATTTCGAGAAGGATGCGCCCAGCGTGGGGAATAACCCACTACCAAATCATGGAGGAGCAGGGCCCTCCGTGAACTACGTTGAGGTAGAAGAGGAGGTAGACATGATCGACGAATCCTTTCCCGGACCTCCTAAACCACTGGTCATTCGCTATACTGAGCCATCGGCCCTGCCTACGCCTGATGGGTTGAAACCAATCACAATAAAGGTACCAGGACCTTTTCAGTACAAAAAGAATAAAGAGGTACCATGGAAATATAATGTTGAGATACTAGGAGGAAAAACCGAAGAGGACAAGAGTCCGTCACTCAGCGTGACTAACATAGCCGGTATAGGGGGAATGACCAGAAGTGGCCGCATATACACCCCCGCCGAAGACATAAGGAGACAACCAGCCACCTTAGACAATGAAAATCAAGCTAGGCATGAGCCCGAAGACGGCAGCAAAGAAGTGGAGAAAGAGACAAAGAAGGCAGTCTCTGACGAAGAGGCTTGCGAGTTCTTGAAACTGATAAAACAAAGCGAGTATACGGTCATCGAGCAATTAAATCGTATACCCGCTAAAATATCATTGTTAGCTCTAATGATGAACTCGGAGCCCCATCGAAAGGTGTTGCTGAAGATCTTAAACGAAGCCCATGTAGTCCACAATATCTCAGTGGATAAATTCGAGGGTATCGCTAGTAATATAATCGCCAACAATTTCATAACCTTGCCGACCGTGAAATCCGGAGGAAGGAGCAAGACATAACAGGGCGTTGCATATATCGGTCAAATGCATGGATCACATTCTAGCCAGAGTTTTGATAAACAATGGCTCCTCTCTGAATGTGATGCCTCAGTTGACTTTTTCCAAAATACCACATGAGGGGATCCACACGAGGCCTAGCTCTACGGTAGTAAGAGCATTAGATGGGTCAAGACGGGAGGTTATTGGCGAAGTAGATCTGCCAGTCCAAATTGGTCCGATCGTCTTCAACATAACTTTCCAAATAATGGACATTCAGCCAGCCTACAGCTGTCTATTGGGAAGACCTTGGATTCATTCCGCTAAAGCGGTCCCTTCAACTTTGCATCGAAGTTGAAGTTCATCATAAATGACAGACTAATCATCATCTCAGCGGAAGAAGATTATCTCGTCAGCAAACTCACTAATCCTCCTTACATTGAGGCTGCCGAAGAGGCATTGGAAACTCATTTCCAAGCCTTAGAGGTTGCCAATGTCACTACAATTAAGGAAGGTGAAGTGGTTGACCGTGGGCTGCCCCCTAAAGCTCTGATAATGATGGCCCGAGTGATGTTAAAAAATGGGTTCGAGCCAGGCGGTAGACTGGGGCAAAATAATGGTGGTTTGTCTCGACCGTTGTCTGTGAATAAAAACAAGCGGCGATATGGATTGGGATATCAGCCTACCGAAGAGGATAAGACAGTAAGACCTCGGTACAACAAGGTCCCTCTGTGTCACATATCACAAAGTTTCCGAAGTGCCGGCTTCGAAGACTCAAGCATAATTGCAGTCATAGACGAGAAAGGGACATTTACTCTTGAAGATCTGGTGACGCCCTGTCCCCGTGGACAAGAACTGACTAATTGGGAAATTTTCGATCTACCTCTCACTTTTGGTTCAGTTCAAATGTAATTTTGTAATTGTCATGACAAATTTCATACATAAACATTTTGTACATATTTTTTTTTTGACAAGTAATAAATACAGTTGCATTCTCCAAAAATATCCTCTCTTCTACTGCTCAATATTTCCTCTTGCCAAATATATATATCTTATTTCTTCTTCTCATACCCAATACGCAGATCCGATTTGAAACCGCCTCGTGACGATAATGCTAGTATTGTATTAGGCGATTTCGACTGTGTTGACGACCCGGTTGACGAAGAGGCAGAATTTGAGTGCGAACCCACCGACGAGATGTTGAGATTGGTGGAACGCGAATCTAAAACAATTGAACCTCATCAGGAACCCGTGGATTTAATAAATTTGGGGACCGAGGAAGATAAAAGAGAAGTCAAGATAGGCATGCTTATCGCCGGAGACAATCGTGAGCGATTAGTCTCACTCCTACAGAACTATAGTGATATTTTCGCTTGGTCTTATCAAGACATGCCAGGCCTAGACACTTCTATAGTGGAGCACAAGCTGCCTATGAAAGCCGGATGTACGCCAGTCAAACAGAAGCTGAGGAGGATGAAACCGGAAATGTCTCTAAAAATCCGGGAAGAAGTAAGAAAGCAGTTTGACGCCGGTTTCTTGGCTGTTGCAAATTACCCCGAATGGGTGGCTAACATAGTGCCGGTCCCCAAGAAAGATGGGAAGGTCCGGATGTGTGTGGACTACAGAGATCTTAATCGAGCCAGCCCAAAAGATGACTTTCCGCTGCCTCACATCGATGTGCTGGTCGATAACACTGCACAATTCTCCTATTTTTCATTCATGGACGGTTTCTCAGGTTACAACCAAATTAAGATGGCCGAGGAGGATAGAGAAAAGACTACCTTCATCACAGCCTGGGGAACCTTTTGTTACAAAGTCATGCCTTTTGGATTAAAAAATGCTGGGGCAACCTATCAAAGGGCCATGGTAACATTATTCCATGATATGATTCATAAGGAGATAGAAGTCTACGTGGATGATATGATCGCCAAATCCCGGACAGAAGATGACCATCTCATGGATCTGCAGAAGTTATTTGAGAGGCTCAGAAAATTCAAACTGCGGTTGAACCCGGCTAAATGCACCTTTGGGGTCAAATCAGGAAAGTCCGGGTTTCATTGTCGAGAAAGGCATTGAAGTTGACCCCGACAAAGCCCGGGCAATTATAGATATGCCAGCTCCAAGAACTGAAAAAGAGATCCGAGGCTTCCTAGGAAGACTCAATTATATCTCCCGGTTCATCTTTCAGTTGACAGCTACATGTGAGCCAATCTTTAAGCTATTGCGCAAGAATCAACCCATGAGTTGGGATGAGGATTGCCAAGAAGCTTTTGAAAAGATCAAATCATACCTACAGAACCCACCGGTCCTAGTACCGCCAGTTGCTGGAAGGCCCTTGATCTTATATCTGACGGTTACAGACCAGTCGATGGGTTGCGTGCTCGGTCAACACGACGAATCCGGGAGAAAGGAGCCGGCAATATACTACTTAAGTAAGAAGTTCACAAGCGGAGAAGCTAGATACTCTCTAGAACGAACTCTTGTGCTACAGCATGGGCAAAAGACACCGCCTAAGACAGTATATGCTAAGCCACACCACATGGTTGATATCCAGGATGGATCCGATCAAGTACATATTTGAAAAGCCTGCATTATCAGGACGGATTGCCAAGTGGCAAATGGTGCTTTCGGAATATGATATCCTGTATGTGACGCAAATCACAAAGGCGATTACTTGCGAAATATTTAGCCCAACAACCGCTAGAAGACTACCAGGCCATGCAGCCGGAATTTCCTGATGAGGATCTGATGACGATCTTTGGTGAAGAAGGAAAGATAGATGGAGAGAAATGGACAATGTTATTTGACGGTGCGTCCAATATGATGGGCCACGGTATAGGAGTTATCGATTTCCCAAAGACAAAGATATACCTATCACCGCCCGACTAGCCTTCGATTGCACAAATAATATGGCAGAATATGAAGCTTGTATCCTAGGGATTCAAGCCGCAATCGAAGCTAAAGTAAAACGCCTAGAGGTCTTTGGTGACTCAGCCTTGGTTATCCACCAGGTCAGGGGAGAATGGGAGACCAAAGATGCAAAGCTAGTGCCGTACCAAGCCGTCTCCAAGAACTAGAATACTTTGAGGAGATCAATTTCTCGCATATACGCGGAAGATAATCAACTAGGTGACGCCTTAGCCACCTTGTCCTCTATGTTTGAAATTGGACAAGAAGAAGATATGCCTCTCATTCACATCCAACATCGTTTCAGACCAGCATTCTGTCAAACAGTAGAGGTGGAACCGGATGGAAAACCATGGTATCATGACATCCGGCAGTTTTTGAGGAACAGGGAATACCCCGCCGATGCATCTGAAAACGACAAGAGGACTTTACGAAGGTTGGCCGCAGGATTCTTCCTCAATGGAGAAGTCCTATACAAAAGGAATCACGACATGGTTCTGCTCAGATGTGTAGACGCAGCGGAAGCCAACAAGATTCTAGTAGAAGTTCACGAAGGATCTTTTGGTACCCATGCCAATGGACATGCCATGGCAAGAAAAATCCTCAGGGCTGGATACTATTGGTTGACCATGGAAGCTGACTGTTGCAAACACGTCAAAACCTGCCACAAGTGTCAGGTATACGCAGACAATATCCATGCGCCGTCAACATTATTGAATGTGCTGTCTTCACCATGGCCGTTCGCTATGTGGGGAATAGATGTCATTGGCCCAATAGAGCCCAAGGCATCCAATGGACACCGCTTCATATTAGTCGCCATCGACTATTTCACAAAATGGGTCGAGGCTGCCTCATATGCTAGTGTGACTCGCAATGTGGTGGTCAGATTCGTAAAGAGAGAACTGATCTGCCGATATGGATTACCCAGTAAGCTCATCACAGACAATGGCTTAAATCTTAACAATAAGATGATGTCAGAATTATGTGACCAGTTCAAGATTCAACATCACAATTCATCCCCATACCGACCAAAGATGAATGGAGCGGTCGAAGCAGCCAATAAAAACATCAAGAAGATAATACAGAAAATGGTTCTTTCCTACAGAGAATGGCATGAAATGCTCCCATATGCATTACATGCATACCGGACCTCTGTCCGTACATCCACTGGGGCAACACCATTCTCACTAGTATATGGAATGGAGGCTGTACTCCCAATCGAGGTCGAGATTCCCTCATTGAGAGTCCTGATGGATGCTAAATTGGAAGAAGCCGAATGGGTCCAGGCTCGGATGGATCAGCTAAACCTAATTGAAGAGAAGAGGTTGACAGCAGTATGCCATGGCCAATTGTACCAAAGACGAATGAAGAGAGCATTCGATAAGAAGATCAATCCTCGGGAGTTTCAAGAAGGAGATTTGGTGGTAAAAAAGCTATTGCCTATGCAAAAGGCGCTGCAGGGGAAATGGTCTCCAAATTACCATGGACCTTATATAGTTAAGAAGGCTTTCTCTGGAGACGCTTTGATTCTGGCCGACATGGATGGGAAAGATTTGCCTAACCCTGTCAATTCGGATGCCGTCAAAAAGTACTACGCTTGAAAAAAGAGAAAGAAAAGCCCGCAAGGTCAATCATCAAAAGACCTAGGCAAAAGTTAGGGTAATACAAGAAAGAAAAGCCCGCTAGGTCAACCATCAAAAAGACCTAGGCAAAAGTTAGGGCAATACAATAAGAGAAAGAAAAGCCCGCTAGGTCAATCATCAAGAAGACCTAGGCAAAAGCTAGGGCAATACAAGAAAGAAAAGCCCGCTAGGTCAATCATCAAAAAGACCTAGGCAAAAGTTAGGGCAATACAAGAAGGAAAAACCCGCTAGGTCCGCCATTATTTTTGACCTAGGAAAAAGTCAGGACGATTCAGGTAAAAAGCATCTTAAGCCGAAAACCCGAAAGGGCGGTTTAAACAAAACGGCACCGACAAAACAAAATTCGTCCCTCTTAATTAGAGAAGGCAAGAAAGGGTAACAGGTAGTCTCCATCTATACTGCGGCAAATTCATGCTGGGGCAGAAATGGACAGATATCCATGGTTCTAGGGAAAGGTTCAAAACTGGTCTGGGGCAAGTTAAATAAACTGGGGCAAAATTTTGGCTTTTCAGAAGCTGGGACAGCAATGCACGAAGAGATCGCCAAAATACGATACTAGCACTAATCGTCTCAAAGGCATCACCACCAACCAAAACTGCTTCACCAGACGCCTCGTTGCAAAAACACCCTATGTCCTTTTGACTATCTTGTTAATCCCCATTATATGCAACTGTATTTTCTTCTGTCAAAATGTATATGCAAAATGTAATCATGTATTCTTAATGACAATGGCTGATTACTAATGTTGTACCAAAATAGAAGTCATGTCGAATTTTTTCTTAATGACAAGTTCTTTTGATCCAAAAATCTCACTAAAGCAGTATATGCAGCAGATATGTCTCTCAAAGCGATCAAAGAAACAAACAGTTCAAAGAGTCTAGCTCACTCTGAAAGATATGATCGGTGCAAGAAGAAAGCCGGGGAGTCGGAGCCCGCAGATAAAACCAGGAGGTCTTTCTTTTCTTAGATTTATTGCTTTTAGGCCTATATTGTCAGGCCGCCCTAGTTTAGATTTACTGCTTTTAGGCCTATGTTGTCAGGCCGCCGTAGATAAGATTTACTACTTTTTAGGCCTATGTTGTCAGGCCGCCCTAGATTAGATTTACTGCTTTTTTGGCCTATGTTGTCAGGCCGTCCTAGATTAGATTTACTGCTTTTTAGGCCTATGTTGTCAGGCCGCCCTAGATTAGATCTACTGCTTTTAGGCCTATGTTGTCAGGCCGCCATAGATTAGATTTACTGCTTTTTAGGCCTATGTTGTCAGGCCGCCCTAGATTAGATTTACTTGCTTTTAGGCCTATGTTGTCAGGCCGTCCTAGTTTAGATTTACTGCCTTTAGGCCTATGTTGTCAGGTCGCCCTAGATTAGATTTACTGCTTTTTAGGCCTATGTTGTCAGGCCGCCCTAGATTAGATTTACTGCTTTTTAGGCCTATGTTGTCAGGCCGCCCTAGATTAGATTTACTGCTTTTTAGGCCTATGTTGTCAGGCCGCCCTAGATTAGATTTACTGCTTTTTAGGCCTATGTTGTCAGCCGCCTAGATTAGATTTATCGCTTTTTGGCCTATGTTGTCGTAGCCGCCTAGATTAGATTTCTGCTTTTTTAGGCTTATGTTGTCGGGTCGCCCTAGATTAGATCTATCATGCTTTTAGGCCTATGTTGTCGAACCATAGATTAGATTTATCGCTTTTAGGCCTATGTTGTCGAGCACCATAGATTAGATTTCTTCGCTTTTTAGGCCTATGTTGTCGAGCCGCCCTAGATTAGATTTACCTTTTAGGCCTATGTTGTCGGCCGCCTAGATTAGATTTATCGCTTTTTAGGCCTATGTTGTCGGCCGCCTAGATTAGATTTCTCGCTTTTAGGCCTATGTTGTCGAGCCGCCCTAGATTAGATTCTATCGCTTTTAGGCCTATGTTGTCGGCCGCCGTAGTTTAGATTTATGCTTTTGGCCTATGTTGTCGAGCGCCGTAGATTAGATTTACTCGCTTTTTAGGCCTATGTTGTCGTCCGCCATAGATTAGATTTATCGCTTTTTAGGCCTATATTGTCGAAGCCTAGATTAGATTTACTTGTTTTTTAGGCCTATGTTGTCGTCAGTGAGATTAGATTTATCGCTTTTAGGCCTATGTTGTCGCCATATAGATTAGATTTCTCGCTTTTTAGGCCTATGTTGTCGAGCCGCCCTAGATTAGATTTACTTGCTTTTAGGCCTATGTTGTCGGGCCGCCTTAGTTTAGATTTATCTTTGCCTTTAGGCCTATGTTGTCGAGCCGCCTAGATTAGATTTATTGCTTTTTAGGCCTATGTTGTCGGGCCGCCTAGATTAGATTTCTCGCTTTTTAGGCCTATGTTGTCGTGCGCCTAGATTAGATTTACTGCTTTTTAGGCCTATGTTGTCAGGCCGCCCTAGATTAGATTTACTTGCTTTTAGGCCTATGTTGTCAGGCCGCCCTAGATTAGATTTACTGCTTTTTGGCCTATGTTGTCAGGCCGCCCTAGATTAGATTTACTGCTTTTTAGGCCTATGTTGTCAGGCCGCCCTAGATTAGATTTACTGCTTTTAGGCCTATGTTGTCAGGCCGCCCTAGATTAGATTTACTACTTTTTAGGCCTATGTTGTCAGGCCGCCATAGATTAGATTTACTGCTTTTTAGGCCTATGTTGTCAGGCCGCCCTAGATTAGATTTACTGCTTTTTTGGCCTATGTTGTCGAGCCGCCTAGATTAGATTTACTTGCTTTTAGGCCTATGTTGTCGGCCGCCTAGATTAGATCTACTTGCTTTTAGGCCTATGTTGTCGGGCCGCCATAGATTAGATTTACTTGCTTTTAGGCCTATGTTGTCGAGGCCGCCCTAGATTAGATTTATCTGCTTTTTAGGCCCATGTTGTCGAGCGCCATAGATTAGATTTCTTGCTTTTTAGGCCTATGTTGTCGGGCCGCCTAGATTAGGTTTACTTGCTTTTAGGCCTATGTTGTCGTCCGCCGTAGATTAGATTTATGCTTTTAGGCCTATGTTGTCAGGCCGCCATAGATTAGATTTACTGCTTTTTAGGCCTATGTTGTCAGGCCGCCCTAGATTAGATTTACTTGCTTTTAGGCCTATGTTGTCGTCCGCCCTAGTTTAGATTTATCGCTTTTAGGCCTATGTTGTCAGTCGCCTAGATTAGATTTATCGCTTTTTTAGGCCTATGTTGTCGAGACGCCCCTAGATTAGATTTACTGCTTTTTAGCCCTATGTTGTCAGGTCGCCCTAGATAAGATTTACTGCTTTTTAGGCCTATGTTGTCAGGTCGCCCTAGATTAGATTTACTGCTTTTTAGGCCTATGTTGTCGTCGCCTAGATTAGATTTCTTGCTTTTTGGCCTATGTTGTCGAGCCGCCTTAGATTAGATTCTTGCTTTTAGGCTTATGTTGTCGTCGCCCTAGATTAGATCTATCGCTTTTAGGCCTATGTTGTCGGCCGCCATAGATTAGATTCCTTTTAGGCCTATGTTGTCGAGACATATAGATTAGATTTACTGCTTTTTAGGCCTATCTTTGTCGGGCGCCTAGATTAGATTTTCTTTTTAGGCTATGTTGTCGGGCCGCCTAGATTAGATTTCATCTTTTAGGCCTATGTTGTCGGGCCGCCTAGATTAGATTCTATGCTTTTTAGGCCTATGTTGTCGAGGCCGCCCTAGGTTAGATTTGTGCTTTTAGGCCTATGTTGTCGAGCCGTAGTTTAGATTTTCGCTTTTTGGCCTATGTTGTCGGGCCGCCGTAGATTAGATTTACTTGCTTTAGGCCTATGTTGTCGAGGCCGCCATAGATTAGATTCTTCGCTTTTTAGGCCTATATTGTCGGGCCGCCTAGATTAGATTTACTTGCTTTTAGGCCTATGTTGTCGGGCCGTAGTAGATTAGATTCTTGCTTTTAGGCCTATGTTGTCGGCCGCCATAGATTAGATTTACTGCTTTTTAGGCCTATGTTGTCAGGCCGCCCTAGATTAGATTTACTTGCTTTTAGGCCTATGTTGTCAGGCCGCCCTAGTTTAGATTTACTGCCTTTAGGCCTATGTTGTCAGGCCGCCCTAGATTAGATTTACTGCTTTTAGGCCTATGTTGTCGGCCGCCCTAGATTAGATTTTTTGCTTTTTAGGCCTATGTTGTCGAGCCGCCTAGATTAGATTTTGCTTTTAGGCCTATGTTGTCGGCCGCCCTAGATTAGATTTCCTGCTTTTAGGCCTATGTTGTCAGGCCGCCCTAGATTAGATTTACTGCTTTTTGGCCTATGTTGTCGAGCGCCTAGATTAGATTTCTTGCTTTTTAGGCCTATGTTGTCGAGCCTTACCTAGATTAGATTTCTTGCTTTTAGGCCTATGTTGTCGAGCGCCTAGATTAGATTTACTACTTTTTAGGCCTATGTTGTCGAGCGCCATAGATTAGATTTATTGCTTTTAGGCCTATGTTGTCAGCCGCCCTAGATTAGATTTATCGCTTTTTGGCCTATGTTGTCGAGCCGCCTAGATTAGATTTCTTGCTTTTTAGGCCTATGTTGTCGTGCCGCCCTAGATTAGATCTACTGCTTTTTAGGCCTATGTTGTCAGGCCGCCATAGATTAGATTTACTGCTTTTTAGGCCTATGTTGTCAGGCCGCCCTAGATTAGATTTACTGCTTTTTAGGCCCATGTTGTCAGGCCGCCATAGATTAGATTTACTGCTTTTTAGGCCTATGTTGTCAGGCCGCCCTAGATTAGGTTTACTTGCTTTTAGGCCTATGTTGTCAGGCCGCCGTAGATTAGATTTACTGCTTTTAGGCCTATGTTGTCAGGCCGCCATAGATTAGATTTACTGCTTTTTAGGCCTATGTTGTCAGGCCGCCCTAGATTAGATTTACTTGCTTTTAGGCCTATGTTGTCAGGCCGCCCTAGTTTAGATTTCACGCTTTAGGCCTATGTTGTCGAGCCGCCCTAGATTAGATTTACTTGCTTTTTAGGCCTATGTTGTCGGCAGCCCTAGATTAGATTTCTACTGCTTTTTAGGCCTATGTTGTCAGGCCGCCGTAGATTAGATTTACTGCTTTTAGGCCTATGTTGTCAGGCCGCCCTAGATTAGATTTACTTGCTTTTAGGCCTATGTTGTCAGGCCGTCCTAGATTAGATTTACTGCTTTTTGGCCTATGTTGTCAGGCCGCCCTAGATTAGATTTACTTATTTTTAGGCCTATGTTGTCGGGCCGCCCTAGATTAGATCTATCGCTTTTAGGCCTATGTTGTCGGGCATAGATTAGATTAGATTTACTCGCTTTTAGGCCTATGTTGTCGGGCCGCCTAGATTAGATTCTCGCTTTTTAGGCCTATGTTGTCGAGCCGCCATAGATTAGATTTGCTTGCTTTTTAGGCCTATGTTGTCGGGCCGCCCTAGATTAGATTTATTGCTTTTTTGGCCTATGTTGTCGGGCCGCCTAGATTAGATTTATCTGCTTTTTAGGCCTATGTTGTCGGGCCGCCCTAGATTAGATCTATCGCTTTTTAGGCCTATGTTGTCGGCCGCCATAGATTAGATTCTTGCTTTTAGGCCTATGTTGTCGAGCCGCCTAGATTAGATTTCTTCGCTTTTAGGCCTATGTTGTCGAGGCCGCCATAGATTAGATTCTCGCTTTTTAGGCTATGTTGTCGAGCCCTAGATTAGGTTTACTTGCTTTTAGGCCTATGTTGTCGTGCCGCTAGATTAGATTTTGCTTTTAGGCCTATGTTGTCGGCCGCCATAGATTAGATTCTTGCTTTTTAGGCCTATGTTGTCGGGCGCCCCTAGATTAGATTTACTTGCTTTAGGCCTATGTTGTCGAGCCCCTAGTTTAGATTCTTGCCTTTAGGCCTATGTTGTCAGGCCTAGATTAGATTTACTGCTTTTTAGGCCTATGTTGTCAGGCCGCCCTAGATTAGATTTACTGCTTTTTAGGCCTATGTTGTCAGGCCGCCCTAGATTAGATTTACTGCTTTTTAGGCCTATGTTGTCAAGCGGCCCTAGATTAGATTTACTGCTTTTTAGGCCTATGTTGTCAGACCGCCCTAGATTAGATTTACTGCTTTTTTGGCCTATGTTGTCAGGCCGCCCTAGATTAGATTTACTGCTTTTAGGCCTATGTTGTCAGGCCGCCCTAGATTAGATCTACTGCTTTTAGGCTTATGTTGTCGAGCCGCATAGATTAGATTTACCGCTTTTAGGCCTATGTTGTCAGGCCGCCCTAGATTAGATTTACTGCTTTTTAGGCCTATGTTGTCAGACCGCCATAGATTAGATTTACTGCTTTTTAGGCCTATGTTGTCAGGCCGCCCTAGATTAGATTTACTTGCTTTTAGGCCTATGTTGTCAGGCCAGTAGATTAGATTTCTTGCTTTTAGGCCTATGTTGTCGGTAGCCCTAGATTAGATTTACTTGCTTTTAGGCCTATGTTGTCGGGCCGTCCTAGTTTAGATTTACCGCCTTTAGGCCTATGTTGTCAGTCGCCCTAGATTAGATTCTTGCTTTTTAGGCCTATGTTGTCGAGACGCCTAGATTAGATTTTTCTTGCTTTTTAGCCCCTATGTTGTCAGTCGCCTAGATTAGATTCTCGCTTTTTAGGCCTATGTTGTCGGCCGCCCTAGATTAGATTCTTGCTTTTTAGGCCTATGTTGTCGGGCGCCCTAGATTAGATTTACTTGCTTTTTAGGCCTATGTTGTCGTGCCGTCCCTAGATTAGATTCTTGCTTTTTTGGCCTATGTTGTCAGTAGCCCTAGATTAGATCTACTGCTTTTTAGGCCTATGTTGTCGAGGCCGCCATAGATTAGATTCTTCGCTTTTTAGGCCTATGTTGTCGAGCCGCCCTAGATTAGATTTCTTGCTTTTTAGGCCTATGTTGTAAGGCGCCCTAGATTAGATCTCTTTGCTTTTAGGCCTATGTTGTCGAGGCCGCCATAGATTAGATTTCTTCGCTTTTAGGCCTATGTTGTCGGGCCGCCCTAGATTAGATTCTTGCTTTTTAGGCCTATGTTGTCAGGCCGCCCTAGATTAGATTTACTTGCTTTTAGGCCTATGTTGTCAGGCCGCCGTAGATCAGATTCTTGCTTTTAGGCTATGTTGTCGAGCCGCCCTAGATTAGATTTACTTGCTTTTAGGCCTATGTTGTCGGGGCCGTCCTAGTTTAGATTTTGCCTTTAGGCCTATGTTGTCAGGTCGCCCTAGATTAGATTTACTGCTTTTTAGGCCTATGTTGTCAGGCCGCCCTAGATTAGATTCGCTTTTTAGCCCTATGTTGTCGGAGTCGCCCTAGATTAGATTTACTTTGCTTTTTAGGCCTATGTTGTCGAGCCGCCCTAGATTAGATTCTTGCTTTTAGGCCTATGTTGTCGGCCGCCATAGATTAGATTTCTTGTTTTTTAGGCCTATGTTGTCGAGCCGCCCTAGGTTAGATTTACTTGCTTTTAGGCCTATGTTGTCAGGCCGTCCCTGTTTAGATTCTGCCTTTAGGCCTATGTTGTCGTCGCCCTAGATTAGATTTCTTGCTTTTTTAGGCCTATGTTGTGTTGCCCTAGATTAGATTTCTTTGCTTTTCCAGGCCTATGTTGTCGGGCCGCCTAGATTAGATTTCTTGCTTTTTAGGCCTATGTTGTCGAGCCGCCCTAGATTAGATTTACTGGTTTTTTAGGCCTATGTTGTCGGGCCGCCTAGATTAGATTTATTGCTTTTTGGCCTATGTTGTCGAGGGCCGCCATAGATTAGATTTACTTGCTTTTTTTAGGCCTATGTTGTCGGGCCGCCTAGATTAGGTTTACTTGCTTTTAGGCCTATGTTGTCAGGCCGCCGTAGATTAGATTTACTGCTTTTAGGCCTATGTTGTCAGGCCGCCATAGATTAGATTTACTGCTTTTTAGGCCTATGTTGTCAGGCCGCCCTAGATTAGATTTACTTGCTTTTAGGCCTATGTTGTCAGGCCGCCCTAGTTTAGATTTACTGCCTTTAGGCCTATGTTGTCAGGCCGCCCTAGATTAGATTTACTGCTTTTTAGGCCTATGTTGTCCGGCCGCCCTAGATTAGATTTACTGCTTTTTAGGCCTATGTTGTCAGGCCGCCCTAGATTAGATTCTTTTTTAGGCCTATGTTGTCGGCGCCGCCTAGATTAGATTTTTGCTTTTTAGGCCTATGTTGTCGACCGCCTAGATTAGATTCTGCTTTTTTTGGCCTATGTTGTCAGCCGCCTAGATTAGATTCTACGCTTTTTAGGCCTATGTTGTCGAGCCGCCTAGATTAGATCTACGCACCAGGCCTATGTTGTCGGGCGCCATAGATTAGATTCTTTTTTAGGCCTATGTTGTCAGGCCGCCCTAGATTAGATTTACTGCTTTTTAGGCCTATGTTGTCAGGCCGCCATAGATTAGATTTACTGCTTTTTAGGCCTATGTTGTCAGGCCGCCCTAGATTAGATTTACTTGCTTTTAGGCCTATGTTGTGAGGCCGCCGTAGATTAGATTTACTGCTTTTAGGCCTATGTTGTCAGGCCGCCCTAGATTAGATTTACTTGCTTTTAGGCCTATGTTGTCAGGCCGTCCTAGTTTAGATTTACTGCCTTTAGGCCTATGTTGTCAGGTCGCCCTAGATTAGATTTACTGCTTTTTAGGCCTATGTTGTCAGGCCGCCCTAGATTAGATTTACTGCTTTTTAGCCCTATGTTGTTAGGTCGCCCTAGATTAGATTTACTGCTTTTTAGGCCTATGTTGTCAGGCCGCCCTAGATTAGATTTACTGCTTTTTAGGCCTATGTTGTCAGGCCGCCCTAGATTAGATTTACTGCTTTTTAGGCCTATGTTGTCAGGACGTCCTAGATTAGATTTACTGCTTTTTTGGCCTTTGTTGTCAGGCCGCCCTAGATTAGATCTACTGCTTTTTAGGCCTATGTTGTCAGGCCGCCATAGATTAGATTTACTGCTTTTAGGCCTATGGTTTCAGGCCGCCCTAGATTAGATTTACTGCTTTTTAGGCCTATGTTGTCAGGCCGCCCTAGATTAGATCTACTGCTTTTAGGCCTATGTTGTCAGGCCGCCATAGATTAGATTTACTGCTTTTAGGCCTATGTTGTCAGGCCGCCCTAGATTAGATTTACTGCTTTTTAGGCCTATGTTGTCAGGCCGCCATAGATTAGATTTACTGCTTTTTAGGCCTATGTTGTCAGGCCGCCCTAGATTAGATTTACTTGCTTTTAGGCCTATGTTGTCGGGCCAGTAGATTAGATTCTTGCTTTTAGGCCTATGTTGTCAGGCCGCCCTAGATTAGATTTACTTGCTTTTAGGCCTATGTTGTCAGGCCGTCCTAGTTTAGATTTACCTTTAGGCTATGTTGTCAGTCGTAGTAGATTAGATTTCTCGCTTTTTAGGCCTATGTTGTCGAACCGCCTAGATTAGATTTCTTGCTTTTTTAGCCCTATGTTGTCGTCGCCTAGATTAGATTTACGCTTTTAGGCCTATGTTGTCGAGCCGCCCTAGATTAGATTCTTGCTTTTTAGGCCTATGTTGTCAGGCCGCCATAGATTAGATTCTTGTTTTTTAGGCCTATGTTGTCGGGCGCCTAGATTAGATTTACTTGCTTTTAGGCCTATGTTGTCGAGGCCGTCTAGTTTAGATTTACGCCTTTAGGCCTATGTTGTCGTCGCCTAAGATTAGATTCTTGCTTTTAGGCCTATGTTGTCATTGCCTAGATTAGATTTCTTGCTTTTCGGGCACTATGTTGTCGAGCCGCCTAGATTAGATTTCTTGCTTTTTAGGCCTATGTTGTCGGGCCGCCCTAGATTAGATTTGCTTGGTTTTAGGCCTATGTTGTCGAGCCCCTAGATTAGATTTACTTTTTTGGCCTATGTTGTCGGGCCGCTAGATTAGATTTACTTGCTTTTTAGGCTTATGTTGTCGGGTAAGCCTAGATTAGATCTCTTGCTTTTAGGCCTATGTTGTCGGGCCGCCATAGATTAGATTTCTTGCTTTTAGGCTTATGTTGTCGTAGCCATAGATTAGATTCTTGCTTTTTAGGCCTATGTTGTCGAGCCGCCCTAGATTAGATTTACCTGCTTTTAGGCCTATGTTGTCAGGCCGCCCTAGATTAGATTTACTACTTTTTAGGCCTATGTTGTCAGGCCGCCCTAGATTAGATTTACTGGTTTTTAGGCCTATGTTGTCGAGGCCGCCCTAGATTAGATTTTCGCTTTTAGGCCTATGTTGTCGGGCACGTAGTTTAGATTTCTTGCTTTTGGCCTATGTTGTCGGGCCGCGTAGATTAGATTTATTTGCTTTTAGGCCTATGTTGTCAGGCCGCCCTAGATTAGATTTACTGCTTTTAGGCCTATGTTGTCAGGCCGTCATAGATTAGATTTATTGCTTTTAGGCCTATGTTGTCAGGCCGTCCTAGATTAGATTTACTGCTTTTAGGCCTATGTTGTCAGGCCGCCATAGATTAGATTTATTGCTTTGAGGCTTATATTGTCAGGCCGCCGTAGTTTAGATTTACTGCTTTTAGGCCTATGTTGTCAGGCCGCCCTAGATTAGATTTACTGCTTTTAGGCCTATGTTGTCAGGCCGCCCTAGATTAGATTTACTGCTTTTTAGGCCTATGTTGTCAGGCCGCCCTAGATTAGATTTACTGCTTTTAGGCCTATGTTGTCAGGCCTCCCATACTTAGATCTCATACAATTTCAGTATCACAACACACAAAGCCAGTAAAGCCACCCCATAAAGTTCACACTAAGCTCAAGGCTTCTAGTGTCATTGTTGGAGTTTTTCAAAAGGTCTGTCTCGGACATGAGGCGTTCACATCTTTACTCATTCTCCTACCACGATAACTCAGAGAATCGCTTCTCACGTTATCTGGTAAGAAAATAAGTAAAGAGGGGCAAACTGTAAACACCCAATTATGTCCGAGACTCATTTTAAGGTGGTTAATGTATAAAGAAATTCAAAAATGAATTAGATTTATAATTAAATTTTTTTTTTCAAAATAGAAAACAGAAAACAGACAACAGACAAACAGAAACAGACATTGAAAGTTTTTCTGAAAAAAATAAAAAAATAAAAATGAATTTGTAATTTGGTCCTAAATCAAAATTAACTAAAAAAGAGACGAAAGGAAAACAAAAAATACAAAAATATATACAAATTAAAACGAGAAAACGAGAAAACGAGAAAAAAAAAGCAGATAACAACGAGAAAACGACAGAAACGAAAACGAGAAAACGAGAAAACGAGAAAACGAGACAAAAGTCATTTAGTTTTTAACAACCAAATAAAAAGTATAAAAATATATAATGAAATCAGAATTTAAAAATAAAATAAAATCTAAATAATACAAAATAAAAAAGGAAAAAGAAGAAAAGGGCAAAAGACTGAAAAGCGGATTCTGATAGTTATAAAAAGGCACCAAAGGTGATTTTCGGGTGGCTTTTGGTTTTGTTGGCCTTAACTCGCTTTGGAGATTTGGAGAGAAAGAGAGAACGAAGGGAAGTCTTCAAGGTGAACTCCGACGAGCTTCTACGATCTCCGTGATCCACGTAGAGGTTAGCCAAATTCATCATCCTCCTCTAAAATAAAGATATGAATCATTGTTTCGAATGAATCTTGAAATGAATTCGTATGAGTAGTATATGCATGAGATGATATCGCAACTTCTCAGTGTAATTTTGAGCACCTGGAATCTGTATGTTGATGATAAGTGATTTGTGTGGATTTCTGCGAGTGTTATATGGATTGAAAAGAGTATCTTCGTTTAAAAAAAAAAAAACAACAACATAACATAAAACCTGGAAAATCCATGAGTCTTGCAGAGTCTCCTCTGTTTCCTCCCAAAACAGAGGAAAGGTTGGCCAATTTTGGCTCAAACGAGGGGGCTAATGGGCGTAGAAGTACTGTAGTAGGTGTCAGTCTCGTGCTTAACCAGAAACTCTCCTAATTTAGCAAGAATAGGATAAGAGCAGGGCCTCCTGCAAACTCCCTTGCTCCCACATTTTCAAGAAAAGAAGGAGGCTCCAAATACGGGTTTTTTGATCGACCTCTCTAAGGTTCTCGTTGGAGACACAGCCTCCTCCACCCTCACATCCTAACATGGAGGAAGGTGACGAAGAAGCTACGAATTCCTCAAGATTCCTCTCCAGAGGCGTGACACGAAGACTCGCTTTGACTCCAGGTAAGACTTCAGGCCTCCATATGCCTCTTCTTGATCTGGCTACGGGATACTCCCTCGTGTCTACATTGGAGGATTCATCATTGTCATACGGTCCTTAGACCATGCATAATCTTGCTTACATTTGATTAGATAGTCTTTATGCATATATGCGTATGTAAGAGCCATAAGTGCTATAAAGATTTCAGAATCATGGACTTAGTAAAACCAAAGAAATCCAATCTGATACTATAGGCAAATTAAGCACTCAAGTTAGAATATTCTGCTAAAATTGGTCATCAATGAGGAATGGGATGTTTAAGGAAACAGAGAGGTATTGGTTTGTTTTTACTCTGTTAAGAAACTGAGTCAAAAAGCTGAAGAGAGTGAGAAGGAAGAGGCCGAAAACGCGAGGCTTACACAAGAGTAGCTAAGCTTAACATCGCAATATTTTTAGAGAACTTCCCCAGTTTGTAGTCAAGGCTGGATCAATTTTAAGTAGTCTATATGTTAGAATTTCCAGATTGAAAAACAGGCTTGAAGCAAAGGAGATGTACGCCAATGCCATTCACCCGAAGATTCTTAGCAAGTACTGCAAGTACGCCTTTGGAGAGTTCTTTGTGGCAGCTGATGCAAATGTAGAAAAGAAATTGTCTCTTACTGTTCAAGCCCCGAATGCTATCAATTTGGATGATTACCATCTAGCCATTACCCGCAATACCAACATCATTGATGATTCAATCATATGAGGAGGATATCGCGGATACTGAAACAGAGAAATCTGATTACAGTGACGAAGATGAGTATGAAGATGTTTTATTGATGATGACGGTTTTCCAGAGATTTTCCCACCATCTCCTATTCCTGGTGAAGAGGAAACTTCTCATGATACCAGACCAAAAGGTAGAAAAGGCAGCCTTCGACGGCTTAGGAAGAGGTACCAGCCAGTAGAGTCAGATGATGATGAAGAAAAGATATTTGTCAATGGTAGTATTACCAATTTCATCTCGTTACAAGAATAAAGCCTCTGGTAGGGTCTTAGACCTGGAACTGGATGGCAGTTTTGACAGAGGAGCTGGTAGTGACAGCAAAAAGAATGTTGAAGATGGTGGAAATAGTATTATTGAAACAAATTTAAAAACTGATTATGTCCTTGTAGATAGTCAGATGAATAGGGAAGTGAGCCGGTCAAACCACTTAGCGGATCCCTGCCTTTATTTGTGGATCTTTGATATTAAAAACTTAAAAAAAAAAGGGAAAGGAAAAAGACACAAAGGGTTTGTGTAATGGCAATTCTATCAAACTAGATAATGGCATAAGGAGATGAGCTAAACATGGAGAAAATGACCCAGGATTTTGTGACAGGAAATGAACAACACCAGCAGCATGCAAATGATAACGGAACTGAAACCACGGATAAAATACTACCTTCCTCTGAGTTTGATCATGGACAGGGTGAAAAGCCAAAGAAGAAAAGGAAAGAACGGTCAAAGGAGGGGATGCTTTCAATTGCTACTGGTGTTTATCATGACAATCTTGTTGATCTGCCTCAGAAAAATGAACACGACAAACAACACACAGTTATTGGAATGGATCCTGAAAAGAGTAGAACAAAAAGAAAAAGAGCAGGTAAACAAAGGTGCCAATGGATACCATGCAGATATCATCCAAGAGAACAAAGCCGACAGAGTTGAAGCTGGGTTCAATGATAGAAAAGTTAAGAAAAAAGGAGTAGAAGTCAGGGCAGTGTAGAAGTTGTAAATTCTGATATGCCTATTTCTGTTGAACGTGGCAAGACTGATATGGTGAAAGGGAAAAATCAGAGGGCTGATGCAAAGCCTTCCCAAGTAGGAACATTGTTAAATGGACTAGTTATTCAAGAGCTAGGGAAAGGGACAAAAAATGGCAGAATTGCTGCATCTGGGAAAGGATCAGCGTCTACTACACTGACAAGTTGATGAAAAATGAAGTAGTATTTGAGTCAAACACTGGCCAAGCTCCTTTCAGATTTTTCCTTGGAAAAAGGGAAGTCATGAGGGGTTGGGAGGTTGACCTTAATGGCATGCAGATTGGAGGAAGAAGAAGACTTGTAATTCCATCTTCAATGACGTCTAAGAGTGATGAACAAAATGCCATGCAAAAAGTATGTAAGAGGGATGAAATGAAAGAAGACATAGAGCCCACTTATGGATTGTAGTTAAAAAATATAAAGGGAGCAGTACAGCATCTTATATATACGCATAGTTAACAAAACATAAAGGATAAGGGTGGCTAGCTCAAGTGGTTCAACCTGTTTGCAAACTCCCTTGCCCCTATTTCGATCCTGGTAGGCTGCTTTTTTTTATCAAAATAATTTCATCTCTTAAATAAGCTTTAAGGTGGATTCAAGGTGTTAAGTACCCAAACAGGCGCTTAGCCTAATGGCTGGTGCACTACCCGCAGGCTCCAGATCCGGGGTTCGAGCCCCCTGGATACTATTAGTTTTATAACCCCCAATTCCAAAAAATCAAACAGCCTCAATATTCAAATTACCCAAATACCTTGACCAAATCCAAAAATTCCAGCCATGTCCCCGCCCCTGTAATGACCAGTTTGTCCTTGGTCAAATGCAAAAATTCCAGATGTGCCTCTGCCATGGTAAATACCCAATCTGCCCTTGGGTTCCTCATTAATACCATTTCTGTCCCATGCCTTGTGAATTACAGGATTGCCCCTAGACAATTTGGTTAATCCCTATTCTGCCCCCTGAAGATTCTAAAAATTAGAAAATTAATAAAAAATTCTAGAAAATCGAAAATTAAAATTTTTCAGAAATTCCAAAACTTAATGAAAATTCTAAAAAATACAGAAAATTAATAAAAATTCTAAAAAAATACAGAAAATAAAAAAGTTTCTAAAAAATTTTAGAAAATTAATAAACAATTCCAAAAAATTAGAAAAGTGATAAAATTTCACAAAATTTCTAAATCTCTAACAATTCTTAAATAAATCATAAAAATCCTAAAAATCTTAGAAAATTCATAAGAATTCCTAAAAATTTACAATAAACCATAAAATTCGATAATTCCTAAGAATCATAAAAACCTTATAATTCCTAAACAAATTGACAAAATTATCAAGTATTTTCATAAAACTCTTTAGTTAATAGATTCCCTATGATTTCTAATACTTGTGTTTTGCTCATTTTTATTCATCGATTTTTGAAAATAAAAAATCTTGTTTTGCAATTCTTAATCTCACGCGACGAGCTCTACGCACGAACTGGTAGCTTTTCTCGCCGTTCGTTGCTTAGAATGTCGTATGGTCCAAGTGCAGCCGTAGTTGTCTTGGACCTTGTGCATATGTGGATTAAGGTTGCTTTTCCCTTTTGCAAAAAAAAATTGGTCATTTTATTCATCGATTTTCAAAGTAAAGATCTTGTTTTGCAATTCTCAATCTCACGCGACGAACCCTACGCACGAACTGGTAGCTTTTTCTGCTGTTCGTTGCTTAGAGATTCGTATGGGTCCAAGTGCAGCCGTAGTTGTCTTGGACCTTGTGCATTGTGGATTAAGGTTGCCCTCTGAAGCAGTTTTTCAAAAATAGTCAAGCTATTTTTTACTTTCCAAAAAAGCTCTAGAAGGTCAAGCCTTCGAGCACATTTCAAACACTCTTTCAAACACTTTCGAAAGTCAAGCTTTCAAAACAAACGAGAACTACGTAAGCCTTGAGTTTCCCATTGCACCAGGGAATACGTAGGAGCAGGATCAAGTCCTGCCAGGCTAACCTCCATCAAGTATTTATTTTCACTCTAATAAAAGGGATCAAACTGTTTTCAAATAATCACACACTCAATTTAAGGGTACTGTTCTTCGGAACAGGCGAGTGGGGTGCCTAACACCTTCCCTACTTGTAACCGACTCCCGAACTTAGAAGCTCATTTTTTTGAGTCAGGGTTTTTCCAAATATTTTTCCCTTAAACAAAATTTGGTGGCAACTCCACACATCATATAACTACTCATTTTTAAAATTTTAGCGAGTTCGTCGTCTCGTCGAATTTACGGTTGCGACAGATGGCGACTCCACTGGGGACTATAGAGAGTCTAGCCCATTTGATTGTTTGTGTATTGCTTTGATCCCTTTACATCTTATTGTATGACTTATTTATCTATTTGCTTATCTGTGATTGATTGATTTGTTTATTCTTTGTACCAACCTTAGGATAGACGAATGTTAAATTGCTTCATATGTCTGTATAAGTTCCCCAATTGCAGGTATCCCAAAATAAAGTGCCCTCCATGCATTGCATAAGCATTCTATTTCGAGTGGGGCCCTATACCCGGGTCTGAGTGCTGCCTAGGACTAGAGGGATCTAGTGGTGTCACTTTGGGGCTTACGTCCTGTTTGACTATCACGAAAATCCCAGCTAGAGTGCGTCCTATTCGTAATGCCCTACAACTGGTAGCTTTTTCTGCTGTTGTAGCAAGCATTGCGGACTGGAACTTGGCTCTAGTGACCTTTTATACCTTAGGACTACTAACCACCTTTTGAGAGGTTCATGCATTAAATGACCATAGATCTTTAGGACAGGTTACCCAAATAGGACAAGAGGAGGGCACGTTCTGCAAATTCAGGTCCAATCTTTTACTTATGAGGGGATGATTAAGGAATAAGGGGAGTGAAAAAATAGAGGAAAAGTTCATATGAGAGACGAACAAAAATGAAAAGAAAAAAAAAGAGAAAGGAAATAAAGAGAGAGAAATTAAGGAAAAAAGTCGAGTAAGAGAAAAAAAAAGGGAAAAAAGGAAAGACAAAGAGTGAAAAGATAAGGGGGATATTGATAGATTTTGTGCAAATAAAGTTATGTTTGGCATTCTATTATAGTCTATCATACATCAATTCCACTTCAAAAATAAAAACCTAACATGTTCATCTTTGTTGTTTTCTTCATTTCTTTTATTATCAAAGGACCAGGTTCTCAGTGACATCTAAAGAAGGGGTGAAATGGAAATTAATGCGGAAATCGGGCAGTTAAGAAAGAGAAAGAGGGTTGGGGTCAAGCTGACTGATTTCGCTAGCCTGGAGGACTTCGGAAACAAACTGACAAGTATCCAGTTAATGACGTTCACCAAAAAGTATGGAAATATACTGAAACTGCTGAAAGTCAAAGTGCAGGAGGGGGCCCTCACGGCGATGGTACAATACTATGACCCCCCTCTCCGATGCTTTACTTTTCCCAACTTCCAGTTGGCGCCTACTTTGGAAGAATTCGAGCAGATTTTGGATCTGCCTCTAGAGGGAGTCCGCCCTTACAACCATTTGGAACACCACACTTCATTCCGAACTGCTGCTCAAGCCCTGGGTTTGCAGGCAGGCGACCGATTGACAGATTACCAAGGGAAGAATCAAGCTAAGGGGTTCACCCGAGGGTTTTTAGAAACTTACATGCAGCAGCTAGCCGATAGCGGTCAGTGGGACACCTACATGGACGTACTAGCCCTTGCCATCTATGGACTAGTCCTCTTTCCAGGCATAGAGGATTTTGTTGACCTAAATGCCGTGGATATCTTCTTGGCCCGAAAAATAAAGCCGAAACCTTCAAGTCGCCTTATTGGCCGATGTCTACTACACGCTTAATCTCTCGCCACGAGGGAGAGGAAGAAGGCTGCTTTCTCAGTTCGCCAATGCTTGTACATATGGATTACGGCTCACGCCTTCAGGAGGAGCGTGAAAACACAATGCCCCATATCCGACCTACTATGCTATCAAATAAAGCCAATGGATAGTGAAGAATGGGCAGCTCATTTCGCTGGCTTAAAAGAAGAACAGATCCGATGGCAACCCACCTGGCAACAGAGAACGGAGGTCATCTACCATTGTAAAGGGTTCCCAAATGTACCCCTCATGGGAACCAGGGGTTGCATCAACTACAACCCGATACTGGGGCAAAGGCAGTTGGCTTACCCCATCAAGGCACCTCCATCAGATGAACTGGTGACACCTTTCCTTTTGAAATACGAGGGAGATTTCGCTGAGCCCCTCCGCAAAGTACGAGAAGCATGGGAAAGTGTTACTCGGAAAGGAAAAGAAATTGGGGTCAGGTCTCGGAGCCAAAGAAGAATATCGACAAGGGTCGAGACGGTGCAACGGCAGATCAAGCTGCCATTTAAACCTCCGACGCCCCATCGAAAATCAACCATCACCAATGGCGTTTGAAGATGAGGTCGTTAAAGATTTGAAAGAAAAGCTAGAAGCCATGACCAAGAAAAACGCCCGACTAGAAGAAGAGCTTCTGAAAGAACGACAAGAGAGCGCCGCATGGAGAAGAGAAAACGAAGTGAACAAAGCTCTCTTAACCTCTATCAGGGATCAGCAAAAGGGCGAACGAGAGCGGGCTTCACGGGTACATATGAACTTGCAAGCGGCCAATAAAGAGCTTGGACTGAGAGCGCAAGAAAGGGATGCCGCCCTCCAAGAGAATCATCAACTGAGGGGCGCTTTGGAGCAAGTGAAGGCCAAGATTCATACCATCCGCGAAGAGAAAAATCGGATCCTAGCCACAAACAAGAGAATCCAAGCGAGAAATGCGAGACCACATAGCGAGAGAAAGAAACGACTGTTGCGGCGAATAGAAGATATGAAAAATCAAATCGAAGGCCTATTAGCGTCTTGGCAAAACGAAGTAAACGAAGAAAAATGGAACGTCATTGAAGTAATCCGAATGCAACAAAGGGGCATTAAGGATATCCAAAACGAGAATAGATGGTACAAAGACACAGCTGACCACTGGGCCAGATGTTTTGGGAGACTAGCTGGTTTAGCAAATATGGCAATTGAAGAAGTACCAACATTCCTCAAGAAGGCCGAAGCTTCGTTACATCCGCTGCATACTCCTCCTGAAGTTGAAGATTTTATCTTATTTTGTAAAAATCTGATACTAAGGATGAACAAGTATATTGTGCTAGCCAGACAGGAAGGGCAAAATGTAAAATAAATTCGGTCTGCTTGAATAAAGTTGATTTCTCTCCGTCTGTGATTTCGCATTAATTTCCATTTCATGCTCAAGACGATTAAAGCACACACAATCAATAGAAGATCAATGAGAAACTGGTCCCTCGATATTTTATTTTCACACCAAATATCACCTTCAATTAATAATTAACTAATATAATGTTTCGTTTTTTAACTCAGTACCTTTCAGATAACAAAATAGCGGGCTCACGACTCCCTCGGCATTCGTACAGCACTCGATCAAAAACCAAAATCATGAGTGAGCTAGAAATGCAGAATGAGGAGCTCAGGAATGAGGTAGCTGAGTTAAAAGATCAGGTAGCTAAGCTCATGAAGCTACTTGAAAAAGGCACAGAGGGACCTACGGCAACCGAGGCAACAGGGGCTGCTACTACTTCAATGCCCTTGCAAGCTGTCACTGAACAAGAATGGCCATACGAGCTCTGCCTAGCTATGAGCATCCATATGGACCGAGCTCTCAAGGATCGTCACTGGTGAAAATCCCAATGCACTGCCACTTCACATAAACCATGCCGCCCACCATTATCATCCAAACCTTCCGACTAGGCTTCCACACACAAACCCTACCACTCATCCTCACCATGTGAACCCCCCGACCTACCCTCTTCCTACCAATACCACCGGTTATCCACCTCACACATACCCAACACACACAAACCTTCCACCTTATCCCTACAACACAAACACTTCCACAGCTTTCCCCCCACAAATAAATCCATCCTTTCCTCCTCACAACATCACCCTCGACTATACACACATGAATACAACCGTCACCGAGGACCCCACATATTCTGTCCCGGTCACTATTCAAGCACCAGCCAACCTCACCCACAACACCCTTACGGTCATACTACTAGACCCGAGGGCCAACACACCTTACCTCACCACATTGCTCAACTTGTGGACCAAGAAGCCCGGTTCGGTGGAAGATGGCGACACCTAGAGGGAGAGGTTAGAGCCATCGAAGGACATGGATATGGAGTAGTAGAGGCTTCCGAGCTATGCCTCGTACCTGATGTCATAATACCCCCTAAATTCAAAACACCTGAATTCGAGAAATATAGGGGGGTCGGATGCCCGAAAAGCCATCTGACAATGTATTGCCGAAAAATGGCCTCCCATTCACACAATGATAAGTTCGCTTATCCACCGTTGTTTCCCGGATAGTTTAATCGAGGTGTTGTTAGCCTGGTATGCCCAGCTCAAGAGGTCATACATCCGCACATGGAAGGACTTGGCAGACGCCTTCCTTAGGCAATACAAGTACAACATAGAGATGGCACCCGACAGGACTCAATTACAGAACATGATCAAGAAAGAGAATGAGTCCTTTAAAGAGTACGCACAGCGATGGAGAGAGCTGGCCGCCCAGGTTCAACCTCCTCTGCTGGACAGGGAGATGATCAGCACTTTTATGGAGACTCTCCCTGCCCCATTCTACGACAAGATGGTGGGCGCAGAACGCCAACTTCTCCGACATGGTACTAATCGGAGAACGAATAGAGAGCGGCTTACGCCGAGGAAGGATTGTACACAATGCCGTCGGCAATGTCAGTACGAAAAAGCCGACGAGCAATCCATGGAAGAAGAAAGAAGCCGAGACCCATTATGTCTCAGCCGACCCTAGCCGCCCACAACCTGTGTACCAACCACCCACCACGCCACCTAACTACCAAATACCATATCAACCACAATTTCCTACAAACCCACATATGGTGGCCTCTGCCCAACCTTTATACCAACCAACTTACAACCCGCCACCTACTCCATTTTAGCCAAACGCTTCCTTCATAACTCCACCTACCCAAACATTCCCTCAACAGCAACCACCAAAACCATGGAACCAAAACACCAACACTAACCCACCTCAACAAAAACCCAACAATAACCAAAGAAAGATAGTGCAATTTGACCCGATCCCAATGAGTTACTCGGAGCTTTTGCCCCGTCTGATTCAAAACTCCTTGATTTCACTAGTCCCCATGAAGCCTTTGGAACCCCCATTTCCGAAGTGGTACAATCCTGAGGCGAAATGCGACTACCACGCTGGGACAGTAGGGCATTCCACTGATAATTGTCTGGCCCTGAAACATAGGGTCCAGAAGCTGATTAATGCCAAATGGCTAAATTTCGAGAAGGATGCGCCCAGCGTGGGGAATAACCCACTACCAAATCATGGAGGAGCAGGGCCCTCCGTGAACTACGTTGAGGTAGAAGAGGAGGTAGACATGATCGACGAATCCTTTCCCGGACCTCCTAAACCACTGGTCATTCGCTATACTGAGCCATCGGCCCTGCCTACGCCTGATGGGTTGAAACCAATCACAATAAAGGTACCGGGACCTTTTCAGTACAACAGCAATAAAGAGGTACCATGGAAATATAATGTTGAGATACTAGGAGGAAAAACCGAAGAGGACAAGAGTCCGTCACTCAGCGTGACTAACATAGCCGGTATAGGGGGAATGACCAGAAGTGGCCGCATATACACCCCCGCCGAAGACATAAGGAGACAACCAGCCACCTTAGACAATGAAAATCAAGCTAGGCATGAGCCTGAAGACGGCAGCAAAGAAGTGGAGAAAGAGACAAAGAAGGCAGTCTCTGACGAAGAGGCTTGCGAGTTCTTGAAACTGATAAAACAAAGCGAGTATACGGTCATCGAGCAATTAAATCGTATACCCGCTAAAATATCATTGTTAGCTCTAATGATGAACTCGGAGCCCCATCGAAAGGTGTTGCTGAAGATCTTAAACGAAGCCCATGTAGTCCACAATATCTCAGTGGATAAATTCGAGGGTATCGCCAGTAATATAACTGCCAACAATTTCATAACCTTTGCCGACCGTGAAATCCCGGAGGAAGGGGCAAGACATAACAGGGCGTTGCATATATCGGTCAAATGCATGGATCACATTCTAGCCAGAGTTTTGATAGACAATGGCTCCTCTCTGAATGTGATGCCTCAGTTGACTTTTTCCAAAATACCACATGAGGGGATCCACACGAGGCCTAGCTCTACGGTAGTAAGAGCATTAGATGGGTCAAGACGGGAGGTTATTGGCGAAGTAGATCTGCCAGTCCAAATTGGTCCGATCGTCTTCAACATAACTTTCCAAATAATGGACATTCAGCCAGCCTACAGCTGTCTATTGGGAAGACCTTGGATTCATTCCGCTAAAGCGGTCCCTTCAACTTTGCATCAGAAGTTGAAGTTCATCATAGATGACAGACTAATCATCATCTCAGCGGAAGAAGATTATCTCGTCAGCAAACCCACTAATCCTCCTTACATTGAGGCTGCCGAAGAGGCATTGGAAACTCATTTCCAAGCCTTAGAGGTTGCCAATGTCACTACAATTAAGGAAGGTGAAGTGGTTGACCGTGGGCTGCCCCCTAAAGCTCTGATAATGATGGCCCGAGTGATGTTAAAAAATGGGTTCGAGCCAGGCGGTAGACTGGGGCAAAATAATGGTGGTTTGTCTCGACCGTTGTCTGTGAATAAAAACAAGCGGCGATATGGATTGGGATATCAGCCTACCGAAGAGGATAAGACAGTAAGACCTCGGTACAACAAGGTCCCTCTGTGTCACATATCACAAAGTTTCCGAAGTGCCGGCTTCGAAGACTCAAGCATAATTGCAGTCATAGACGAGAAGGGGACATTTACTCTTGAAGATCTGGTGACGCCCTGTCCCCGTGGACAAGAACTGACTAATTGGGAAATTTTCGATCTACCTCTCACTTTTGGTTCAGTTCAAATGTAATTTTGTAATTGTCATGACAAATTTCATACATAAACATTTTGTACATATTTTTTTTGACAAGTAATAAATACAGTTGCATTCTCCAAAAATATCCTCTCTTCTACTGCTCAATATTTCCTCTTGCCAAATATATATATCTTATTTCTTCTTCTCATACCCAATACGCAGATCCGATTTGAAACCGCCTTGTGACGATAATGCTAGTATTGTATTAAGCGATTTCGACTGTGTTGACGACCCGGTTGACGAAGAGGCAGAATTTGAGTGCGAACCCACCGACGAGATGTTGAGATTGGTGGAACGCGAATCTAAACAATTGAACCTCATCGAACCCGTGGATTTAATAAATTTGGGACCGAGGAAGATAAAAGAAGTCAAGATAGGCATGCTTATCGCCGGAGACACCGTGGAGCGATTAGTCTCACTCCTACAGAACTATAGTGATATTTTCGCTTGGTCTTATCAAGACATGCCAGGCCTAGACACTTCTATAGTGGAGCACAAGCTGCCTATGAAAGCCGGATGTACGCCAGTCAAACAGAAGCTGAGGAGGATGAAACCGGAAATGTCTCTAAAAATCCGGGAAGAAGTAAGAAACGGTTGACGCCGGTTTCTTGGCTGTTGCAAATTTACCCGAATGGGTGGCTAACATAGTGCCGGTCCCCAAGAAAGATGGGAAGGTCCGGATGTGTGTGGACTACAGAGATCTTAATCGAGCCAGCCCAAAAGATGACTTTCCGCTGCCTCACATCGATGTGCTGGTCAATAACCCTGCACAATTCTCCTATTTTTCATTCATGGACGGTTTCTCAGGTTACAACCAAATTAAGATGGCCGAGGAGGATAGAGAAAAGACTACCTTCATCACAGCCTGGGGAACCTTTTGTTACAAAGTCATGCCTTTTGGATTAAAAAATGCTGGGGCAACCTATCAAAGGGCCATGGTAACATTATTCCATGATATGATTCATAAGGAGATAGAAGTCTACGTGGATGATATGATCGCCAAATCCTGATTTAAGATGACCATCTCATGGATCTGCAGAAGTTATTTGAGAGGCTCAGAAAATTCAAACTGCGGTTGAACCCGGCTAAATGCACCTTTGGGGTCAAATCAGGAAAGCTGTTGGGTTTCATTGTCAGCAAGAAAGGCATTGAAGTTGACCCCGACAAAGCCCGGGCAATTATAGATATGCCAGCTCCAAGAATTGAAAAAGAGATCCGAGGCTTCCTAGGAAGACTCAATTATATCTCCCGGTTCATCTTTCAGTTGACAGCTACATGTGAGCCAATCTTTAAGCTATTGCGCAAGAATCAACCCATGAGTTGGGATGAGGATTGCCAAGAAGCTTTTGAAAAGATCAAATCATACCTACTGAGAACCCACGGTCCTAAGTACGCCCGATTCTTTGAAGGCCCTTGATCTTATATCTGACGGTTACAGACCAGTCGATGGGTTGCGTGCTCGGTCAACACGACGAATCCGGGAGAAAGGAGCCGGCAATATACTACTTAAGTAAGAAGTTCACAAGCGGAGAAGCTAGATACTCTCTCTTAGAACGAACCTGCTGTGCTCTGGCATGGGCAGCACACCGCCTAAGACAGTATATGCTAAGCCACACCACATGGTTGATATCCAGGATGGATCCGATCAAGTACATATTTGAAAAGCCTGCATTATCAGGACGGATTGCCAAGTGGCAAATGGTGCTTTCGGAATATGATATCCTGTATGTGACGCAAAATCACAAAGGCGTTGCACTGCCTAGAATATTTAGCCCAACAACCGCTAGAAGACTACCAGGCCATGCAAATGAATTTCCTGATGAGGATCTGATGACGATCTTTGGTGAAGAAGGAAAGATAGATGGAGAGAAATGGACAATGTTATTTGACGGTGCGTCCAATATGATGGGCCACGGTATAGGAGTTATACTGATTTCCCCGGAAAGACAGTATATACCTATCACCGCCCGACTAGCCTTCGATTGCACAAATAATATGGCAGAATATGAAGCTTGTATCCTAGGGATTCAAGCCGCAATCGAAGCTAAAGTAAAACGCCTAGAGGTCTTTGGTGACTCAGCCTTGGTTATCCACCAGGTCAGGGGAGAATGGGAGACCAAAGATGCAAAGCTAGTGCCGTACCAAGCCCGTCTCCAAGAACTGCTAGAATACTTTGAGGAGATCAATTTCTCGCATATACCGCGGGAAGATAATCAACTAGCTGACGCCTTAGCCACCTTGTCCTCTATGTTTGAAATTGGACAAGAAGAAGATATGCCTCTCATTCACATCCAACATCGTTTGCACCAAAGATTCTCATCAAACGGTAAGAGGTGGAACCGGATGGAAAACCATGGTATCATGACATCCTGCGCTTTTGAGGAACAGGAATACCCGCCGATGCATCTGAAAACGACAAGAGGACTTTACGAAGGTTGGCCGCAGGATTCTTCCTCAATGGAGAAGTCCTATACAAAAGGAATCACGACATGGTTCTGCTCAGATGTGTAGACGCAGCGGAAGCCAACAAGATTCTAGTAGAAGTTCACGAAGGATCTTTTGGTACCCATGCCAATGGACATGCCATGGCAAGAAAAATCCTCAGGGCTGGATACTATTGGTTGACCATGGAAGCTGACTGTTGCAAACACGTCAAAACCTGCCACAAGTGTCAGGTATACGCAGACAATATCCATGCGCCGTCAACATTATTGAATGTGCTGTCTTCACCATGGCCGTTCGCTATGTGGGGAATAGATGTCATTGGCCCAATAGAGCCCAAGGCATCCAATGGACACCGCTTCATATTAGTCGCCATCGACTATTTCACAAAATGGGTCGAGGCTGCCTCATATGCTAGTGTGACTCGCAATGTGGTGGTCGGTTCAGAAGAGAGAACTGATCTCGCCGATATGGATTACCCAAAGAAGCTCATCACAGACAATGGCTTAAATCTTAACAATAAGATGATGTCAGAATTATGTGACCAGTTCAAGATTCAACATCGCAATTCATCCTCATACCGACCAAAGATGAATGGAGCGGTCGAAGCAGCCAATAAAAACATCAAGAAGATAATACAGAAAATGGTTCTTTCCTACAGAGAATGGCATGAAATGCTCCCATATGCATTACATGCATACCGGACCTCTGTCCGTACATCCACTGGGGCAACACCATTCTCACTAGTATATGGAATGGAGGCTGTACTCCCAATCGAGGTCGAGATTCCCTCATTGAGAGTCCCGATGGATGCTAAATTGAAGAAGCCGAATGGGTCCAGGCTCGGATGGATCAGCTAAACCTAATTGAAGAGAAGAGGTTGACAGCAGTATGCCATGGCCAATTGTACCAAAGACGAATGAAGAGAGCATTCGATAAGAAGATCAATCCTCGGGAGTTTCAAGAAGGAGATTTGGTGGTAAAAAAGCTATTGCCTATGCAAAAGGCGCTGCAGGGGAAATGGTCTCCAAATTACCATGGACCTTATATAGTTAAGAAGGCTTTCTCTGGAGACGCTTTGATTCTGGCCGACATGGATGGGAAAGATTTGCCTAACCCTGTCAATTCGGATGCCGTCAAAAAGTACTACGCTTGAAAAAAGAGAAAGAAAAGCCCGCAAGGTCAATCATCAAAAGACCTAGGCAAAAGTTAGGGTAATACAAGAAAGAAAAGCCCGCTAGGTCAACCATCAAAAAGACCTAGGCAAAAGTTAGGGCAATACAATAAGAGAAAGAAAAGCCCGCTAGGTCAATCATCAAGAAGACCTAGGCAAAAGCTAGGGCAATACAAGAAAGAAAAGCCCGCTAGGTCAATCATCAAAAAGACCTAGGCAAAAGTTAGGGCAATACAAGAAGGAAAAACCCGCTAGGTCCGCCATTATTTTGACCTAGCAAAGTCAGGACGATCGGGTAAAAGCATCTTAAGCCGAAAACCGAAGGGCGGTTTAAACAAAACGGCATTCACACAAACAAAATTGGTCCCTCTTAATTGAGAAGGCAAGAAGAGGTAACAGTAGTCTCCATCTATCTCGGCAAATTCATCTTTGAGGCGAAAATGGACAGATATCCATGGTTCTAGGGAAAGGTTCAAAACTGTGTCTCAAGTTAAATAAACTGGGCAAAATTTTGGCCTTTTCGAAGGGACAGAATGCACGAAGAGATCGCCAAAATACGATACTAGCACTAATCGTCTCAAAGGCATCACCACCAACCAAAACTGCTTCACCAGACGCCTCGTTGCAAAAACACCCTATGTCCTTTTGACTATCTTGTTAATCCCCATTATATGCAACTGTATTTTCTTCTGTCAAAATGTATATGCAAAATGTAATCATGTATTCTTAATGACAATGGCTGATTACTAATGTTGTACCAAAATAGAAGTCATGTCGAATTTTTTCTTAATGACAAGTTCTTTTGATCCAAAAATCTCACTAAAGCAGTATATGCAGCAGATATGTCTCTCAAAGCGATCAAAGAAACAAACAGTTCAAAGTCTAGCTCACTCTGAAAGATATGATCGGTGCAAGAAGAAAGCCGGGGAGTCGGAGTCTGCAGAGATAAAAACCAGGAGGTCTTTCTTTTCTTAGATTTATTGCTTTTAGGCCTATATTGTCAGGCCGCCCTAGTTTAGATTTACTGCTTTTAGGCCTATGTTGTCAGGCCGCCGTAGATAAGATTTACTACTTTTTAGGCCTATGTTGTCAGGCCGCCCTAGATTAGATTTACTGCTTTTTTGGCCTATGTTGTCAGGCCGCCCTAGATTAGATTTACTGCTTTTTAGGCCTATGTTGTCAGGCCGCCCTAGATTAGATCTACTGCTTTTTAGGCCTATGTTGTCAGGCCGCCATAGATTAGATTTACTGCTGTTTAGGCCTATGTTGTCAGGCCGCCCTAGATTAGATTTACTTGCTTTTAGGCCTATGTTGTCAGGCCGTCCTAGTTTAGATTTACTGCCTTTAGGCCTATGTTGTCAGGTCGCCCTAGATTAGATTTACTGCTTTTTAGGCCTATGTTGTCGTATGCCCTAGATTAGATTTATCGCTTTTTAGGCCTATGTTGTCGAGTCACTAGATTAGATTTACTTGCTTTTAGGCCTATGTTGTCGAGTCACTTCCTAGATTAGATTTACTACTTTTTAGCCTATGTTGTCGTGCCGCCTAGATTAGATTCTATCGCTTTTTGGCCTATGTTGTCGAGCCGCCTAGATTAGATTCTTGCTTTTTAGGCTGATGTTGTCGGAGTCGCCTAGATTAGATCTCTCGCTTTTAGGCCTATGTTGTCAGGCACCATAGATTAGATTTACTGCTTTTAGGCCTATGTTATCGAGCCGCCATAGATTAGATTTCTTGCTTTTTAGGCCTATGTTGTCGAGGCCCTAGATTAGATTTACTGCTTTAGGCCTATGTTGTCGGGCCACCCTAGATTAGATTTCTTCGCTTTTTAGGCCTATGTTGTCGGGCCGCCCTAGATTAGATTTACTTGGTTTTTAGGCCTATGTTGTCGGGCACGCCCTAGATTAGATTTACTTGCTTTTAGGCCTATGTTGTCAGCGCCGTAGTTTAGATTTTATGCTTTTGGCCTATGTTGTCGGCCGCCGTAGATTAGATTTCTTGCTTTTAGGCCTATGTTGTCGTGGCCGCCATAGATTAGATTTACTTGCTTTTTAGGCCTATGTTGTCGGGCCGCCTAGATTAGATTTACTTGCTTTTAGGCCTATGTTGTCAGGCCGCCGTAGATTAGATTTACTGCTTTTAGGCCTATGTTGTCAGGCCGCCATAGATTAGATTTACTGCTTTTTAGGCCTATGTTGTCAGGCCGCCCTAGATTAGATTTACTTGCTTTTAGGCCTATGTTGTCAGGCCGCCCTAGTTTAGATTTACTGCCTTTAGGCCTATGTTGTCAGGCCGCCCTAGATTAGATTTATCGCTTTTTAGGCCTATGTTGTCGTGCACTTCTAGATTAGATTTATTGCTTTTTAGGCCTATGTTGTCCGCCTAGATTAGATTTCTCGCTTTTTAGGCCTATGTTGTCGAGCCGCCCTAGATTAGATTTATCTGCTTTTTAGGCCTATGTTGTCAGGCCGCCCTAGATTAGATTTACTGCTTTTTTGGCCTATGTTGTCAGGCCGCCCTAGATTAGATTTACTGCTTTTTAGGCCTATGTTGTCAGGCCGCCCTAGATTAGATCTACTGCTTTTAGGCCTATGTTGTCAGGCCGCCATAGATTAGATTTACTGCTTTTAGGCCTATGTTGTCAGAGCAGAGATTAGATTTACTGCTTTTAGGCCTATGTTGTCGTCCTCTAGATTAGATTTATCGCTTTTAGGCCTATGTTGTCAGGCAAGTCATAGATTAGATTTATTGCTTTTAGGCCTATGTTGTCGCCCTAGATTAGATTTCTGCTTAGGCCTATGTTGTCGCCGCACCATAGATTAGATTTATTGCTTTGAGGCCTATATTGTCGTTGTCACTTAGTTTAGATTTACTTTTTAGGCCTATGTTGTCAGGCCGCCCTAGATTAGATTTACTGCTTTTAGGCCTATGTTGTCAGCCTAGATTAGATTTACTGCTTTTTAGGCCTATGTTGTCAGGCCGCCCTAGATTAGATTTACTGCTTTTAGGCCTATGTTGTCAGGCCGCCATAGATTAGATTTACTGCTTTTTAGGCCTATGTTGTCAGGCCGCCCTAGATTAGATTTACTTGCTTTTAGGCCTATGTTGTCAGGCCGCTGTAGATTAGATTTACTGCTTTTAGGCCTATGTTGTCAGGCCGCCATAGATTAGATTTACTGCTTTTTAGGCCTATGTTGTCAGGCCGCCCTAGATTAGATTTACTGCTTTTAGGCCTATGTTGTCAGGCCTCCCATACTTAGATCTCATACAATTTCAATATCACAACACACAAAGCCAGTAAAGCCACCCCATAAAGTTCACTCTAAGCTCAAGGCTTCTAGTGTCATTGTTGGAGTTTTTCAAAAGGTCTGTCTCGGACATGAGGCGTTCACATCTTTACTCATTCTCCTACCACGATAACTCAGAGAATCGCTTCTCACGTTATCTGGTAAGAAAATAAGTAAAGAGGGGCAAACTGTAAACACCCAATTATGTCCGAGACTCATTTTAAGGTGGTTAATGTATAAAGAAATTCAAAAATGAATTAGATTTATAATTAAATTTTTTTTTTTCAAAATAGAAAACAGAAAACAGACAACAGACAAACAGAAACAGACATTGAAAGTTTTTCTGAAAAAAATAAAAAAATAAAAATGAATTTTTAATTTGGTCCTAATTTAGCAAGAATAGGATAAGAGCAGGGCCTCCTGCAAACTCCCTTGCTCCCACATTTTCAAGAAAAGATGGAGGCTCCAAATACGGGTTTTTTGATCGACCTCTCTAAGGTTCTCGTTGGAGACACAGCCTCCTCCACCCTCACATCCTAACATGGAGGAAGGTGACGAAGAAGCTACGAATTCCTCAAGATTCCTCTCCAGAGGCGTGACACGAAGACTCGCTTTGACTCCAGGTAAGACTTCAGGCCTCCATATGCCTCTTCTTGATCTGGCTACGGGATACTCCCCCGTGTCTACATTGGAGGATTCATCATTGTCATACGGTCCTTAGACCATGCATAATCTTGCTTACATTTGATTAGATAGTCTTTATGCATATATGCGTATGTAAGAGCCATAAGTGCTATAAAGATTTCAGAATGGGACTTAGTAAACCAGGAGAAATCCAATCTGATACTATAGGCAAATTAAGCACTCAAGTTAGAATATTCTGCTAAAATTGGTCATCAATGAGGAAGGGATGTTTAAGGAAACAGAGAGGTATTGGTTTGTTTTTACTCAAGAAACCGAGTCAAATGTGAAGAAAGAGAGTGGAAGAAGAGGCCGAAAACGCGAGGCTTACACAAGAGTAGCTAAGCTTAACATCGCAATATTTTTAGAGAACTTCCCAGTTTGTAGTCAAGGCTGGATCAATTTTAAGTAGTCTATATGTTAGAATTTCCAGATTGAAAACAAAGGCTTGAAGCAAAGGAGATGTACGCCAATGCCATTCACCCGAAGATTCTTAGCAAAATACCGCAAGTACGCCTTTGGAGAGTTCTTTGTGGCAAAATTGATGCAAATGTAGAAAAGAAATTGTCTCTTACTGTTCAAGCCCCGAATGCTATCAATTTGGATGATTACCATCTAGCCATTACCCGCAATACCAACATCATTGATGATTCAATCATATGAGGAGGATATCGCGGATACTGAAACAGAGAAATCTGATTACAGTGACGAAGATGAGTATGAAGATGTTTTATTGATGATGACGGTTTTCCAGAGATTTTCCCACCATCTCCTATTCCTGGTGAAGAGGAAACTTCTCATGATACCAGACCAAAAGGTAGAAAAGGCAGCCTTCGACGGCTTAGGAAGAGGTACCAGCCAGTAGAGTCAGATGATGATGAAGAAAAGATATTTGTCAATGGTAGTATTACCAATTTCATCTCGTTACAAGAATAAAGCCTCTGGTAGGGTCTTAGACCTGGACTGGGATGGCGCTTTTGGATGAGGAGCTGGTAGTGACAGCAAAAAGAATGTTGAAGATGGTGGAAATAGTATTATTGAAACAAATTTAAAAACTGATTATGTCCTTGTAGATAGTCAGATGAATAGGGAAGCTGAACTGTCAAACCACTTAGCAGATCCCTGCACTGTTGTGGATGCTGGGGATATTAAAAACTTAAAAAAAAAAGGGAAAGGAAAAAGACACAAAGGGTTTGTGTAATGGCAATTCTATCAAACTAGATAATGGCATAAGGAGATGAGCTAAACATGGAGAAAATGACCCAGGATTTTGTGACAGGAAATGAACAACACCAGCAGCATGCAAATGATAACTGAACTGAAACCACGAATAAAATACTACCTTCCTCTCGAGTTTGATCATGGACGGGGTGAAAAGCCAAAGAAGAAAGGAAAAAACGGTCAAAGGAGGGGATGCTTTCAATTGCTACTGGTGTTTATCATGACAATCTTGTTGATCTGCCTCAGAAAAATGAACACGACAAACAACACACAGTTATTGGAATGGATCCTGAAAAGAGTAGAACAAAAAGAAAAAGAGCAGGTAAACAAAGGTGCCAATGGATACCATGCAGATATCATCCAAGAGAACAAAGCCGACAGAGTTGAAGCTGGGTTCAATGATAGAAAAGTTAAGAAAAAAGGAGTAGAAGTCAGGGCAGTGTAGAAGTTGTAAATTCTGATATGCCTATTTCTGTTGAACGTGGCAAGACTGATATGGTGAAAGGGAAAAATCAGAGGGCTGATGCAAAGCCTTCCCAAGTAGGAACATTGTTAAATGGACTAGTTATTCAAGAGCTAGGGAAAGGGACAAAAAATGGCAGAATTGCTGCATCTGGGAAAGGATCAGCGTCTACTACACTGACAAGTTGATGAAAAATGAAGTAGTATTTGAGTCAAACACTGGCCAGCTCCTTTCGCATTTTTCCTTGGAAAAAGGGAAGTCATGAGGGGTTGGGAGGTTGACCTTAATGGCATGCAGATTGGAGGAAGAAGAAGACTTGTAATTCCATCTTCAATGACGTCTAAGAGTGATGAACAAAATGCCATGCAAAAAGTATGTAAGAGGGATGAAATGAAAGAAGACATAGAGCCCACTTATGGATTGTAGTTAAAAAATATAAAGGGAGCAGTACAACATCTTATATATACGCATAGTTAACAAAACATAAAGGATAAGGGTGGCTAGCTCAAGTGGTTCAACCTGTTTGCAAACTCCCTTGCCCCTATTTCGATCCTGGTAGGCTGCTTTTTTTTATCAAAATAATTTCATCTCTTAAATAAGCTTTAAGGTGGATTCAAGGTGTTAAGTACCCAAACAAGCGCTTAGCCTAATGGGCCGGTGCACTACCCGTGAGGGCTCCGTGATCCGGGTTCGAGCCCTCCCCGGATACTATTAGTTTTATAACCCCCAATTCCAAAAAATCAAACAGCCTCAATATTCAAATTACCCAAATACCTTGACCAAATCCAAAAATTCCAGCCATGTCCCCGCCCCTGTAATGACTAGTTTGTCCTTGGTCAAATGCAAAAATTCCAGATGTGCCTCTGCCATGGTAAATACCCAATCTGCCCTTGGGTTCCTCATTAATACCATTTCTGTCCCATGCCTTGTGAATTACAGGATTGCCCCTAGACAATTTGGTTAATCCCTATTCTCGCTTTGAAAAATTCTAAAAATTAGAAAATTAATAAAAAATTCTAGAAAATCGAAAATTAAAATTTTTCAGAAATTCCAAAACTTAATGAAAATTCTAAAAAATACAGAAAATTAATAAAAATTCTAAAAAAATACAGAAAATAAAAAAGTTTCTAAAAAATTTTAGAAAATTAATAAACAATTCCAAAAAATTAGAAAAGTGATAAAATTTCACAAAATTTCTAAATCTCTAACAATTCTTAAATAAATCATAAAAATCCTAAAAATCTTAGAAAATTCATAAGAATTCCTAAAAATTTACAATAAACCATAAAATTCGATAATTCCTAAGAATCATAAAAACCTTATAATTCCTAAACAAATTGACAAAATTATCAAGTATTTTCATAAAACTCTTTAGTTAATAGATTCCCTATGATTTCTAATACTTGTGTTTTGCTCATTTTTATTCATCGATTTTTGAAAATAAAAAATCTTGTTTTGCAATTCTTAATCTCACGCGACGAGCTCTACGCACGAACTGGTAGCTTTTTCTGCTGTTCGTTGCTTAGAGATTCGTATGGGTCCAAGTGCAGCCGTAGTTGTCTTGGACCTTGTGCATATGTGGATTAAGGTTGCTTTTCCCTTTTGCAAAAAAAAATTGGTCATTTTATTCATCGATTTTCAAAGTAAAGATCTTGTTTTGCAATTCTCAATCTCACGCGACGAACCCTACGCACGAACTGGTAGCTTTTTCTGCTGTTCGTTGCTTAGAGATTCGTATGGGTCCAAGTGCAGCCGTAGTTGTCTTGGACCTTGTGCATTGTGGATTAAGGTTGCCCTCCTGAAAACAGTTTTTCAAAAATAGTCAAGCTATTTTTTACTTTCCAAGTAGCTCCGAAGGTCAAGCCTTCGAGCACATTTCAAACACTCTTTCAAACACTTTCGAAAGTCAAGCTTTCAAAACAAACGAGAACTACGTAAGCCTTGAGTTTCCCATTGCACCAGGGAATACGTAGGAGCAGGATCAAGTCCTGCCAGGCTAACCTCCATCAAGTATTTATTTTCACTCTAATAAAAGGGATCAAACTGTTTTCAAATAATCACACACTCAATTTAAGGGTACTGTTCTTCGGAACAGGCGAGTGGGGTGCCTAACACCTTCCCTACTTGTAACCGACTCCCGAACTTAGAAGCTCATTTTTTTGAGTCAGGGTTTTTCCAAATATTTTTCCCTTAAACAAAATTTGGTGGCGACTCCACACATCATATAACTACTCATTTTTAAAATTTTAGCGAGTTCGTCGTCTCGTCGAATTTACGGTTGCGTAAAGAAAATATGATTTTAGGCGTTAAAATCATAAGGAAAGGTGATAGTATAATACTATCTCAATAACATTATATCAAGAAACTTCTTAAGAAGTTTGGTCATTAAACCAATGAGTACTCCTTATGATGGAAATGATCACTTCAAGAAAAATAAAGGACAACCTATTTCACAGACGAAATATGCTCAAATAATTAGGAGCCTATATCACTTAATGAATTACTCTCGATTAGACATAACTTATATTGTGGGAAGATTAAGTATATATACATAAAACCCCATTAATGAGCATTAGACTGCATTAGTTACACTAATGAAATACTTAAGAGGTACCATAAGTTATGATATATCATATAGTGGATTTCTCGTTGTATTGAAAGGATAGAGTGATGCAAACTAGATTTCAAATTCAGATAAGACAAAATTCACTAGTGATTATGTATTCACACTAGGAGGTGGTGCAATATCTTGGAGATCACCTAAACAAACCATTATTGAAAAATCCACTATGGAGTTAGAATTTATTGCTTTGGAATTAGCTCACAACGAAGCTGAGTGGTTAAGAAAATTCTGAGCAAATATTCCTTTTGGTCTACAACTACAATTGTAAAAAATAACTCTTGTAATGGTAAGAATTGATATATACGTCTAAGATATGATGTGATAAAGAAGCTGCTAAAGAATGTAATTATTTCCATTGATTATATAAAGTTAGAAGTAAATTTGGCCAATCCTCTGACCAAACCATTAGGTAGAAAAATGATTTATGAAAAATTAAGGGGAATGGAACTTGAACCAATAATAAAATCAACAATGACTGGAACCTAACCTTTGTAATTGGAGACCCTATGAAAAAGATCATATAGGTAAGAACAATTCATTGTTGATCCCTCTAGCACTACTAAATTTTTCATCCCTATGATGTAAGAAGTGTTAGGTTACATTGGATGAAAGGTTAAACTTAACGATTTTAATGACACTCACATCTCTTATGGATGGTGCGTTAAATGCATAATACACTTGATGAGGTCACCTATATGAATGTCAAGTGAGGCTACTTGTATGAGATTGAGGTGAAATCTCTAGAGCATTTATGAACTACCAGGTAGGCACATGACTTATTAGCACAATCTCTGCTTCATCAAAACACTGCAAATTAAGCTTATTTGTCTAAAGCATGATTCATAATCCAAAATACACCAAACCTTATGCATCTTACAGTCAAAGAAAACCCAACAAAACTTTTCTCTTCTTTTCAAAATGTTAACCCTTTAAAATTATATGGGGGATTGTTGGTAAGACGTATATTTCGAAAGGCCTAAGTCCCACATTGCTTGGAATAGGGATAAACATAAGATTTATACACTTGATTACTCTTTAGGCTTGTAGAGAAGCTAGCAAGTGAAAAGGCCTCGCACATATGAGGTTGGGCAATTTAAGTTCAAATTGAAAAATTCCCCTTCCTGTGCGATAATATGGTCCACACATTTTTGCTGTCAAATGTTAATAATTATTTTTGAAAAATGAAATTATGGCTTATCCAAAAAATTCTATATTTAAGGTTTTCATTTTTTATTTAATTTTCATTTCCAACAGTGATTCATTACAAATTATTAAACATATTTGATTCCAAAAATGCTCTGTTATTTATTCTAATTAAACTAAATTATTATTATTATTTTATATTATTCCTTTGACATAATTATCCGATTTTAAACTGCATGTTACACTATTAATTTGGATTAATATTTTAAAATGTGTCTACATTAGTTGAACTTTATTTAAATCTAATTACCAAATACAAAGTAATTTTTCATTTGAATTTTAAATTTAAATTCAACTTTTAAACCGATTTAATTATAGTTTTAAATGAGTTTTTATTACCATTCATCGATAATCAACATTTTTCTAAAGTTCCCTTCCCGTATAAAGGAGGCACGACTTAGCATTTTCACATATGAAAATTAGCTTCTTCATCTGCTGGGTTTCCTTTATTACTTATGTCTTTGGTTTGTTCCTATTTTTCTTTGGAGAGGAGGTTGTTGAATTATGGGGATACCGCAAGCAAACGCAAATATCCTTGAGGATAGTGCAACTACATGTCTCAATCTAAATATTAGACAATAGAAAGGCTCCTCATAACTCCCTCCTTAGGAAATTTTGCAATTCATGCTAGAAGGGGCTAAGGTCCTCACCCCTCCCCTGAGATGTTGGGAATGTTAGAGTAAAGGAAGAATCTTGAGACGTATCAAAATACTCACTTCTCTCGCTTTGTCTCCCTTTCCTAAAAAAAGGACCCATCATTAAATCCTAAAACAAGGAAAAAAACCATAATGGGTTACAAGGAACAACTTGCAGAAATCAAAAGTAAAAGTAAAAAACATAATAAACAAAAAAAAAGTTATGGATTTCCTTAATGAAATGCAAAGGAAAAGAATTTTTAAAGAGGAATACAGCAAAGAACATCAGAAGTTGTGAACTTTGGTGAGGCATCCATTATCCAACAAATTTTACAAAGGTTAAAAAAGTTGAAGCTTGAACAAGAAAAGAAGACACATAAATGATGTGAACTTTTAGGTAGTAACTTAAAGAGTTTGGGATGTTTTGAAATGAAAAAAAAAAAAGGCATTTTTATCTTCATAAGGAAATAATAATTTGAGGATTAATTATGTTTAGTAATGTGTCATTATTAATTGCAAAATCTGAAGAAGCTCCCCAATTAAAAAACACCATGTGTCCTATTATTATCATCAATCAAAGGCCAAAATTCATTCCCAAAAGTAAAAATAAATTGAAAATATCTAAAAATGCTTCAATCCTCATTCTAAAGGATTTCTTTTAATTCCAAATCATATGAACCTCCTCAAATTATGTTTGCAAATAATCCTTTTATATAGTTGTAACATTGCCATGAGTCAAATCTAAAAGAACATCGTTAGATGCGAAATTAAGCAAAATATAAAGCCAATTAAGATGTTACTATTTTTAGCTTGGCATATCTCACTATGCTTGATGCTCCAAGTTAGGAATTCCTATTATAGGCAATAACTTGGATCCTAATCCCAACTCTCACATGAGTAACACAATAACTATAATGCGCTCAACTAGGCAATGGGCTAGCCTAGACCAAGGTTCAAAAGCCAACAGTTAGATAATAAATAAAGACAATAAATAAAGACTCCATATACTCTTATGTATAGGATCAAGATCCCATCTCATATAATTATTAGGGAATATATAGAATATGCAACTGCTAAAGACTCTCACAAACATGGTAAACACACCAGGCTATGACCTACCTACATTCTATCTTATATATAAAGAGAATTCATATATAATTAAGATAACCACTATTTCATATAATGTAAGTATGTTATAATCGTTATTAACTTGGATATTAGAGTGTAATCTCAATTAACTTCTATTTGTGATCTAAAAAGTTTTAGGATTGTAAGAGTTCTTTCCATCTTCATTGAAGACTTTGACCTAGTTTGTATAAAAGTTACACTAAATGAACATACTCATTAAATATATATATATATACCTAGTGAAAGATAAAATAAGAGAAATAAGTAAAATATAAAAAATAGAGTAAATATAGTGAAAGAAAGGTAAAGTTTTTGTATATATAAAAATTATCATTAATATTTTATTACATTGGTAATTTCTTTGGTCAAAATAGTATCACAATATGTATATTTTGTGATTTTATTATATTGCATTATTCATTCTTAAGTTATTCCCCTCCCTCTCTCCAACTTCTTTTTCATTTTATTTCTTCATGTATAAGGTGCAAGACTTTGATTAGGAATCATAGAACATAATATCTAATCTAATTTGAACCAACATATTACAACATGGAAAATATAATAGGTTGAGCCTTTAAAAAAATTGAATTAAGTTTGAACTTCTAAATTAATGTTCAAACTTGAGAATAAATTTTTAAAAGTTTTTTGTGGATTTATGAGTTAACTCTAAATTATGCTTGATTGGATCGATTAAAACGTATAGACTTAATTAGAACTCAAAATTTAATGTACAAACCTTTATATTTTATCAGATAAGTCAGCCAACCTATTTTGTTAGCACTAATAAGAGGAAAGAAATATGGACAAAGAAGATTTGTTATCATATTTTCATTATTTAAGTGGGTAAAAACATGAGAAATAAGATTTACATTAAAAAAAATCACTTTTCATTTATCATAAAATGAGAGAGAAAGGATCAATTTATCTTATTTTTATTGTATTTTTTATTCTCATAGTTTTCCATTTTATATTCTTCTCTAATTTATTTCTCTTCTAAAACATTAGTTTTTAACTTGTGCTCATTTGAATTATACAAGTTATTTTCAAGATCCGAATATTTATTTGAAAGCAATAAGACAAGTGTGAATAGTATAATTTTGTCCTTTTTTCTTTTATATAAAAATGAATTTAAGAAAAAAATAAAGAATGTCCAACAAGTTAGAAAAGGCTAAGCCACAATCTAAAGATGAAAAAAGTAACAGAAGCATGCTTGGTTTCATAACCCTACAACAAACAAATCACATGCATTCATTAAAAAAAAAAAGGATTCATTCTTGTGGATATATGTAACAAATCTCACAAAAGACAAACAATACCATATTTCCCCTTTCTCATTTACACCAACACATTCATGCCACAAGACTATCTTCTCCACACTTCTTAATTTGGAAATAATTGAAAACACACCCTTCACCTAATAATGTATTCTCTCTCTTTCCCTCTCTCTTATATGGATGTGAACAATCATCTCTCATCACTTACTATAAAACAAAATGCCTACTCACATAACTAACTTTATAGCTATTTCCAAATGGTTGCCTACTCCATAACCAACTCCATGGTAACGAAAAGAACCCATTGGAAAAGCTCTCTCATTCTCTCTAATCAACAACGTCGTACTTACTCTCCACACATATCTCTAAGCATGACACCTTTCAAAATTCCAATCTAGGCTCTCCACAAACTCCCTCAACAGCCCCTCACTCTAAAACCTCTCTTCACATTACACTCCTATTTACTAACAACAACCTAACACCCATACATACACTCCTCACGCATGTTATTATTAACTCTTGCTAGAGTCTTTAAAATTCCACATTCATGTTCTCTCTCACGTCAAAAAAAGGGTGCAGTAGTTGGACTAAAAGCTCTTATGCTCTCTCACCTCTACAAGCATAAGAACAACACCATGGCAAACCTAACAACATCTCTTCCACTTTCACACACCAAAACTTCATGCTCATAAACAACACATACCACATTTAGCTTTCTTTTCTCACAACTCTCTCAAACCTAGTAGCTCACATCTCCCAACCACTTGGATGTTTAGTTTTGGACACACTTCCCTCAAGCCACTAAATATAATATCACCCACAAGCACCCAATGGAAGCACATTTATTCTCATGCACATCCCCAACTCACAAAAAATGTTCTTTCTTGCTCTAATACTTGCCAATGAAGATCCAACATCTGGTTCTTCTCCGTCATAGTCTGTTTACCCAAGAGACTAACTCAGAAGGTTAACTTAGTGAGGAAACTCAGTGGCCTCGTCCTCACACCAAAGAAATTTTGGCTTCCCCTCCTTGCAAATAAAGGTACCTATAACTCTATATTTTAGCTAATAATTATTTAATTAATTAATAGATTTCTATTTGTTATTGAAGGACGGGTAAGGGTCATTTAGATTCATCCTTTTAGAACTTAGAGTTAATAAAAATTATATATTGATATGTGAGTGGGTATTAAAAAACAAAACAATTTATTTAATTTTTGGACATGTGAATTGGTATTAGACTAAAAGATTTAGTTGATTTTACATCTTGATTTAATTAAATTGTGTCGAGTAAAAATTTATGATTAGACAAATTTTATTTCAATAAATTTATTTTAATTTAATTCATATAATTTTGTTTCTGGTAATGTCAATAAATAAAAATTAAATTCACATAGTACACAATAAATATTGTCATGATAATGTAAATATTTAAACTAAAGATCTCATCTTCTAGTCATTTAATGTATCGTATATATTATTAGCATCTTTAATTGGTAGTTTTAAATAAAAACTAATTTACTAACTTCATCACTTGGTAAAATTTAGATTTGCATCAATATATTTTTTAATTTAAATATTTTAATTCCAAATCTCATACAACAAGTTTTAGATACATATGTATAAATTACTCTATCTTATCGTGTTTGAAGAATTGTATGAGTTTAAGTACAATTTTTGTTTATCTGAAACCTTGTGCATATGTGGATGAGAAATATTATTAAAAATTATTTTAAATAAATTAACTTAAAATTTATCATTTTGTATATTTTAATTCTAAATCTTACACTGCAAATTTTATACGCATATGTATAAAATACTCTATCTTATTGTGTTTGAAGAATCGTATGGGTTTAAGTGTAGCCTGCATTTGTCTTACACCTTGTGCATGTATGGATTTGAAATATTATTAAAAATTATTTGAAATAAATTGATTTTAAATTTATCATTTTATATATTTAATTTAAATATTTTAATTCTAAATCTCATGCAACAAACTTTAGATGTGTATGTATAGGTTATTCTATCTTATTGTGTTTGAAGAATCGTATGAGTTTAATTATAGCTTACATTTGTCTGAAACCTTATGCGTATGTTGATTCAGAATATTATTAAAAACTCTTTTAAATAAATTGACTTTAAATTTATCATTTTATATATTTAATTTAAATACTTTAATTCCAAATCTCACAAAACAACCTTTAGATGTGTATGTATAGATTCTTCTATCTTATCGCATTTGAAGAATTGTATAGATTTAAGTAGAACCCGCGTTTGTCTTAAACCTTATGCATGTGTGAATTCAGAGAAATTAAACATGAATATTTTCAATTTTTTCTTTTACCAAACTCTTTTCTAAAAATTTTATTTTACATATGAATATTTCTTAAAGGTATGTGTAATTTATTTTCGATCAATTAATGATAGAACTATGTACATCTTGAATTTTCTATCGCACCAGGGAATACGTGTGAGCAGGATCAAAATTATGTCACACTATTTTTTGTACATATTTTATGTTATTCCTTTCATATACATATAAATCTATTATTTACTGTTTACTATTTTTTATCTTAAAAAGGGATCAAATAATTTTTCCTTCAAAATTATTTTAGAGTTGCACATTTGACTTTAGGTACCAGTTTTCAGAATGGGCTAATGAGATCCTAACACCTTCCCTATTCATAATTGAATCCCAAACTTGGATTTTTTTGCTTTAGACTTTTTTCAAATGTTTTCCCTAACAAATAAAATTTGGTGACGGTTCCACTTTTATAACAATTTTAATAAATTTATCTTTTATGAATTCGTCGTCTTGTCGTGATCCAGTAGGTGGAAACTCTACTAGGGATTTCTAGAGAGTCAAGCCTATTGTAAAGTAAGTGTGCAATTTTAAAATAATTTTGGAAAAAATATGTTTGATCTCTTTGCCTTTTATTTTTCTATTTTTTGTATTTAAATAGTCATATTATAATTATCTGTTAAGCATTAGGAAAGACAACTGTCATTATGTTGTTCTTTATATATTGGTTATGATTCTTTGCAAGTTCTTTTTCTTTTATTTTCATGCCATTTATATTTAAATAAATATGTTGTAATATTTTTTTGTGAACTCTAGGATAGAAGACCACTATTCTAGCTATACTGGTTGTTTTTCTTTCAATATATATTGGTTATGTTATTTTGTTTATAGAATCTTGGGTTTGAGAGGTTTATATGCTCTTCACACACAACTTTTGACATATGGATATCATGAGTAGGGTCCTACACCTGGATATAAGTGAAGCTTAGAATTAGAAGGATTTATAGTGGTTTCATTTTGAATGTATTTCCTATTTGACAATCATGAAAATCCTAACTTGAGTTTGACCTTCTCTTGATGTCCCACATCTAGTAAGTACCTACTGTTGTAGTCAACACTATTGAGTTGGATTTTAGCTCTAGCAACCTTTGAAACCCTTGGATTACTGGCCACCCTATGTGAGTATCATGTACTAGATAAGCCTTAAATTCATATTGTAGGTTACCTTACTTAAGGACACAAAAGAGAGCATGTTTCCTTTTATACTCATTATCCATTTACCATTCATGCATAGAGAAATCATATCAATTATCATATTTAAGTGAGAAAGAGAAAATTCAAAAATAATAATAGAGAAAATTAGAAAGAAAAGAAAAGAGATATATAACTTTGAAAATAAGAGATAGAGAGAGAAAAAAAAAAAATAATGGTATGAGTAAAAGAGGTAAGAGAGATAAGTGTGAAAAAGTTAAAAAATAAATAAATAAGAGAGAAGGAATCCAATAATTCATATAATTTCATGAATTATTAAGTTTCTTAAATGCTTTTTAATTTTTAAAATATTTTAATTGAAAAAGAACTTTTAGTAGGTTAATGATCCTAGTGTGCATAAAAAAATCGAATAAAAAATTCTAATAGCATAACACTTCATTTGCTTATGAGCATGACATGCATACATGATCATAGCATTATGCATAAAATAATTACATGATATTTGTTTCAAAATTAAAAAATATATAAAAATAATAAATATCTTGTTTCTTGTTGTTTGCGTGACACTCATGCATCAATAATGTGATATAATTTCTTATCATACCATCATATCATCTCAGTATTGAATACAAAAATTCATTTAAATTAGGCACACATTTTTTAACAATTTTCTCTACTCATTATCATTGTGAAAAAGTAAAATTTGTGTCATCCATGCATCATCTATGCATAAAAAAATCGTATAAATTATTAGATTTAAATAAAAGAGAGAAAAATTAAAAAGGAAGAAAGAGAAAAAAAAACTAAAGAAAATAGAAAAATAAAGAAAGAGAAAAATTAAAAAAAAATAAAAAAATTTTTTAAAACAAAATGAGAGAAAAGAAAAATAAGAGAGAAAGATTGGCAAATTCTAAGAAATGCAATAATTCGTATGATTTTCATGAATTGTTAACCCCTAAATTTCTTATTTTATTTCAAAAATATTTTTTTAACAAAGTGGTTTTAGTGAGTTAATGATCCTATTTTATATAAAAAATAGAAAATCAAATAAAAATTCTAATAGCATGACATGTTCATTTTCGCATGAAGATAGCATTGACACGCATGCATGATTAGTTAATTCAGTTAATTCAACTGTGCATTAAAAAATCAATCAAGCATACATCAACATTAACATGATATTTCATCTCAAAAATTAAAATAATATCTTATTTATTTTTCATTTAAATGACATTCATTCATCAATTATATGATATCATTTTTTTATCATAGCATTATTTTCATAGCATCTTATTTGCATAAGAAGAATAAATAATAAAAGAATTATCTTTCCATGTAGATTAGGCATACACATAGTTTCAACAAATTTTTCCTTCATATTCATTCTTAGAAAACTAAATTTTCCATCATTCATGCCCTTTTCACATTTTCATCATTTCATCCATGCAACATCATGTATACACTTATCATGGCATCTTCAAATTCACCATTCATTTGCATATATGCATCGATCAAAAAATCATGTTCATTTTCTATTGTCAGACTAAATAATAATAATAATACTAATAATAATAATAATAATAATAATAATAATAATAATAATAATAATAATAATAATAATAATAATTTATTTTACATATTGGTATCCATTTTTTATCACATAATTGTTCATTAGTCATTATTCTCTTCATTCACCTATATCCTATGCATGAAAAAAAAAAGATAAATAATTATCCTTATATTTCATTCTTCATAAAGAAAAAAACAAAAATAAGTATGATATTTCATTCATGCATAGTATTATCTTGTTATAAACCCATAACTCGAAATTTCATTAGCATTTTCATGTTTGAATCTCAAATTCATGTTCCTCAATTTATCATTCCATTTTCATTTCTCCATACTCTTTGTTTGCATAGAAAAATAATAATAATAAAAATAAAGCTTCCCGTTATTTTTCTTTATCATGACATCGCATTTTCATATTTTCATCAAATGTAGAATGTAAAATAAAATGTTTAAAATAATTTTCTAATTCATGGTTATGCATTCAAGCATAATTTTATTACATTTTCTCTTCCTAAAGATGAATGAAAACTCATGATTACTCATCTAGAGAGATCCAAAATAATTTATAGTGTCATCCATTTTTCCTTATCCTCAAGTGTCCATGAAAAATTGAAAATGAAAATGGAAAAATAATGTTGAGTCCACTTGGCTTATGAATATGGTCTCTTACATCTAGTTCCATATTTTCCTTGTTATTAAATGTTTGAATCTTAAATATGGAATTTCTAGTCTAAATTTATTTTTAATGAAAGATTAGAAATGACCACTCAAGTTAATCAGTCCTTTCGTACCTCATCTAATTTCATCATTATTTCCTCTCATTTCTTAGATAGAATTATTAAAAAAATATTATTTCTTTCATAACTCATGTTTATCTCAAAACAAAAGTGATTGAGCAAGAATAGAGTATGATGTCAATACAAGGTTCCAATATCCAAAATTTTAAGAAAAATGGAAGTATTTTCAAGTAGACTTTGTCGATGATAAAAGCTTTCTTTCATTTTCTAAAATATACTGGAGTTGGATCCCTTGTTATCCATTTTGAGCTTAGGAATAATGGTGTTTCTTTCTGTAACCCATAATTTAAGTTTAACTCATGGAAGAGTAGTGCTTTCAATAAATTTTGTTTGTATTTAAATATCAAAAAGATTATTTTATTGTCATCTATCCAAACATTCTTCATCTATTGTTAACCCTTTTGTGCCAAAAAACTATAAAAATATAATTTCCTTTAACCCATCAAAGTTAATGTTCAAGGAACAATGAGAGTTTCAGGAAAAATGGTTATTGTCTTCTATGTGTCAGCAAAAAATGATCAAGTCTAGATTGAAATTGAGGAAATAAAGAAGTAAATGAAAAAATGAAGAAGAAAATAAAAAATATAAAAAACATAAAGAGGAAAATATAAAAAACATAAAGAGGAAAAGTAAAAAATATAAAAATAAAGGAAAAGAAAATCATATGAAAGTGGGAAAATAGAAACACTTCAAAAATTCTTCAATTTCAAATTCAATCAAATGCATGAACAAAATCATAAAAAAAAAATCAAAGAAAAGACTCAATGTTTTTAGGTCATGATATCCTTTGTTTGCTAAATCACATCTTCCACCTGTCGCAACCGTAATTCCGACGAGATGACGAACTCGCTAAAATTTTGAAAATGGATTTTATTGGTTATGTGTGGAGTCGCCACCAAATTTTTATTTAAGGGAAAAAGATTTGGAAAAACCCTAACATGAAGATGAGATTCTAAGTTCGGGAGTCGGTTACGAGTGGGGAAGGTGTTAGGAACCCCACTCGCCCGTTCCGAAGAACGGTATCCTTAAACCGAGTGTGTGATTTCTGAAAATTGTTTGATCCCTTAGTTAACGTGAAAATAAATAGCTTGATGGAGGTTAGCCTGACAGGACTTGATCCTGCTCCTACGTATTCCCCGGTGCAATGGGAAACTCAAGGCTTACGTAGTTCTGGTTTGAGTTGAAAGCTTGAACTTCGAAGTTTGAATTTAAAAACAAATGCATTGTTTCTTTTTTTGAAAATATTTTTAAGTGCGATCCCCGTCCACCTATGCACGCTAAGACAGCTGCACTTGGACCCATACGAGACCTCTAAACGGCGAATAGCAGAAAAAGCTACCGTTCGTTTTTAGAGTTTCGTCGTGAGATTAAGGAATGCAAAAGAACATTTATTTGTTAAAAAAGGGAAAATCCCGATCCACATATGCACGGGAGCCCAAGACAACTACGGCTACACTTGGACCCATACGGACCTCAAACAACGAACGGTAGAAAAAGCTACCGGTTCGTTTCTAGGGAGCTCCGTTGCGTGAGAATGAGAATGCGAAATGATTTTATTTGATTAAAAATGGAAGGAAATCCCCAATCCCACGTATGCATAGGGCCCAAGACAACTACAGCTGCACTTGGATTCGTCTGACCTCTAAACAGAGACAAGAAAAAGCTACCGGTTCATTTTTAGGGCCCATTGTGAACTTGAGATTAAAGAATGAAAAATGGGACTTGATTTAAAATAAAATGAACTTGATTTGAATTTGATGAAATAAAATTGGACTTGATTTAAAAAATAAAATAAACTTGATTTGAATTTTTGGGCTTGAATTGGGCTTGATTTGAAATAAAACTTGACTTGATTTGAAATTAAGGAAAAAGAATTGCGAACAAGCTTGATAATCAAGCGATAGAAATTTCATTTCAAAATCCAAATTAGAAAAATAATATCATTACAGAAACTAGAGAGAAATACAAATAGAACACAACAAAAATAACCAAAATCAGAGATCATTTGACCAATTAAAAACGAAAATGAAAAACAAAGATGAAGATCAACCTCGAGAACACACAAGATTTTGGCGCCCAAAATTTGAATTCAAATCTCAGAAATTTTAAAAAATATTTTTTTTTTTTTTTTTTTTGGTAGATCTGAAAAATAAAAACCAATCAATTGAAATATATGGATTATAGGAATCAAAAAACAAA